>CM051384.1:462312-517312 GCA_028015245.1 Cardamine occulta
TATATGGAAATGTTTTTGGTTTTTCAAATTTTTTCAATTTTTTTTTTGTCTTTTTTAATGCATATAAATGTATGCATGAGACTCCAAATATGTAAGATGGAAAATAAGCAACACAAAACACACGATTTGTAGACGGATGAAATAAAATTCAAGGAGACTAAGAAACACACAAAGCAAGATAAAAGGCATAAGGACTAAAAAATGGTATTTACAAGGAGGGTATGGAGAACATCATACCTTGACCTTAGTCACGGGACCTTAGGAGAGGAGATGAGGAGGTGTTAAACCTCGACCGGTGGGATTGGTGGAAAGAGTAATAAAGTAGTTAATCTCCAACTTTGATGTCGATAGTGAGGATCTCTTTTCATTGAATCTTGAAGACCAAGAAATCCTTTCCTTTAAGCTCCGTGAGGACTGCTTTAACTATGACAAATGGCTTTTGACATTCCTTTGTATTTAACTTTGTACCTGAATCTTTCCATCAACACATCTCTAAGGGGAATTCACATGCCGTTTCCAATGAAGTAATGCACAAGGGTGGGAGTGTTGGGTTCTTTCAGCCTATTCTTGTTCTTTTCTAAGCACCTTTTTAGTTCTCACTAACCTATTTTCATTACTATTTCTTCCATCCTCATCGAATAAGGAGTAGGTATTCACCAGCTCAAGGTTTCCTCATCAAACTTTTGAGTTTCTAGGTCCTTTTCATCTGCAACCTTAAGCTCCTTCTCTTTCTTTTAATTCTTCATTGGAGACAGCTTCCAAAAAAATTTGGGAGGAAAGCTTCACTGGATAAGTAACTCGGATTCATTATGGTAAAGGATCACTTTTTGGTTAGTTTCGAAAGCCATACTCGCCAAGTGTGTGAGGAACGAGAGTACCCGGAATGAGAGGAAGTTTATCCGGATGTTCTCTATCTACCACCATGAAGTCCGCTGGGACTAAACAATCTCCAACCATAAGAAGGTAGTCTTCAATCACACCCAGGAGATTTCAAGAGGCGGCCCCGCATGTGGATGGTAGAGAAGCTTCTTCACCTCTTTCATACTGATACTTTTCATCATCTCTAGTGACATAACATCCACACTAGCCCCGAGTCACACAAAGCATTATCAACCTTCAAATCTCCAAGGAGCAAGATATAATGAATGTACTTGATCTTGATTGAAGGGCCTGATGCCAAGCGTCAGATTGCGGTTCAGAGAATCCTCATCATTGCCTTTACCTTTTCTCTGTTATCATGGATAGCTTGAATGAATTTCTTGTGGGTAGGCACTTGGTATAAGTTACCCATAGAAGGAAATGGAACTCCGATCTCATTCATACTTTCCTTGTAGCTTGAAAGCACCTTCTTTTATGCTTTGGGCATGGAATCTTTGGGGAATGGGAGTGTTAGGGCATAAGGAGACATCTCCAACCCTTGGTTGCTTCTCTTTTTACAACCATGAGAACCTTCTTCCATCTTAGTTCTCACCAGTACTTGAGCTTCACTTTGACTAACCAAGTTTACACTGCTCACACCATATGTATATATGAGTTCTTCTACATCCATTTCAAGTCATTATCATTATTTGTGAGAATAGCGCCAAAAGTCCTTAGATTGAGGTTGGGGTTTACTTCGGTAATACACCACTTGGGCTTGTGGAGCTTGAAGCATTTCTCTTGAGTTACAATGAGATCAATGGTCTTCATATGGAGAAGCCAAGCTTATTAATCTTACCATTAAGATCATTATACATACCATCCATCTTGTTGTGTATCTCAACAAACCTCTTACCTAAATCCTCATTACTCCTTAATTTGCTTTCCAAGATTCGCTTCAACGCTGCATTCAAATTTCATTTTCGAAGAGAAGGTTGCTGATGACAAGTTGGTTGGTTGAAACCCTTCGGTTGATGGATCGACATTAGCTTTCAAGGTTGGAAGTTTACAAAGGATTTGGCTGGAAGTTTCGGTTAGGAGCATTTCCTGGTAGCCCTTTTTGGTTTCCAAATAGTGAACTTCTTCTTGAATCATTTCATTACCATCTACACCACTCTCATGACCAACATCTTGAAAGACTTGATAAACTCCTTATCATTCAAAGCCTTCATATCTTTCAGGGTGTCAGCTTCATTCATCCTCACTATTGTCTCTTGAACTGTGATCATAGTCTTCTCCTCCATAGTTGATGATGGGGACATTAGCCATGATGTGGACATTGTGAATTTTGACCCTTGAATCTCTCCTATGCTTCATTAAAGCTCTTATTACTATGTTCAGTAGCTTGATATTATGCTCTCAATGGCTCGGGAGCGTAGTAGAGAAGAACTTAGCTAGAAACGCCTTCTTGCATTGGTCCCAAGTGGTGATAGAGTCAGAGGCAAGTTCTTCTCCACACATGTGCCTTGTATCCCAATGAGAATGGAAAGATGCTAGCTTGAAAGCCGCTTTCCGAGACACTATTGATTCAGAAGTCCCACAAAACTGATCGAATTGATCTAGGTGATCAAGAGGATCCTCCATTGCCAAACCATGGAAACTAAGAGCTTTGTACCATGTTGATGAGGCTTTAATTTAATCACAAAGTTTGTGTTCCTAACTGGAGGAGGATGGATACTGTCCTATTGCCATGTGTGAGCGGGTCATCATGCATCAATGATCAAGTGAGGCCTTCGAGCATGGATGGGTGGGTTCCTTTCGAGCATTGTTGTTTCCAGTCGCATTTCTTGACCATTTCCTTGTCTTTGATCAGCTCGAGGTTCTTCTTGATTCCCGGTGGGCTTTTGATTATCATCCATGTCAACTCTTTTCTTCTTGAACTAACCGCTTTGTTCTTCTTGCTTCTTCAAAGTTCACGCTTCAATCTCTTTATATCGCCCCACTCGATCAATAAGTTTCGTTGGTCCACTATCAAGGTTCATGCACCTTGTAAGAAAGAAAAAATGTTAACTCAAGAATTAGTAACTAATGAAAAAAAGGAAACTTATGCTAACGGCTAATCACAGCCACTTCCCGAATAAACAACACTAATTGATAAAAGGATTTTAATAATCCGGTTACTAAATAACCCTAATACCGCTAGGTATTCTAGGATCGATCCACAAGAACACTTTAACACACTAACAATGCAGATTTTATCTTAATCTAAGCAATAATTAACTTGATTAAGAAAAGGAAAAACCATAAAACTAAATGATAATGATAACTTTAAATTTAATATATATACGGAAAGAAACCATAAGGGTGATAAATATGCAAGGTGATTACAAATGTACTTAATATGGTTCAATTATTACTAATCAATCAATTCATAGGCCTAAAACATTATTAACAACTAATCCATTGTCATGGCAAAAACATATTTACTAAACATCCAAGAGAAATATTCTCATATGTAAGGAATGAAAACTCTTAATAATTTGGCTCGAGAATTTTATCAAACACCTTAGAGTATGAAAACTCCTAGAATCTAAATCAACTTGATCAAGCTTCATTTAGCATTAAGAACACATATTAAGAATGAATCTAAGATCAGCAACCCAAAACCCCATCAATCCATTAAGCAATCAACCCTAATATATCAACCCCCAATGTTCTAAACGGACTACTTCAATCATGATCATGTTAGCACAAAGCAATGCATCAAATGCTTGGTTAAACATGATTAAGAGATGATAGAAATGGAAGATTAGAAAGCAAATACAAACTTAAACTCAATGAAATCAAGATTCATACAATTTATTTCTCTAATCTCTCAAGATCAAGGATCCTCTGATCTAGGTCTTTCTTGGCTATTTATAGCCCACAACTCGGGTCGTTTCAATTACAAAACTCGGTCCTGGTTAAGGAAAATAAAATTGAATTCCTGAACCAATCCAGCGGTCTGTCTTTACCGCTGTAGATGACCATTATACTCCTCGGTCTTATGACCGCTACGGATGACCCTGCAAATCTTCTGAAACTAGGCTTGAATCCCATTGGTCTGCTTCACCTACGGGAATGACCGATGTACTAATTTGGTCATAACTCCTTAACGGCTAATCCAAATGCCTCGAGATCACTCCCATTGGAAATCTAACTCAATTTCTATACCTTTTATGAAGGGTTCTGATGCAGGAGAGGTTATATCCGAGCAGGAGGGGTGGATGGGCATCTTCGTGTATATGACATCTTCAGAAGATTCGAGCAATAAGGATAATCAGGATAGTCTTGAAAGGATAGGGACTAAGCAGGAGATCTTGGGGGGTTTGATTGGGCCTCAGATGTACATGCATGTACATGTATGTTGGTGGGTTTGCCGTAGGTGAAATCACAATGACGATTATGGTTCATTGGAGATGAGCGGTAACGTAAGATTCAAGGACTAATCTATGTTAGCGGGGAGAATTGGAACGTCTGAGCTTCGGAAATTAATTAGTTAATTAATTTCGAAGTCCTTTCATGTTTATGAACCTTAGACAAGTCTCGAGAAATTGATTATTGGTTTAAATGATCAATTTAGATTGTTCTCGGTGTCATAAATCGAAATGAAGTTCGGGTTTTTCAAAAGTAACTCAATTGAACTTTGTTTCCTTCTTCTTCTTCCTTCTTATTTTCGTGACTTATAGGAAAGAAGAGAGAGTCAAGAGAGAGAAAGAGAGAAAAGGAAGAGAAAAGAAGAGAGAAAGAAGAGAGAAAAGAGTTGTAAAGTGCTTCAGGAGTGTGGGATCTTGAAGGATCTTGGCTTTAGGAGCTGGTGAACTTAGAAAGTGTTGGGTTGGGCTTGAGTCGTGGAGCTTGGAGAAGAAAGGGTGATTTTCTTGAGCTGGGGAGCTATCTAGGACCATATTCATTTCATTTCTAAGGTGAGTTGTGACTAAAGGAGACTCTAGAGCTTTGGTAGGAGTTAGGGTTTGATTGAACTCTTGGTGATTCTTAGGTTGCTTAGTGGACTTAGGGTGTTGTTTCGAGGCTTATTTTCTTTGTGTGTCGAGCTTGTTTGCTTTGTTGTGTCTTGGTCTTTGGTGGTTTAGACATGCTAGGTTGGAGCCAAGGCTTAAGGGTGTGTTCTGTGGGTTCCATTGGTCATGTCAAACCGATGGGGAGTGCCCGGAGAGTCCATCGGTTAGGTCCATCAGTTGGATTTGACCGATGAATCAGTGGACAATGGTGTACGCAGTGCCATCGGTCAGTTGTATCGTTCACGGTTGACCGATGGTGGTCATCGGCTGAGTTTATCGGTCAAACGGAACCGATAAACCAGGGTTCTTGCTTGGTTTATCATCAGTCATTCCTATTGATTGGGAGGTGACCAATGGGACTCATCACTCTGAGTCATCGGTCGGATATAACCCGGCGAACTTGTGGTCTTTGTGTTCAGATCCTCATCGCCAGGTTGATTGGTCGTGGCTGACCAATCGAGGCCATCGGACGGTTCCATCGCCAGGTCAGACCGATGACTGACTGGTCCTTTGTGGTTGTTCCGTGTTAGCTGTAGGTGTCGAATGCCAGGGTGTTAGACTTTGTGGATTGATATTAAATACCTTATCATTGTTGTTTGCTGTAGGATTTGGATAGAATGGTGTAATTGATCATCTTTGTGGTTGTGATTGATCATTGTTGAACTTGATCATCGCTGTGGTGGTGATTGTTGGATATTGAGATTGCTTGTTGCATGTGGTTTAGGGTACTCCTGTTGTCGGGAGGAACAACTCACTCAGCATGTGGTTTTCCATATGTTGATGCATCACTTTTGTCGAGGCAGGTAAAGACAAGGTGTGATCGCCGATCGAGGCAATGAGGAGGAGGATGATTAGGACTGGTAGCTTAGGTTTCGGTAGCTTTCAGGATTGCTAGCCGGTTAAAACCTTGGACCTTCGTGGGTCGCTTTTGTTGTATGTGGTTGGTGAATGCTTTACTTGGTTGTTATGTATAAAATATATGGGCATGTTATATGTATGAAGTGATTGCATTATGGTTTAATTATATTGATAGACTTGTTTAAAAAAAAAATCGGTCGTCAAGGATCGGCCATACAACCATGGATCGGACGATCCCGATCCTCGATGTACACCAACTTCTACCTCTGCTATATTGCTCTAATAATCCTCCAAAACGTCTAAGTAATCCCAAAACATGTAAATGCCTGTAAAAGACTCGATATTGACTCGAGACACATAAAAGACTCGATATATACATATATCATGGCATAAACCGTAAAAACCATGATATATCATGTAGTGGTTGGTACGTCCATTGTTAAGGCCACCTTGTCAATTTCCAAGGCCGCCCCATCAAAAAGATGTCCAGCTTGAATGGGGAACTACATCACACAACACTTGGTCCAGATACTTCCGATGTTGAATAGAACTGTGGACTTGCTCGAAACCTGAGCTCAGCCTCATTGTTAAGCCATCAAAGTTGGTAAGGTCGGGATGCTTGGTGTTTGGAAGACTTACGGCTATGTTATTAAACTACATGAACCATCAATAATTAAACTACATACCTTGGCGTTGATGGTACAACGAGGAAAAATATTTTCTAGTTGAATAATTTATGGTCGTAGATCGACTAAAATCCCTCCTTGTCACCGTAAGCTTCCCATTTCTGGATATTCCACATTTTTTTTCAGATTCTTCTTGCTTCACCGCCTGCCTTGCCCGAGGATTCATACTCGCCATTTGGCTTCAAAACCATCACCTTTGGTTCGGACATTCTTTGGCATAATGTCCTTTTCCGTGACATTTAAAAACATGTAATATCTCGATTTTTTAGAAGGAACTTACCTTACTGGTCTGGTGCCTTTGGAAGTTTTAGGCGCCGGTTTCTTGGAGTCATCAGCAATGGCTTTTCCTTTGTCTATTGCTCGAGGTGGTGGAGCCCAAAGGTTTTTTTTCGAGGAACAAAAGCAGATTTCCTCTTAATATGTTGCTCAGCTTGGAACGCGAGATGCAACAGCTCATCAAATCCATTGTAAGTTTGTTTCTCCACCTTTTTGCTATCCGATCATGTAAACCATCAAGAAACTGTGCCATCAAAGTCTCCTCAGAATCTTCAGTCTCTAATCTGTTCTTGAGAGTCTCAGACTCTTCAAAATATTCCTCCACTGATTTTGTTCCTTGAGTAAGTCTTCAAAACTTCTTTTGTAGCTCTCGTGAAATAAGACAATATATATCTTTTCCTCAAGCTGAACCTCATATCTTCCTAAGTAGTGATCTGACCGTGTCCAAGTCTCTTCTCGAAACATCTCTGTCCCACCAAGCTAAAGCATTTTCAGTGAGCTGAGCTGAAGCTTAAGATACCTTCCGTGCATCCGAATAGTTGTAATATTCAAAGATGTACTCCATTCTATTCTCCCAGTCCAGATATGCTTCAGGATTAACTCTTCCAGCAAATGTTGGTGCCATGAGCTTAACATCCTTTCCTCAATGTCTCGCTTTGATCGCCATCCATATCTCGGACTCGAGCTCTCTCTTGCCACCTAGGTCGCCGATAGATTGGGAGCTGGGCCGGATCATCATCATAATCCTACGAAGTCAACAATAATCTCATCCTATAGATAAGGTCTAGGTCTGTTGGGTGTTCCCTGCCCTCCTCTAACTGGCTGAGGTCAGCCTACAAGCATGTGAGCCAGTCATTGACGGTCTCAATGGCTTCTAGTAGCTGGTTCATGTTGATTAGTGCTTCTCTCCCATAACTGTAATGCACTAACAAACAGATTAAGGGAAAAAGGAAGACCAAAAGAAAACTAGTAACAAAACAGAAAACAACAATGAAAAACAATCGATAGAAGAGAAACACAAATTTTCCTATTTCTTAACAACAATCAATATAAGATAAAACTGAAAATTTCCTGTTTCTAAACATCAATCAATAAGTAGCCAAAACAGAAATTTTCCTATTTCTAAACAACAAAGAAACAAAAATCAGAACATCAACGATGGGAACGGGCGACAGAAATCTAGCAAACCTATTTTTTTAAAAAATATGCACACAACCAAAAAAAGGAGCTAACAACAAACAATGACAGAAACAAAAGAAATCAAACCGCAGCAACAATAGCAAAGCAATTCTAACAAACCCTAAATAACATTCTTTTTTAAATATGCAGACACACGAGATACGAGTAACTAGATGATGTAAGGCTAGCTAAAAGTTATGAAGCAAGACAGAAAGAAAAGAAATCAAACCGCAGCAACAATAGAAAAGCAATCGATGAAGCAATTCTAACAAACCCTAAATCCTTTTTTTAAATGAAAACTAACTAGATGCAGCAACAAAAACGAAAAAGGGCTAGATCCACCTAATATTTTGAGCCTAAGCTCTGATACTAAGATGATGTAGGCACCAAATGAGAGGTGACTACGAAGCGGCGGATGGAGAGTCTTCTAGCTGGTCGGACAGCTCTCTCGTTGGACTCCGTGAAGATGAGTGGTGATACATGAACTGGGGAGGTAATAGACGCCACACAAACCTATTGATTGATCCTTGCTAAGACTCAGAACACTTGGATTCAAGGCTTCGCACAAGTGAAGAATTGGCGGCTTTCTTTTCAAGAAGATGCTATTTTATTAAAATTGAGGTGAGTCTCTAAGACTCGGCCTTAAGGATTATTTAAGATAACCCTAGGTAAAAAAAATACAGCTGAAGCTTAAAACAACAAGTAGTTTCTATGAAAACAACAAGATGTGAAAATAAAGCAAATAAGCTTAAAATGGAAAGTCTTGGTGTTATGGTGATTTCGCATTGGCTGATGATTCTAAGGCATTATTGAGCTCGTGAATAATGTAGTGAAGTGGTAATAAGCTTGGTAATGCGACTAAGGGTGTTGCCTCATTAAAACCTTTCCTGAAAACCCAATGGATAAGACCGAGATAAAGAAAACAGTACAATTCCTTAGCACATCTTTACGTGTCTTAAGCCTAATGAAGTGGCGAAGGCACTTCTCCTGGTGCCAACATAACTCTCCAAAAATGTCCTTAGGTACTTCCTTGCCGAGATGATAAATATGGATGTTTCGTGCAACCTTGTAAAAACCGTAAAAATAAGATGTCTTGTTTTGGGCTGCAAGCAAAAGTTGTCATGGTCCTTGTCGAGTCTGTGGTGCTCCCTTAGTTTTGTATGGTCGCTTCTAGTCTTTCCCCGATGTCTTTGAACTTGGTGGACATAGGATCTCCTCTAAGAATAGCGGGTTTCTTGAATGATCTCCCCGGGAGTGAAACACGTATTTTTATTCTTAAAAATTACTTATATTTATATTTTATTTACATTACTCATATTTTATTTAAATTTGTGTATTTTTATTTGCAGGAGTTGGTACTTTCTTTTCGGATTTATGCACAGAACACTTACAGTTGAGGGGATTCAAATTTAGGAGGACAATATACCCTTGATCCTTTGCAATCTTGAGAAGATATTTCCGCCGTCATTTTTTGGATGTTATGGAACATCTTCCCATCCACCTCCCCCCAAGAAGCCGGACTAGGAGGTCCTGTTCAATTTCGTTGGATGTATCCTTTGAGCGGTACATGTTCCATCTTAAGAAGAAGGTTAAAAATTTAAGTCGAGTTGAGGGGTCTATTGTAGTACGGAGCATCAACGAAGAAGCATCACAATTTGCAGAATATTACTTTCCATCGAAGTGCATACAAGAATGGACTTCCTGCTCGCCATGATGATAGAGGTGAAAAAGCCATTTATCCCATGGTGGTCCCCGAGTTGTTTCAAGTAGGTGAGTCATGAAAAGGGAAGAAACGCAAACTATCACAACAGAGTGGATCCACTTGCATATGTATATCCTAACAAATTGTGAGGAGATGGAGTACTAAAGGTAAAAAACATAACCTATTTAAATAAAAAATTATTTTATATTTCGATATTAGGTTTCAAAGGTTATATAATATATATATATATATATATATGTTGTTTTGCTTTCAGGATTTACATGGCAATAATACGAGCCATTTTCCGAAAAAGACTCAAGAAGAACTTGAACTGCATAAGGAGAACGATTATATTGCTTGGCTGCAATTTTATGTAAGTAGGCTACAAGATTAATATATAAATGAATCCAATTAATACGCTAATGTTTTATATTAAAATTTGGGAAATTATTTTTGTAGGTTAATGAGGGCATCAGGGTGGATCGGTATTTTCGACATGGTTAGTGGAGATTGTGACTGGCCCAATCTACATTACGACTTCATACCCTAGGTATTGCAGTAGGGGATTTGCATTTAGGATTCATTATGAAGGAAGGTCGAGACCAACTGCAGATTATGGTATTTCGCTCAATCTGGAGATGTAGTCTACTACGGGATTCTCAAAGAAATATTGCAAGTCCGCTACCCAGGGATGCTGGACATGAGGTGCATTGTTTTTTGTGTGAATAGTATGATCCAGAAGTTGGACGGGGTTATGGTGAACCAATTTGGCGCCACGCCAAGAAATTCTAAAAGAAGACTTCGTCAGATGACCCATTCATCCTAGCATCACAGCAGACCAGGTTCGGATATTTTAATAAATATTATATATTACGTGACTTTGTGGATTCAATATTTGTTTTATTTGACTTAATTAATTACATTTGTTTGTTTTAGGTATGCTATATTCCTTACCCTCGGGTAACACGGCGACAGATCGTTGGGATTACAAAGGACTCAATTAATCCAAGAGAAAAACTTTATGGCGTCTCCGAGCACGATGCTTTACAACCAACTAGAAGTGTTCCAATGGATCATGTTGAGCATTCTTTGATACATTCCTTGTGGTTGATTTAACGGAACTTGGTGATGATAGAATTCATTCAGAATCGAGGAAGAACTTGGAGAATTTGATGAGGCCAAGATCTACATTCCTTCAAGGATCATCATCTGCGCCAGAGTAGTTAATTATGATAATTTGTTTTATTTAAATTTTTGTATTTTTAAAAATTATTTTAATAATTAATTATGATTATTTCTTTTAATTATACTTTGTTATTTAAATATTTTTTAATCAAAATTGGAAACAAAAAACCTTAAAACAAATAAACTAACCAACATAACCAAAACCCATTAAACCACAAATCCAAATCATCCAAAACCCATTAAACCCATTAAACCACAAATCCAAATCATCCAAAACCCATTAAACCACGATCCGCTGAAATTTCCGACGGATTTGTGGTTTCGTGTTCGCTTCAACCGCTTTCTTGAAAATGTTTGTAATATGCTTTGTTAATCATTTCAATAATAAAATAATATCAAATACCTTGTTACATAAGTAATGTTATAAAATTTTAAACTTTTATATGAAATGGTTATAAAACATCGCTTTTAAGATATGTATCATTGTTTAACATGTAGTCATGATTGTTGGGATTTATCTAATTTACGTATATATTTGATATGTAACAAGGTATTTGTTAGTATTTTAGCATTGAAATGAGTAACAAAGCATAATACAAACATTTTTCAAGAGAAACAGATCAGTAACGATCATTTAAAACCATTAAATCCGTCGAAATCCGCAGAAATTTCCGACGGATTTGTGGTTACACGTGGTTTATTTTAAGATTTGACTGACCAATGACATTACATGCAGAATTCACAGGTCCGTCAGAAATTTCTGACGGACAATTAAATTTCACGCGGCAATTTATTTTCGTTACGCGGGCAAACTAATATTTCATGGATCTGTCAGAAATCTGTCTGAAATTTCCGACGAATACACGAAAATTAAGGCGCGGAATTCCCAAGACGCGTCTCATTTAATATAATTAGATTCCGACGGATTTTCAGTCGGAAATCCATCGGAATTCCCTGATAAATTATCTCTTCTTCTTCCTCGCCGATCAGTTACGCGAAACCAAAAAAAAAAAACAAAAACCTCTGATTTCTCCTTCAACAAAACCTCCGATTTCACAACTATTTTTGGCTCAATCATCAAGATGTCTAACAATCCATCAATTCCATCCAATTTGTAAGTTTCAAAAACTCTTAAAGTTAAAGATTTCTAAGATTTTAAGATTGATGTTAGATTTAGGTTCTTGGATTTACGATTTAGGTTTCTTGGATGTTAGATTTATTTTATTAGATGTTAGATTAATATTTTCTAGTGTTAGTTCTAGGATTTATATGGTTAGATTTAAGAATTGGATAATATGAATTTGATTTTGGTTATGATTTGATTTTGATTAAGAATTTATATGATTTTGATTAAGAATTTGATTTTAGATATGATTTGAATTTGATTAGGAATTGGATAAAATGAATTTCATTTTGGATTTAGTATGTTATAATTTTATTTAAATATTCTTTATTTATAAAATTTATAAATTTCTAATGTTAATCTTTTTTAATTTATAAATTTATAATGTTACTCATTTCTAATTTTTAAATATTATAATGTTTTTTATTAATTTGTAATCATTTTTAAAAATTTATCATTATTTTTTAAATTTCTAATTATTATATAAATTTATAATTGTTTTAAGTAATTTAAAAAAATTATTTTGGTTTTATATATGTTAAAGGGATTACGGATTATACTACGAGGGTTCTGGGTTCTGGGGAACCGAAAAGGCCGAGGTTCCGGTAGGGGTAGGAGTGTTGCAGGAGTCCGCCTGTGTCTACATATATTCGGACACCGTGATCACCTGTACCACCCCTGCTGCATCGGCACCACTGCTTCACCGCACTGGCCGCATATGAGCGCCGAGGACTTCATTGCTTTTACCCGGACGAGAGATTAACTCGCCTTCATCCGGATTGTGTTGAGACAAACACATGGTAAGTTTGATTTTCCTATTTAAAAATATTAAAAAATTTTATATTTTTTTATAAACTATTTAAAGTCTACAAAATAATTTGTTTTGAAGGTTTAAAGATTCGGGAAATGGGATTTAAGTCTATCAACCGGATGCTTAATGGATTGCTTCAGCATCCGGGATCCGACGCATAAACCAAATGCTCCTTACAAGACCAGGAAATCTGGTTTCGCAATTATGTAAGTTTTTCATTTTCTTTATTGTGTTATTTTAATTTAAATTTTTATTAGTTTATTTTATTTTAATTTTAATTTTTTTCAGCAAGAATTTATTTGGGAGAGTCAAATTACCGCTTGGTTAGAAGGGAATTCCACAAAAAGCGGCGATAATGTATTCACGGAAGTTGAACGAAAGTGGAAGGGGTTGTGATCGAGAATCTTGTGCCAAGGGAGTTGGTTATGAACCCGACCCTATGGAACGGGTTTATAGCATACTGGAGTGAAGAGACTACGAAGGCAAGCTTCACAATCCACTCAGCGTGTCGGAACAGCGATCGCAAAGAAAAGGGTAAGGTGACACACAATCTAGGAGCAACGAGCTTGGTCACAAAGGCGTAAACAACTTGTAAGTTATTGGTTTAATCAATATGTTGGTTTTTTCAATTTTATATTCAAAATATTTACTATATTTGTTAATTTTGTAGTTTCGGCAAGATGGTGTCCAACCTTCTGCCCTCAGATTGATCAAGTTGCACACACCAACAAGGACACCAATGAAATCCAAGATGGTGTAGCTCGGGAGATCGTGGGACACCGCCTGGAAGATGGGTGAAGAGTTTCTTCTTAGTCAACCAATTATTGAAGGAACCCCCCCTCTCAACGAAGTCCCGATGGAGAAGATCAATGAATTCGTCTACGAGGTAAGTAAATTTGGAAATTTAAATCAATTTTTATTTTATTTCAAATATTTAATCAACTTTTCATTTCTCCAGTAATTCAAGACCAAAGGTCGGGTTTTTGGTCTTCCGGACGATTCATCATCTTACTCGGCTACTTCACGCTATTTAGGAGATCCGAGCGCCAATCTTAGGGCAGAGATCGCACATAATCAAGTTGAGATGGCGGAGATGAGGGCAACGGTGCAACGCCTTGAAGAGTGTGAAGAAGAGCGAGGGCTAAATATGAAGTTGATCAACAAGTTATGGTCCAACAGATGAACGAATTTTTTTCAAGAATATCCACCACCACCACCTCCGCCAAGCGTTTAGTTTAATTTTTTGATTTAGAAAACTATTTTTATGTTTTTTTAATTTGAATTATAAAAATTTTCAATATTATTCTATTTTAATTTTCAATTCAATTTTAATTTTTAATTTTATTTTTAATTTTCAATTTTATTCAATTTAATTCATTTATTTAATTTTACAAATTAATATATAAAAAAAAAAAATAAAAACATCGCGATCCGTTGGAAATCCGCCGTTTTTAAATCCATCGAAACTGCGTTTTTATATCCGCCAAAAATCCGCCGGTTTTGTGACCATCTGAAACCGGCGAAATCCGCTGCTTTACATACATCGAAAACCGCCGGTTATCGCTAGTTTATATCCGCCGGAATTCCATCAGAAACTGCTTGAAAATTTCCGACGGTAAACCGACGGAATGTCTTCCGACAGATTTTTGACGGAAATCCATATTCTTGAGTCCGTTGAAACCGCCGGAAATACCAATATTCCGACGCGGTTTGCAATTCCGATTACATAGTTCAGACACGCAAACCGACAGATTTCAGACGGATTTTTGTTATTCCGACGGAACTCGACGGATTATTCCGCCTGATCCCGCGTGTTTTCTTGTAGTGGCGGCTATAAAATACTGATGTTGGATATATTGATTCATCTACATATGTGTACATGTAATATTAATATATACTAGTACTAGATTAGTGTCTTACAAGAAAACACATTAATTGATTTTTCACGTTCGTTTTGCGGTTTATTTACAAAACATGCATACATAGTTTAACCCCGAAAACACGTTTCATTATAACCAATAGAAATGAATCACAAAGAATGTTTAATTTAAGTCACTTGAAAATAATACACTTCTAGATCTAGTGATTCAGTTCTATTGACTCGAATTTCAAGTGACTTTGATTGAGTGCATAAAGTTTTAAAATCTATTTTCAAGTGAATTTGATTGGGTGCATGAAGTTTTCACTGGATTTTTGGTGATTGCGACACATGCATATTAGACATGCACATGAGTATATTTAATAACCCACACCAAAAAAAAAATACTCGTAATAAATGAATGGGGGTTGCATGCATGAAGGGAGAGAGATTCAGCATGAGAAGGCAAGTAGAGAATTTCGAGAAGACATTAATGGAGATAAAGAGGACGAAAGGGTCGACTGTAAGAGAGTATATGGCAAAGTCATTGGGGAACAATGACTACATTAACAATTACTTGAAACCATCACTTTTCCTTACAAGCTCCATTTACGACCCTACTTCTTTCGCCGACCTTCTTCTCTCCAACTTCACCACTCATCTACTTGTAAGTTGGTCTCTATTTTTTTTTTTCTTTTCTTTTCAAATCAAATTCTTTTTCTTTTTCAAATCATTTAAGCACTAATGGTACACCAAATCCTAAACTAAACACCGTTTTTGGTAAAATTCTTCCCCAACCACACTATTTTCAACACCAAAATGGTGTAAAACTCATTTTTACCTTTTTTTAATTTAAATTTATTCAACTTTAACTTATTTAAAAAAAAAAAAAAAATAAACATCACCAAATATTGTTAAATAACTTAATACTTCAAATCGCTTCGATCCTTCTTGATATGTCCAACAGTTGAAGGAAGACAATTGTTGAGTTGCTTAAGTAGGATAATCATGGTTAGAATTTTCACTAGGAGAATCATGGTTAGAATCATGGAGAAGCCTACTTAAGCATCTCAAAATTTGTCTTCCTTTCCTCAAACCATAGATGGTGATGATATGATTATCGGCGCGTCTCCTTCTCAACGACCAAGTGGGGTAAAATTTTTTGTGTCAAGACGTGACCTCCATACAAGATCCAACTGTTCGTGCATATGTTCATTCTGAACAACTACGGATTATACGGAAATGTCCGGACAACAACAAGTTAAAGAAGATCCGTCTCCATATGGTTCATTTGGACGATATTTTGAAGATCTTAGTGGATCCGGAAGCGATTTACCGAAGTATTAAATTATTTAACTATATTTGGTGATGTTTATTTTAATTATTTGATGTTGTTTATCTTTAATTTTGGTACTTTATGTATTTTGAAATTTATTATCAATTTATGGTAGTAGATTAATATCAATTTTATGTTATATTGCAATTTAAATTTTAAATATCTATAACATAAAGTATTATTTAAATAATAAAAAATTTTAAAAGTATATATAATTTATTTACTTTGTAATTCAGATATCTAAGAAATTGTTTTAATCTTAATAATAATCAATTTCAAAATAAATTAAAAGTTGAAAGATTTTCTTATAAATAAAAAAAGTTCAACACCAGAATGGTGTGTAATGAGTTTAACACCATTTTGATGTGGAAGATGGTGTTGGGTTGGAGAGGGTTTTACACAAAAATGGTGTTTGGTGTACCATTAAAGATGCCCTAATGGTTCAATACGATTGGGGACCGGTCCAAAAGAGGCGGTGAGATTGTTTTAAACGGTCATAGTAAATGCAGTACAAATGAGAAAAATGTGTGGTCAAAGTCTCAAAGATAGCGGTTTGAAAATGTTTTCGATTTTAGTAACCTTTTCCCGGTTTGAATGATAAAAACATAAGATAAAATTGATATTTGGTAAAGTCTGGCGCAATGATATCACTGAATGAATTACTTTCACTTGATTTCAAAATTTTGGACATCATTGGCTGCCATATAATTAGTTGCTATTTGGTTATTGGAAAATTATCATTCAATTTAAAAACCAAGAGATGCGCTAATTCTATCCATATATATATATTGAGAAAAGAGAAAGAGAACTAAATTTATGTAGTGATAGTATATACTGCATGGCTGCATGCACTTCCGCTTGGTTAGTCCATTAGAATACAAATCCTAAAAAACGAAATTTAATTGCAATGTTATAATAATATTCGAGTTTTTTTTAGGAATTGTACGGAAAGGGTTTAGAAAATTGATATAGCCGGTGTGGGTCCATTGGGTTGCATACCAGACCAACTAGCCTCGAGTGGCTTCCGGGTGAATGTGCGGCGTTAATGAGATGGCTGAGCTTTTCAACGACTGCCTCAAGTCGCTGGTGGATCGTCTCAATTCCGATAACAAAACCACCGGAGAAGGCATTTTTGTATATGGCAATACCTATGGAGCCACCGTGGATATCCTCACCAACCCATTTTCTTACGGTAAAGTATCTAATTTTATTCTTCCAAATCAAAACGTGTTTATGATTTTTCTTGTTTTTTTGCTATAACCCTAGCAGCTGATCCGGTCGGCCCCGAGGATCGCAAGGTGGACTGGCCCGACAGAGCTTTTTTAGGCCCGTCGGGGTTTCACCACCCTGGTTTGATCCGGGTTTGAAATGCCTTCCGACTAATGCTTGGGGGTAGCCAGATCGCCTGTTACTGGACTACCAGGTAAACTACTTGAGTCCGGATGGTGGTAGCCACCCGACCCCAAGCCCTGACTTCCCGAGAAAATTGTGAAATAGTTCCCGCAGGGGGATCAAACCCGGATGGTGGTAGCCACCCGGGCCCGTCCTTTACCATTGGGCCACAATCAACTCGGGCATGATTTTTCTTGTTTGTGTGTGGTGAAGCTAGTCCGTTTTCTTTGGCTTTTTGGTTTACAAAAACATTGAACCTAAAAGGTGGTTTTTATAAATTCGTTGGTTACAATTTTTGTTTTTGTTTTTGTATAGATTATATTTTAGTAACTGAATTTTAATTCAAAGAGTTTTCAATTAACTTTTGCTGGGGAAAAAATTAAGTTCTAACTATTACTTGTTTTAGCCAAATTTTTTGCTTGGTTACGGTTTATGCAATTTTAAAAGAATTTGGCGTTTATATCTTCCATTACACTTTTTGATCAAATTTTTCGCTTTTAGATTAGTTCAAATCAGTTAAACTCGATTAGGAAATTTCAAAATATAAAAGTTAAATTTGTTTGTTTTGTTTTCTTTAGGGTTCGAAGTGACGGATAGAGGTTCTTGTGGAGTAGGGAGAAACCGGGGAGAAATATTACATGTTTGCCACTAGCAATACCATGTTCATTCAGAGACCACATGTGTTCTGGGATGCATTTCATCCAACACAAGCTTTTAACCTCATAATTGCTCTCAGAGCCTTTCATGGTTCTAAATCCGATTGTTACCCCATTAATCTTTACCAAATGGCTCATCTCTAATCTCAACAAATCCTTTTCACTTTGTTTTTCTTTTATGTCACTTTCCGATTGGTTGGTAATGCATATTTCTTCTCATTAATATCTTTTTTTTTTGGCTGATACATGTCTCTCGATCCATATGAAGTATTTGGTTATAATTTGAGTTTGGATTTTCTAATAACATTTCAATTCAATAACACCAAAAAACAAAAGTTGAATTTTAAGTAGCCTTTAAAAGGCTAAATACAAAATTTAAAGACTCAATTAGGAAATCAGAAAAGCCCAAATTAAAATATGAGAAGCCCAAAATGAGGATAGAAACAGACAAAAAAATAACCTTGGGAATTCCTGACTTTGTACCGCTGGATCCGTCTCGTCACGCAGCAACCGCAAATCATTTTTTTTCCGCGCCGATGGAAACAGTAGCAGGGCAGGTCCCAAATGCCACCAATTGGGAAAAACGAGTCCCAAATGCCATTTGTGATAAAAAATAAAAAATTTGCCCTTTTTGATTTTTTGATTTTGATTTTTTTTTTTTTTACAAACTTTGGTAAATTAATACCAAGTGTTAAGAAAACCGTTTTGATTAATCTTCAAATGGATCTTGGCCCAATGGGCCTTCAAGAGGATCCATAGTTTTGGATAATTGAATGATTTCTAGGATGCATTTCATCCAACACAAGCTTTTAACGTCATAATTGCTCTCAGAGCCTTTAATGGTTCTAAATCCGATTGTTACCCCATTAATCTTTACCAAATGTCTCATCTCTAATCTCAACAAATCCTTTTCACTTTGTTTTTCATTTATGTCACTTCCGATTTGTTGGTAATGCATATTTCTTCTCATTATTATCTTTTTTTTGGCTGATACATGTCTCTCGATCCATATGAAGTATTTGTTTATAATTTGAGCTTGGATTTTCTAATAACATTTCAATTCAATAACACCAAAAAACAAAATTGAATTTTAAGTAGCCTTTAAAAGGCTAAATACAAAATTTAAAGGCTCAATTAGGAAATCAGAAAAGCCCAAATTAAAATATGAGAAGCCCAAAATGAGGATAGAAACAGACAAAAAAATAACCTTGGGAATTCCTGACTTTGTACCGCTGGATCCGTCTCGTCACGCAGCAACCGGCAAATCATTTTTTTCCGGCGCGATGGAAACAGAAGCAGGGCAGGTCCCAAATGCCCCCAATTGAGAAAACGAGTAATTAATGCCACTTGTGATAAAAAATAAAAATTTGCCCTTTTTGATTTTTTGTCACTTTCCGATTTGTTGGTAATGCATATTTCTTCTCATTATTATCTTTTTTTGGCTGATACATGTCTCTCGATCCATATGAAGTATTTGGTTATAATTTGAGTTTGGATTTTCTAATAACATTTCAATTCAATTACACCAAAAAAACAAAAATTGAATTTTAAGTAGCCTTTAAAAAGGCTAAATACAAAATTTAAAGGCTCAATTAGGAAATCAGAAAAGCCCAAATTAAAATATGAGAATCCCAAAATGAGGATAGAGACTAACAAAAAAATAACCTTGGGAATTTCCGACTTTGTACCGCTGGATCCGTCTCACACGCAGCAACCGCAAATCATTTTTTTTCCGCGATGGAAACAGAAGGGGCAGGTCCCAAATGCCACCAATTGAGAAAAACGTAGTCCCAAATGCCACTTGTGATAAAAAATAAAAATTTTGCCCTTATTGATTTTTGATTTTTGAATTTTTTTTTTTTTTTTACAAACTTTGGTAAATTAATACCAAGCGTTAAGAAAACCGTTTTGATTAATCTTCAATGGATCTCTGCCCAATGGGCCTTCAAGAGGATCCATAGTTTTGGATAATTGAGTGATTTCTGGGATGCATTTCATCCAACACAAGCTTTTAACCTCATAATTGCTCTCAGAGCCTTTAATGGTTCTAAACCGATTGTTACCCCATTAATCTTTACCAAATGTCTCATCTCTAATCTCAACAAATCCTTTTCACTTTGTTTTTCATTTATGTCACTTTCCGATTTGTTGGTAATGCATATTTCTTCTCATTATTCTTTTTTTTTTGCTGATACATGTCTCTCGATCCATATGAAGTATTTGTTTATAATTTGAGTTTGGATTTTCTAATAACATTTCAATTCAATAACACGAAAAAAACAAAAATTGAATTTTAAGTAGCCTTTAAAAGGCTAAATACAAAATTTAAAGGCTCAATTAGGAAATCAGAAAACCCCAAATTAAAATATGAGAAGCCCAAAATGAGGATAGAGACTGACAAAAAA
The DNA here is from genome assembly GCA_028015245.1 of Cardamine occulta. Lineage (NCBI taxonomy): Eukaryota > Viridiplantae > Streptophyta > Magnoliopsida > Brassicales > Brassicaceae > Cardamine > Cardamine occulta. The sequence continues at coordinate 482,699 of CM051384.1, forward strand.
ATAAGCTTGGGAATTCTCGACTTTGTACCGCTGGATCCGCCTCGCACGCAGCAACCGCAAATCATTTTTTTTCCGCGATGGAAACAGAAGCAGGGCAGGTCCCAAATGCCACTAATTGAGAAAAACATAGTCCCAAATGCCATTTGTGATAAAAAATAAAAATTTGCCCTTTTTGGATTTTTGACTTTTGATTTTTTTTATTTTATTTTTTACAAACTTTGGAAATTAATACCAAGTGTTAAGAAAACCGTTTTGATTAATCTTCAATGGATCTTGGCCCAATGGGCCTTCAAGAGGATCCATAGTTTTGGATAGTTGAGTGATTTCTGGGATGCATTTCATCCAACACAAGCTTTTAACCTCATAAGTGCTCTCAGAGCCTTTAATGGTTCTAAATCCGATTGTTACCCCATTAATCTTTACCAAATGTCTCATCTCTAATCTCAACAAATCCTTTTCACTTTGTTTTTCTTTTATGTCACTTTCCGATTTGTTGGTAATGCATATTTCTTCTCATTATTATCTTTTTTTTTTGGCTGATACATGTCTCTCGATCCATATGAAGTATTTGGTTATAATTTGAGTTTAGATTTTCTAATAACATTTCGAATTCAATAACACGAAAAAAAAAAATTGAATTTTAAGTAGCCTTTAAAAGGCTAAATACAAAATTTAAAGGCTCAATTAGGAAATTAGAAAAGCCCAAATCAAAATATGAAAAGCCCAAAAGGAGGATAGAGACTGACAAAAAATAAGCTTGGGAATTCCGAATTTGTACCGCGGATCCGTCTCACACGCAGCAACCGCAAATCATTTTTTTTCCGCGATGGAAACAGAAGGAGGGCAGGTCCCAAATGCCACCAATTGAGAAAAACGAGTCCCAAATGCCACTTGTGATAAAAAAATAAAAAATTTGCCCTTATTGATTTTTGATTTTGATTGTTATTTTTTTTTTTTTTACTAATTTTGGTAAATTAATACCAGGTGTTAAGAAAACCTTTTATTTAATCTTCAATGGATCTCTGCCCAATGGGCCTTCAAGAGGATCCATAGTTTTGGATAATTGAGTGATTTCTAGGATGCATTTCATCCAACACAAGCTTTTAACCTCATAATTGCTCTCAGAGCCTTTTAATGGTTCTAAACCGATTGTTACCCCATTAATCTTTACCAAATGTCTCATCTCTAATCTCAACAAATCCTTTTCACTTTGTTTTTCATTTATGTCACTTTCCGATTTGTTGGTAATGCATATTTCTTCTCATTATTATCTTTTTTTTTGGCTGATACATGTCTCCGATCCATATGAAGTATTTGTTTATAATTTTAGTTTGGATTTTCTAATAACATTTCAATTCAATAACACGAAAAAAAAAAATTGAATTTTAAGTAGCCTTTAAAAGGCTAAATACAAAATTTAAAGGCTCAATTAGGAAATCAGAAAACCCCAAACTAAAATATGAGAAGCCCAAAATGAGGATAGAGACCGACAAAAAAAAATAAGCTTGGGAATTCTCAACTTTGTACCGCTGGATCCGTCTCACACGCAGAAGCAACCGTAATCATTTTTTTTTCCGCGCGATGGAAACAGAAGGAGGGCAGGTCCCAAATGCCACCAATTGAGAAAAACGAGGTCCCAAATGCTACTTGTGATAAAAAATAAAAAATTTGCCCTTATTGATTTTTGATTTTTGATTGTTTTTTTTTTTTTTAATAATTTTGTAAATTAATACCAGGTGTTAAGAAAACCGCTTTTATTTAATCTTCAATGGATCTCTGCCCAACGGGCCTTCAAGAGGATCCATAGTTTTGGATAATTGAGTGATTTCTAGGATGCATTTCATCCAACAAAAGCTTTTAACCTCATAATTGCTCTCAGAGCCTTTAATGGTTCTAAATCCGATTGTTACCCCATTAATCTTTACCAAATGTCTCATCTCTAATCTCAACAAATCCTTTTCACTTTGTTTTTCATTTATCTCACTTTCCGATTTGTTGGTAATGCATATTTCTTCTCATTATTATCTTTTTTTTTGGCTGATACATGTCTCCGATCCATATGAAGTATTTGTTTATAATTTGAGTTTGATTTTCTAATAACATTTCAATTCAATAACACCAAAAAAACAAAAATTGAATTTTAAGTAGCCTTTAAAAGGCTAAATACAAAATTTAAAGGCTCAATTAGGAAATCGAAAACCCCAAATTAAAATATGAGAAGCCCAAAATGAGGATAGAGACTGACAAAAAATAACCTTGTGAATTCTCGACTTTGTACCGCTGGATCCGCCTCACACGCAGCAACCGCAAATTATTTTTTTTCCGCCCGATGGAAACAGAAGCAGGGCAGGTCCCAAATGCCACCAATTGAGAAAAACGTAGTCCCAAATGCCATTTGTGATAAAAAATAAAAATTTGCCCTTTTTGATTTTTTGATTTTGATTTTTTTTTTTTTTACAAACTTTGGTAAATTAATACCAAGCGTTAAGAAAACCGTTTTGATTAATCTTCAATGGATCTTGGCCCAATGGGCCTTAAAGAGGATCCATAGTTTTGGATAATTGAATGATTTCTAGGATGCATTTCATCCAACACAAGCTTTTAACCTCATAATTGCTCTCGAGCCTTTTAATGGTTCTAAATCCGATTGTTACCCCATTACTCTTTACCAAATGTCTCATCTCTAATCTCAACAAATCCTTTTCACTTTGTTTTTCATTTACGTCACTTTCCCGATTTGTTGGTAATGCATATTTCTTCTCATTATTATCTTTTTTTGCCTCGATACATGTCTCTCGATCCATATGAAGTATTTGGTTATAATTGAGTTTGGAATTTCTAATAACATTTCAATTCAATAACACTAAAAACAAAAATTGAATTTTAAGTAGCCTTTAAAAGGCTAAATACAAAATTTAAAGGCTCAATTAGGAAATCCGAAAAGCCCAAATTAAAATATGAGAAGTCAAAATGAGGATAGAGACTAACAAAAAAATAACCTTGGGAATTCTAACTTTGTACCGCTGGATCCTTCGCCACGCAGCAACCGCAAAAATCATTTTTTTTCCGACGATGGAAACAGAAGAGGCAGGTCCCAAATGCCACCAATTGAGAAAAACGTAGTCCCAAATGCCATTTGTGATAAAAAATAAAAAATTTGCCCTTTTTGATTTTTGATTTTTGATTTTTGATTTTTTTTTTTACAAACTTTGGTAAATTAATACCAAGTGTTAAGAAAACCGCTTTGATTAATCTTCAATGGATCTTGGCCCAATGGGCCTTCAAGAGGATCCATAGTTTTGGATAATTGAGTGATTTCGGATGCATTTCATCCAACACAAGCTTTTAACCTCATAATTGCTCTCAGAGCCTTTAATGGTTCTAAATCCGATTGTTACCCCATTAATCTTTACCAAATGTCTCATCTCTAATCTCAACAAATCCTTTTCACTTTGTTTTTCATTTATGTCACTTTCCGATTTGTTGGTAATGCATATTTCTTCTCATTATTATATTTTTTTTGGCTGATACATGTCTCGATCCATATGAAGTATTTGGTTATAATTTGAGTTTGGATTTTCTAATAACATTTCAATTCAATTACACTAAAAAACAAAAATTGAATTTTAAGTAGCCTTTAAAAAGGCTAAATACAAAATTTAAAGGCTCAATTAGGAAATCGAAAAGCCCAAATTAAAATATGAGAAGTCAAAATGAGGATAGAGACTAACAAAAAAAATAACCTTGGGAATTCTAACTTTGTACCGCTGATCCGTCTCACACGCAGCAACCGCAAATCATTTTTTTTTCCAAGCAGATGGAAACAGAAGCAGGGCAGGTCCCAAATGCCACCAATTGAGAAAAACGAGTCCCAAATGCCACTTGTGATAAAAAATAAAAAATTTGCCCTTTTGATTTTTTGATTTTTGATTTTTTTTTTTTTTTTTACAAACTTTGGTAAATTAATACCAAGTGTTAAGAAAACCGCTTTGATTAATCTTCAATGGATCTTGGCCCAATGGGCCTTCAAGAGGATCCATAGTTTTGGATAATTGAGTGATTTCGGGATGCATTTCATCCAACACAAGCTTTTAACCTCATAATTGCTCTCAGAGCCTTTAATGGTTCTAAATCCGATTGTTACCCCATTAATCTTTACCAAATGTCTAATCTCTAATCTCAACAAATCCTTTTCACTTTGTTTTTCATTTATGTCACTTTCCGTTATGTTGTTAATGCATTTCTCTTATCATTATTATCTTTTTTTGGCTGATACATGTCTCTCGATCCATATGAAGTATTTGGTTATAATTTGAGTTTGGATTTTCTAATAACATTTCGAATTCAATAACACGAAAAAAAAAAATTGAATTTTAAGTAGCCTTTAAAAGGCTAAATACAAAATTTAAAGGCTCAATTAGGAAATTAGAAAAGCCCAAATCAAAATATGAAAAGCCCAAAAGGAGGATAGAGACTGACAAAAAAATAAGCTTGGGAATTCCCGACTTTGTACCGCCGATCCGTCTCACACGCAAGCAACCGCAAATCATTTTTTTCCGGCGCGATGGAAACAGAAGGAGGGCGCGTCCCAAATGCCACCAATTGAGAAAACGTAGTCCCAAATGCCACTTGTGATAAAAAATAAAAATTTGCCCTTATTGATTTTTGATTTTGATTGTTTTTTTTTTTTTTTTTTACTAATTTTGGTAAATTAATACCGGTGTTAAGAAAACCGCTTTATTTAATCTTCAATGGATCTCGCCCAATGGGCCTTCAAGAGGATCCATAGTTTTGGATAATTGAGTGATTTCTAGGATGCATTTCATCCAACACAAGCTTTTAACCTCATAATTGCTCTCAGAGCCTTTAATGGTTCTAAATCCGATTGTTACCCCATTAATCTTTACCAAATGTCTCATCTCTAATCTCAACAAATCCTTTTCACTTTGTTTTTCATTTATGTCACTTTCCGATTTGTTGGTAATGCATATTTCTTCTCATTATTATCTTTTTTTGGCTGATACATGTCTCTCGATCCATATGAAGTATTTGTTTATAATTCGAGTTTGGATTTTCTAATAACATTTCAATTCAATAACACCAAAAAACAAAAATTGAATTTTAAGTAGCCTTTAAAAAGGCTAAATACAAAATTTAAAGGCTCAATTAGGAAATCAGAAAACCCCAAATTAAAATACGAGAAGCCCAAATGAGGATAGAGACCGACAAAAAAATAAGCTTGGGAATTCTCAACTTTGTACCGCTGGATCCGCTCTCACACGCAGCAACCGCTAATCATTTTTTTTCCGCGCCGATGGAAACAGAAGGAGGGCAGGTCCCAAATGCCACCAATTGAGAAAAACGTAGTCCCAAATGCCACTTGTGATAAAAAATAAAAATTTGCCCTTATTGATTTTTGATTTTTGATTGTTTTTTTTTTTTTTTAATAATTTTGGTAAATTAATACCAGGTGTTAAGAAAACCGCTTTATTTAATCTTCAAATGGATCTCTGCCCAATGGGCCTTCAAGAGGATCCATAGTTTTGGATAATTGAGTGATTTCTAGGATGCATTTCATCCAACAAAAGCTTTTAACCTCATAATTGCTCTCAGAGCCTTTTAATGGTTCTAAACCGATTGTTACCCCATTAATCTTTACCAAATGTCTCATCTCTAATCTCAACAAATCCTTTTCACTTTGTTTTTCATTTATCTCACTTTCCGATTTGTTGGTAATGCATATTTCTTCTCATTATTATCTTTTTTTTGGCTGATACATGTCTCTCGATCCATATGAAGTATTTGTTTATAATTTGAGTTTGGATTTTCTAATAACATTTCAATTCAATAACACTAAAAAAACAAAAATTGAATTTTAAGTAGCCTTTAAAAGGCTAAATACAAAATTTAAAGGCTCAATTAGGAAATCTGAAAACCCCAAATTAAAATATGAGAAGCCCAAAATGAGGATAGAGACTGACAAAAAAATAACCTTGTGAATTCTCGATTTTGTACTGCTGGATCCGCCTCACACGCAGCAACCGCAAATTATTTTTTTTCCGCCCGATGGAAACAGAAGAGGGCAGGTCCCAAATGCCACCAATTGAGAAAACGAGTCCCAAATGCCATTTGTGATAAAAAATAAAAATTTGCCCTTTTTGATTTTTGATTTTGATTTTTTTTTTTTTTACAAACTTTGGTAAATTAATACCAAGTGTTAAGAAAACCGCTTTTGATTAATCTTCAATGGATCTTGGCCCAATGGGCCTTAAAGAGGATCCATAGTTTTGGATAATTGAATGATTTCTAGGATGCATTTCATCCAACACAAGCTTTTAACCTCATAATTGCTCTCAGAGCCTTTAATGGTTCTAAATCCGATTGTTACCCCATTACTCTTTACCAAATGTCTCATCTCTAATCTCAACAAATCCTTTTCACTTTGTTTTTCATTTATGTCACTTTCCGATTTGTTGGTAATGCATATTTCTTCTCATTATTATCTTTTTTTTTTGGCTGATACATGTCTCTCGATCCATATGAAGTATTTGGTTATAATTTGAGTTTGGAATTTCTAATAACATTTCGAATTCAATAACACGAAAAAACAAAAATTGAATTTTAAGTAGCCTTTAAAAGGCTAAATACAAAATTTAAAGGCTCAATTAGGAAATCCGAAAAGCCCAAATTAAAATATGAGAAGCCGAAAATGAGGATAGAGACTAACAAAAAAAATAACCTTGGGAATTCCCAACTTTGTACCGCTGGATCCTTCTCGTCACGCAGCAACCGCAAATCATTTTTTTTCCCACCGATGGAAATGTAGAGGGCAGGTCCCAAATGCCACCAATTGAGAAAACGAGTCCCAAATGCCACTTGTGATAAAAAATAAAAAATTTGCCCTTTTTGATTTTTGATTTTTGATTTTTTTTTTTTTTTACAAACTTTGGTAAATTAATACCAAGTGTTAAGAAAACCGCTTTGATTAATCTTCAATGGATCTTGGCCCAATGGGCCTTCAAGAGGATCCATAGTTTTGGATAATCGAGTGATTTCGGATGCATTTCATCCAACACAAGCTTTTAACCTCATAATTGCTCTCTGAGCCTTTAATGGTTCTAAACCGATTGTTACCCCATTAATCTTTACCAAATGTCTCATCTCTAATCTCAACAAATCCTATGCACTTTGTTTTTCATTTATGTCACTTTCCGATTTGTTGGTAATGCATAATTCTTCTCATTATTATATTTTTCTTTGGCTAATAGATGTCTCTCGATCCATATGAAGTATTTGGTTATAATTGAGTTTGGATTTTCTAATAACATTTCAATTCAATTACACTAAAAACAAAAATTGAATTTTAAGTAGCCTTTAAAAGGCTAAATACAAAATTTAAAGGCTCAATTAGGAAATCAGAAAAAGCCCAAATTAAAATATGAGAAGTTAAAAATGAGGATAGAGACTAACAAAAAAATAACCTTGGGAATTCCTAACTTTGTACCGCTGGATCCGTCTCACACGCAGCAACCGCAAATCATTTTTTTTTTCCGTACGATGGAAACAGAAGCAGGGCAGGTCCCAAATGCCACCAATTGAGAAAACGAGTCCCAAATGCCACTTGTGATAAAAAATAAAAATTTGCCCTTTTTGATTTTTGATTTTGATTTTTTTTTTTTTTTACAAACTTGGTAAATTAATACCAAGTGTTAAGAAAACCGTTTTGATTAATCTTCAATGGATCTTGGCCCAATGGGCCTTCAAGAGGATCCATAGTTTTGGATAATCGAGTGATTTCTGGATGCATTTCATCCAACACAAGCTTTTAACCTCATAATTGCTCTCAGAGCCTTTAATGGTTCTAAACCGATTGTTACCCCATTAATCTTTACCAAATGTCTCATCTCTAATCTCAACAAATCCTTTTCACTTTGTTTTTCATTTATGTCACTTTCCGATTTGTTGGTAATGCATATTTCTTCTCATTATTATCTTTTTTTGACTGATACATGTCTCTCGATCCATATGAAGTATTTGGTTATAATTTGAGTTTGGATTTTCTAATAACATTTCAATTCAATAACACTAAAAAACAAAAATTGAATTTTATGTAGCCTTTAAAAGGCTAAATACAAAATTTAAAGGCTCAATTAGGAAATCAGAAAAGCCCAAATTAAAATATGAGAAGCCCAAAATGAGGATAGAACCGACAAAAAATAACCTTGGGAATTTCCGACTTTGTACCGCTGGATCCGCTCTCATCACGCAAGCAACCGCAAATCATTTTTTTTTTCTGGCGCGATGGAAACAGTAGGAGGGCAGGTCCCAAATGCCACCAATTGAGAAAACGAGTCCCAAATGCCACTTGTGATAAAAAATAAAAATTTGCCCTTTTTGATTTTTGATTTTTTTTTTTTTTTTTTTTACAAACTTTGTAAATTAATACCAAGTGTTAAGAAAAACCGCTTTTGATTAATCTTCAATGGATCTTGGCCCAATGGGCCTTCAAGAGGATCCATAGTTTTGGATAATCGAGGATTTCTGGGATGCATTTCATCCAACACAAGCTTTTAACCTCATAATTGCTCCTCAGAGCCTTTAATGGTTCTAAACCGATTGTTACCCCATTAATCTTTACCAAATGTCTCATCTCTAATCTCAACAAATCCTTTTCACTTTGTTTTTCATTTATGTCACTTTCCGATTTGTTGGTAATGCATATTTCTTCTCATTATTATCTTTTTTTTGGCTGATACATGTCTCTCGATCCATATGAAGTATTTGGTTATAATTTGAGTTTGGATTTTCTAATAACATTTCAATTCAATAACACGAAAAAACAAAATTGAATTTTAAGTAGCCTTTAAAAAGCTAAATACAAAATTTAAAGGCTCAATTAGGAAATCAGAAAAGCCCAAATTAAAATATGAGAAGCCCAAATGAGGATAGAGACTGACAAAAAAATAACCTTGGGAATTCCCGACTTTGTACCGCTGGATCCGTCTCACACGCAGCAACGGCAAATCATTTTTTTTCCGCCAGATGGAAAAAGTAGAGGCAGGTCCCAAATGCCACCAATTGGGAAAAACGAGTCCCAAATGCCACTTGTGATAAAAAAATAAAAAATTTGCCTTTTTGATTTTTAATTTTGATTTTTGATTTTTTTTTTTTTTACAAACTTTGGTATATTAATACCAAGTGTTAAGAAAACCGCTTTTGATTAATCTTCAATGGATCTTGGCCCAACGGGCCTTCAAGAGGATCCATAGTTTTGGATAATTGAGTGATTTTTGGGATGCATTTCATCCAACACAAGCTTTTAACCTCATAATTGCTCTCAGAGCCTTTTAATGGTTCTAAATCCGATTGTTACCCCATTAATCTTTACCAAATGTCTCATCTCTAATCTCAACAAATCCTTTTCACTTTGTTTTTCATTTATGTCACTTTCCGATTTGTTGGTAATGCATATTTCTTCTCATTATTATCTTTTTTTTGGCTGATACATGTCTCCGATCCATATGAAGTATTTGGTTATAATTGGAGTTTGGATTTTCTAATAACATTTCAATTCAATAACACTAAAAAACAAAAATTGAATTTTATGTAGCCTTTAAAAGGCTAAATACAAAATTTAAAGGCTGAATTAGGAAATCAGAAAAGCCGAAATTAAAATATGAGAAGCCCAAAATGAGGATAGAAACAGACAAAAAATAACCTTGGGAATTCTCGACTTTGTACCGCTGGATCCGTCTCACACGCAGCAACCGCAAATCATTTTTTTTCCGCCGATGGAAACAGTAGCAGGCAGGTCCCAAATGCCACCAATTGAGAAAAACGAGTCCCGAATGCCAGTTGTGATAAAAAAAAACAATTTGCCCTTTTTGATTTTTCATTTTTGCTTTTTTTTTTTTTTTTTACAAACTTTGGAAATTAATACCAAGTGTTAAGAAAACCGCTTTGATTATTCTTCAATGGATCTTGGCCCAACGGGCCTTCAAGAGGATCCATAGTTTTGGATAATTGAGTGATTTCGCGACGCATTTCATCCAACACAAGCTTTTAACCTCATAATTGCTCCTCAGAGCCTTTAATGGTTCTAAATCCGATTGCTACCCCATTAATCTTTACCAAATGTCTCATCTCTAATCTCAACAAATCCTTTTCACTTTGTTTTTCATTTATGTCACTTTCCGATTTGTTGGTAATGCATATTTCTTCTCATTATTATCTTTTTTTTTGCTGATACATGTCTCTCGATCCATATGAAGCATTTGGTTATAATTCGAGTTTGGATTTTCTAATAACATTTCAATTCAATAACACTAAAAAACAAAAATTGAATTTTATGTAGCCTTTAAAAGGCTAAATACAAAATTAAAAGGCTCAATTAGGAAATCGAAAAGCCCAAATTAATATACGAGAAGCCCAAAATGAGGATAGAGACCGACAAAAAATAACCTTGGGAATTTCGACTTTGTACCGCTGGATCCGTCTCACACGCAGCAACCGCAAATCATTTTTTTTCCAGCGCGAGAAAAGAAGGGGCAGGTCCCAAATGCCACCAATTGGGAAAATGTAGTCCCAAATGCCACTTGTGATAAAAAATAAAAAATTTGCCCTTTTTGATTTTTGATTTTGATTTTTTTTTTTTTTTTTACAAACTTTGGTAAATTAATACCAAGTGTTAAGAAAACCGCTTTGATTAATCTTCAATGGATCTTGGCCCAACGGGCCTTCAAGAGGATCCATAGTTTTGGATAATTGAGTGATTTCTGGATGCATTTCATCCAACACAAGCTTTTAACCTCATAATTGCTCTCAGAGCCTTTAATGGTTCTAAATCCGATTGTTACCCCATTAATCTTTACCAAATGTCTCATCTCTAATCTCAACAAATCCTTTTCACTTTGTTTTTCATTAATGTCACTTTCCGATTTGTTGGTAATGCATATTTCTTCTCATTATTATCTTTTTTTTGGCCGATACATGTCTCTCGATCCATATGAAGTATTTGGTTATAATTTGAGCTTGGATTTTCTAATAACATTTCAATTCAATAACACGAAAAAACAAAATTGAATTTTATGTAGCCTTTAAAAGGCTAAATACAAAATTTAAAGGCTCAATTAGGAAATCAGAAAAGCCCAAATTAAAATACGAGAAGCCCAAAATGAGGATAGAGACCAAAAAAATAACCTTGGGAATTCTAACTTTGTACCGCTGATCCGTCTCACACGCAGCAACCGCAAATCATTTTTTTTCTGGCGCGATGGAAACAGAAGGGGCAGGTCCCAAATGCCACCAATTGAGAAAATGTAGTCCCAATGCCACTTGTGATAAAAATAAAAATTTGCCCTTTTGATTTTTTGATTTTTGATTTTTTTTTTTTTTTTACAAGCTTTGGTAAATTAATACCAAGTGTTAAGAAAACCGCTTTGATTAATCTTCAATGGATCTTGGCCCAACGGGCCTTCAAGAGGATCCATAGTTTTGGATAATTGAGTGATTTCGGATGCATTTCATCCAACACAAGCTTTTAACCTCATAATTGCTCTCAAAGCCTTTTAATGGTTCTAAATCCGATTGTTACCCCATTAATCTTTACCAAATGTCTCATCTCTAATCTCAACAAATCCTTTTCACTTTGTTTTTCATTTATGTCACTTTCCAATTTGTTGGTAATGCATATTTCTTCTCATTATTATCTTTTTTTTGGCTGATACATGTCTCCGATCCATATGAAGTATTTGGTTATAATTTGAGTTTGATTTTCTAATAACATTTCAATTCAATAACACTAAAAAAAAAAATTGAATTTTATGTAGCCTTTAAAAGGCTAAATACAAAATTAAAAGGCTCAATTAGGAAATCGAAAAGCCCAAATTAAAATATGAGAAGCCCAAAATGAGGATAGAGACCGACAAAAAATAACCTTGGGAATTCTCGACTTTGTACCGGATCCGCCTCACCACGCAGCAACCGCTAATCATTTTTTTTCCGCAAGCGATGGAAACAGAAGGAAGAGCAGGTCCCAAATGCCACCAATTGAGAAAAACGAGTCCCAAATGCCACTTGTGATAAAAAATAAAAAATTTTCCTTTTTGATATTTGATTTTTGATTGTTTTTTTTTTTTTTTTTACTAATTTTGGTAAATTAATACCAAGTGTTAAGAAAACCGCTTTATTTAATCTTCAATGGATCTTGGCCCAACGGGCCTTCAAGAGGATCCATAGTTTTGGATAATTGAATGATATCTAGGATGCATTTCATCCAACACAAGCTTTTAACATCATAATTGCTCTCGAGCCTTTAATGGTTCTAAACCGATTGTTACCCCATTAATCTTTACCAAATGTCTCATCTCTAATCTCAACAAACCTTTTCACTTTGTTTTTCATTTATGTCACTTTCCGATTTGTTGGTAATGCATATTTCTTCTCATTATTATCTTTTTTTTTGGCTGATACATGTCTCTCGATCCATATGAAGTATTTGGTTATAATTTGAGTTTGGATTTTCTAATAACATTTCAATTCAATAACACCAAAAAAACAAAATTGAATTTTAAGTAGCCTTTAAAAGGCTAAATATAGAATTTAAAGGCTCAATTAGGAAATCAGAAAAGCCCAAATTAAAATATGAGAAGCCCAAAATGAGGATAGAGACTGACAAAAAAAATAAGCTTGGGAATTCCCGACTTTGTACCGCCGATCCGTCTCATACGCAAGCAACCGCAAATCATTTTTTTCCGGCGCGATGGAAACAGTAGGAGGCAGGTCCCAAATGCCACTAATTGAGAAAAACGAGTCCCAAATGCTAGTTGTGATAAAAATAAAAATTTGCCCTTTTTGATTTTTGATTTTTGATTTTTTTTTTTTTTTACAAACTTTGGTAAATTAATACCAAGTGTTAAGAAAACCGCTTTGATTAATCTTCAATGGATCTTGGCCCAATGGGCCTTCAAGAGGATCCATAGTTTTGGATAATTGAGTGATTTCTCGGATGCATTTCATCCAACACAAGCTTTTAACCTCATAATTGCTCTCAAAGCCTTTTAATGGTTCTAAATCCGATTGTTACCCCATTAATCTTTACCAAATGTCTCATCTCTAATCTCAACAAATCCTTTTCACTTTGTTTTTCATTTATGTCACTTTCCAATTTGTTGGTAATGCATATTTCTTCTCATTATTATCTTTTTTTTGGCTGATACATGTCTCTCGATCCATATGAAGTATTTGGTTATAATTTGAGTTTGGATTTTCTAATAACATTTCAATTCAATAACACTAAAAAAACAAAAATTGAATTTTATGTAGCCTTTAAAAGGCTAAATACAAAATTAAAAGGCCCAATTAGGAAATCAGAAAAGCCCAAATTAAAATATGAGAAGCCCAAAATGAGGATAGAGACCGACAAAAAAATAACCTTGGGAATTCCCGACTTTGTACCGCCGATCCGTCTCACACGCAGCAACCGCGTAATCATTTTTTTTCCGCGCGATGGAAACAGAAGGAGAGCAGGTCCCAAATGCCACCAATTGAGAAAACGAGTCCCAAATGCCACTTGTGATAAAAAATAAAAATTTGCCCTTTTTTTTTGATTTTATATTGTTTTTTTTTTTTTTTTTACTAATTTTGGTAAATTAATACCAGGTGTTAAGAAAACCGTTTTATTTAATCTTCAAATGGATCTTGGCCCAATGGGCCTTCAAGAGGATCCATAGTTTTGGATAATTGAATGAAATCTAGGATGCATTTCATCCAACACAAGCTTTTAACCTCATAATTGCTCTCAGAGCCTTTAATGGTTCTAAATCCGATTGTTACCCCATTAATCTTTACCAAATGTCTCATCTCTAATCTCAACAAATCCTTTTCACTTTGTTTTTCATTTATGTCACTTTCCGATTTGTTGGTAATGCATATTTCTTCTCATTATTATCTTTTTTTTTGGCTGATACATGTCTCTCGATCCATATGAAGTATTTGGTTATAATTTGAGTTTGATTTTCTAATAACATTTCAATTCAATAACACAAAAAAACAAAAATTGAATTTTAAGTAGCCTTTTAAAAGGCTAAATATAGAATTTAAAGGCTCAATTAGGAAATCAGAAAAGCCCAAATTAAAATACGAGAAGCCCAAAACGAGGATAGAGACCGACAAAAAAATAAGCTTGGGAATTCTCGACTTTGTACCGCTGGATCCGCCTCACACGCAGCAACCGCAAATCATTTTTTTCCGCGCGATGGAAACAGTAGCAGGGCAGGTCCCAAATGCCACTAATTGAGAAAAACGAGTCCCAAATGCCATTGGATAAAAAATAAAAAATTTGCCCTTTTGATTTTTGATTTTTGATTTTTTTTTTTTTTTTACAAACTTTGGTAAATTAATACCAAGTGTTAAGAAAACCGCTTTTGATTAATCTTCAATGGATCTTGGCCCAATGGGCCTTCAAGAGGATCCATAGTTTTGGATAATTGAGTGATTTCTGGGATGCATTTCATCCAACACAAGCTTTTAACCTCATAATTGCTCTCAGAGCCTTTAATGGTTCTAAATCCGATTGTTACCCCATTAATCTTTACCAAATGTCTCATCTCTAATCTCAACAAATCCTTTTCATTTGTCTTTCTTTTATGTCACTTTCCGATTTGTTGGTAATGCATATTTCTTCTCATTATTATCTTTTTTTTTTGGCTGATACATGTCTCTCGATTCATATGAAGTATTTGGTTATAATTTGAGTTTGGATTTTCTAATAACATTTCTAATTCAATAACACGAAAAAAAAAATTGAATTTTATGTAGCCTTTAAAAGGCTAAATACAAAATTTAAAGGCTCAATTAGGAAATTAGAAAAGCCCAAATCAAAATATGAAAAGACCAAAAGGAGGATAGAGACTGACAAAAAAATAAGCTTGGGAATTCCCGACTTTGTACCGCTGGATCCGTCTCGTCACGCAGCAACCGGCAAATCATTTTTTTCCGGCGCGATGGAAACAGAAGCAGGGCAGGTCCCAAATGCCACTAATTGAGAAAACGTAGTCCCAAATGCCAGTTGTGATAAAAATAAAAAATTTGCCCTTTTTGATTTTTGATTTTGATTTTTTTTTATTTTTTTACAAACATTGGTAAATTAATACCAAGTGTTAAGAAAAACCGCTTTGATTAATCTTCAATGGATCTTGGCCCAATGGGCCTTCAAGAGGATCCATAGTTTTGGATAATCGAGTGATTTCTGGATGCATTTCATCCAACACAAGCTTTTAACCTCATAATTGCTCTCAGAGCCTTTAATGGTTCTAAACCGATTGTTACCCCATTAATCTTTACCAAATGTCTCATCTCTAATCTCAACAAATCCTTTTCACTTTGTTTTTCATTTATGTCACTTTCCGATTTGTTGGTAATGCATATTTCTTCTCATTATTATCTGTTTTTTTGGCCGATACATGTCTCCGATCCATACGAAGTATTTGTTTATAATTTGAGTTTGATTTTCTAATAACATTTCAATTCAATAACACGAAAAAACAAAAATTGAATTTTAAGTAGCCTTTAAAAGGCTAAATACAAAATTTAAAGGCTCAATTAAGAAATAAGAAAAGCCCAAATTAAAAATATGAGAAGCCTAAAATGAGGATAGAGACCGACAAAAAAATAACCTTGGGAATTCTCGACTTTGTACCGCTGGATCCGTCTCACACGCAGCAACCGCAAATTATTTTTTTTCCGCGCGATGGAAACAGAAGAGGGCAGGTCCCAAATGCCACCAATTGAGAAAAACATAGTCCCAAATGCCACTTGTGATAAAAAATAAAAATTTGCCCTTTTTGATTTTTTGATTTTTTTTTTTTTTTTTTTTACAAACTTTGGTAAATTAATACCAAGTGTTAAGAAAAACCGCTTTTGATTAATCTTTAATGGATCTTGGCCCAATGGGCCTTAAAGAGGATCCATAGTTTTGGATAATTGAATGATTTCTAGGATGCATTTCATCCAACACAAGCTTTTAACCTCATAATTGCTCTCAGAGCCTTTTAATGGTTCTAAACCGATCGTTACCCCATTACTCTTTACCAAATGTCTCATCTCTAATCTCAACAAACCTTTTCACTTTGTTTTTCATTTATGTCACTTTCCGATTTGTTGGTAATGCATATTTCTTTTCATTATTATCTTTTTTTTGGCTGATACATGTCTCTCGATCCATATGAAGTATTTGGTTATAATTTGAGTTTGGATTTTCTAATAACATTTCAATTCAATAACACGAAAAAACAAAATTGAATTTTAAGTAGCCTTTAAAAGGCTAAATACAAAATTTAAAGGCTCAATTAGGAAATCGAAAAGCCCAAATTAAAAATATGAGAAGTCAAAACGAGGATAGAGACTAACAAAAAAAATAACCTTGGGAATTCTAACTTTGTACCGCTGATCCGTCTCACACGCAGCAACCGCAAATCATTTTTTTTCCGCGCATGGAAACAGAAAGGGCAGGTCCCAAATGCCACCAATTGAGAAAAACGAGTCCCAAATGCCACTTGTGATAAAAAATAAAAATTTGCCCTTTTGATTTTTGATTTTTGATTTTTTTTTTTTTTTTTTTACAAACTTTGGAAATTAATACCAAGTGTTAAGAAAAACCCTTTTGATTAATCTTCAATGGATCTTGGCCCAATGGGCCTTCAAGAGGATCCATAGTTTTGGATAATCGAGTGATTTCTGGATGATTTCATCCAACACAAGCTTTTAACCTCATAATTGCTCTCGAGCCTTTAATGGTTCTAAATCCGATTGTTACCCCATTAATCTTTACCAAATGTCTCATCTCTAATCTCAACAAATCCTTTTCACTTTGTTTTTCATTTACGTCACTTTCCCGATTTGTTGGTAATGCATATTTCTTCTCATTATTATTTTTTTTTTGGCTGATACATGTCTCTCGATCCATATGAAGTATTTGGTTATAATTTGAGTTTGGATTTTCTAATAACATTTCAATTCAATAACACGAAAAAAAACAAAAATTGAATTTTAAGTAGCCTTTAAAAGGCTAAATACAAACTTTAAAGGCTCAATTAGGAAATCAGAAAAGCCCAAATTAAAATATGAGAAGCCCAAAACGAGGATAGAGACTCAAAAAAATAACCTTGGGAATTCCGACTTTGTACCGCTGGATCCGTCTCACACGCAGCAACCGCAAATCATTTTTTTTTCGCGGCGATGGAAACAGAAAGGGCAGGTCCCAAATTCCACCAATTGAGAAAAACGAGTCCAAAATGCCACTTGTGATAAAAAATAAAAATTTGCCCTTTTTGATTTTTGATTTTGATTTTTTTTTTTTTTTTACAAACCTTGTAAATTAATACCAAGTGTTAAGAAAACCGCTTTTGATTAATCTTCAAATGGATCTTAGCCCAATGGGCCTTCAAGAGGATCCATAGTTTTGGAAAATTGAGGATTTCGGATGCATTTCATCCAACACAAGCTTTTAACCTCATAATTGCTCTCGAGCCTTTAATGGTTCTAAATCCGATTGTTACCCCATTAATCTTTACCAAATGTCTCATCTCTAATCTCAACAAATCCTTTTCACTTTGTTTTTCATTTATGTCACTTCCGATTTGTTGGTAATGCATATTTCTTCTCATTATACTTTTTTTTGGCTGATACATGTCTCTCGATCCATATGAAGTATTTGGTTATAATTTGAGTTTGGATTTTCTAATAACATTTCAATTCAATAACACCAAAAAAACAAAATTGAATTTTAAGTAGCCTTTAAAAAGCTAAATACAAAATTTAAAGGCTCAATTAGGAAATCAGAAAAGCCCAAATTAAAATATGAGAAGCCCAAATGAGGATAGAGACCGACAAAAAAATAACCTTGGGAATTCCCGACTTTGTACCGCTGGATCCGCCTCACACGCAGCAACCGCAAATCATTTTTTTTTCCGCGATGGAAACAGAAGGAGGGCAGGTCCCAAATTCCACCAATTGAGAAAAACGAGTCCCAAATGCTACTTGTGATAAAAAATAAAAAATTTGCCCTTTTTTTTTGATTTTGATTTTTTTTTTTTTTTTTTTGCAAACCTTGGTAAATTAATACCAAGTGGTAAGAAAACCGCTTTTGATTAATCTTCAATGGATCTTGGCCCAATGGGCCTTCAAGAGGATCCATAGTTTTGGAAAATTGAGTGATTTCTGATGCATTTCATCCAACACAAGCTTTTAACCTCATAATTGCTCTCAAAGCCTTTAATGGTTCTAAACCGATTGTTACCCCATTAATCTTTACCAAATGTCTCATCTCTAATCTCAACAAATCCTTTTCACTTTGTTTTTCATTTATGTCACTTTCCAATTTGTTGGTAATGCATATTTCTTCTCATTATTATCTTTTTTTTGGCTGATACATGTCTCCGATCCATACGAAGTATTTGGTTATAATTGAGTTTGGATTTTCTAATAACATTTCAATTCAATAACACCAAAAAACAAAAATTGAATTTTATGTAGCCTTTAAAAGGCTAAATACAAAATTAAAAGGCTCAATTAGGAAATCAGAAAAGCCCAAATTAAAATATGAGAAGCCCAAAATGAGGATAGAGACTGACAAAAAAATAACCTTGGGAATTCCCGACTTTGTACCGCGATCCGCTCTCCACGCAGCAACCGGCGAATCATTTTTTTTCCGGCGCGATGGAAACAGAAGGAGAGCAGGTCCCAAATGCCACCAATTGAGAAAACGTAGTCCCAAATGCCACTTGTGATAAAAATAAAAAATTTGCCCTTTTTGATATTTGATTTTTGATTGTTTTTTTTTTTTTTACTAATTTTGGTAAATTAATACCAAGTGTTAAGAAAACCGCTTTGATTAATCTTTAATGGATCTTGGCCCAATGGGCCTTCAAGAGGATCCATAGTTTTGGATAATTGAATGATTTCTAGGATGCATTTCATCCAACACAAGCTTTTAACCTCATAATTGCTCTCAGAGCCTTTAATGGTTCTAAACCGATTGTTACCCCATTACTCTTTACCAAATGTCTCATCTCTAATCTCAACAAATCCTTTTCACTTTGTTTTTCATTTATGTCACTTTCCGATTTGTTGGTAATGCATATTTCTTTCATTATTATCTTTTTTTTGGCTGATACATGTCTCTCGATCCATATGAAGTATTTGGTTATAATTTGAGTTTGGATTTTCTAATAACATTTCAATTCAATAACACCAAAAAACAAAAATTGAATTTTAAGTAGCCTTTAAAAAGGCTAAATACAAAATTTAAAGGCTCAATTAGGAAATCAGAAAAGCCCAAATTAAAATATGAGAAGTCTAAAACGAGGATAGAGACTAACAAAAAAATAACCTTGGGAATTCCTAACTTTGTACCGCTGGATCCGTCTCACACGCAGCAACCGCAAATCATTTTTTTTCCGCCGATGGAAACAGAATAGGGGCAGGTCCCAAATGCCACCAATTGAGAAAAACGAGTCCCAAATGCTACTTGTGATAAAAAATAAAAAATTGCCCTTTTTGATTTTTGATTTTTGATTTTTTTTTTTTTTTTATAAACTTTGGTAAATTAATACCAAGTGTTAAGAAAACCGCTTTGATTAATCTTCAATGGATCTTGGCCCAATGGGCCTTCAAGAGGATCCATAGTTTGGATAATCGAGTGATTTCCGGGATGCATTTCATCCAACACAAGCTTTTAACCTCATAATTGCTCTCAGAGCCTTTTAATGGTTCTAAACCGATTGTTACCCCATTAATCTTTACCAAATGTCTCATCTCTAATCTCAACAAACCTTTTCACTTTGTTTTTCATTTACGTCACTTTCCGATTTGTTGGTAATGCATATTTCTTCTCATTATTATCTTTTTTTTTGGCGATACATGTCTCTCGATCCATATGAAGTATTTGGTTATAATTTGAGTTTGGATTTTCTAATAACATTTCAATTCAATAACACCAAAAAACAAAAATTGAATTTTAAGTAGCCTTTAAAAAGGCTAAATACAAACTTTAAAGGCTCAATTAGGAAATCAGAAAAGCCCAAATTAAAATATGAGAAGCCCAAAACGAGGATAGAGACTGACAAAAAAATAACCTTGGGAATTCCCGACTTTGTACCGCTGGATCCGTCTCACACGCAGCAACCGCAAATCATTTTTTTTTCCTTGCGATGGAAAAGTAGGAGGCAGGTCCCAAATTCCACCAATTGAGAAAACGTAGTCCCAAATGCCACTTGTGATAAAAAATAAAAATTTGCCCTTTTTGATTTTTGATTTTGATTTTTTTTTTTTTTTTTTACAAACCCTGGTAAATTAATACCAAGTGTTAAGAAAACCGCTTTTGATTAATCTTCAAATGGATCTTAGCCCAATGGGCCTTCAAGAGGATCCATAGTTTTGGAAATTGAGTGATTTCTGGGATGCATTTCATCCAACACAAGCTTTTAACCTCATAATTGCTCTCAGAGCCTTTTAATGGTTCTAAACCGATTGTTACCCCATTAATCTTTACCAAATGTCTCATCTCTAATCTCAACAAACCTTTTCACTTTGTTTTTCATTTATGTCACTTTCCGATTTGTTGGTAATGCATATTTCTTCTCATTATTATCTTTTTTTTGGCTGATACATGTCTCTCGATCCATATGAAGTATTTGGTTATAATTTGAGTTTGATTTTCTAATAACATTTCAATTCAATAACACGAAAAAACAAAAATTGAATTTTAAGTAGCCTTTAAAAAGCTAAATACAAAATTTAAAGGCTCAATTAGGAAATCGAAAAGCCCAAATTAAAATACGAGAAGCCCAAAATGAGGATAGAGACTGACAAAAAAATAACCTTGGGAATTCTGACTTTGTACCGCTGGATCCGCTTCCACGCAGCAACCGCAAATCATTTTTTTTTTCCTGCCGATGGAAATAGAAGCAGGCAGGTCCCAAATGCCACCAATTGAGAAAACGTAGTCCCAAATGCCATTTGTGATAAAAAATAAAAAATTTGCCCTTTTTGATTTTTTGATTTTGATTTTTTTTTTTTTTATTGTAAATTAATACCAAGTGTTAAGAAAACCGCTTTGATTAATCTTCAATGGATCTTGGCCCAATGGGCCTTCAAGAGGATCCATAGTTTTGGAAAATTGAGGATTTCTGGATGCATTTCATCCAACACAAGCTTTTAACCTCATAATTGATCTCAAAGCCTTTAATGGTTCTAAATCCGATTGTCACCCCATTAATCTTTACCAAATGTCTCATCTCTAATCTCAACAAATCCTTTTCACTTTGTGGGTCATTTATGTCACTTTCCAATTTGTTGTTAATGCATATTTCTTCTCATTATTATCTTTTTTTTGGCTGATACATGTCCCTCGATCCATATGAAGTATTTGGTTATAAATTGAGTTTGATTTTCTAATAACATTTCAATTCAATAACACTAAAAAACAAAAATTGAATTTTATGTAGCCTTTAAAAGGCTAAATACAAAATTAAAAGGCTCAATTAGGAAATCAGAAAAGCCCAAATTAAAATATGAGAAGCCCAAAATGAGGATAGAGACCGACAAAAAATAACCTTGGGAATTCCCGACTTTTGTACCGCCGATCCGCCTCACACGCAGCAACCGGCGTAATCATTTTTTTTCCGACCGATGGAAACAGAAGGAGAAGAGGTCCCAAATGCCACCAATTGAGAAAAACGAGTCCCAAATGCCACTTGTGATAAAAAATAAAAATTTGCCCTTTTTGATATTTTGATTGTTTTTTTTTTTTCTTTTACTAATTTTGGTAAATTAATACCAGGTGTTAAGAAAACCGCTTTATTTAATCTTCAATGGATCTTGGCCCAATGGGCCTTCAAGAGGATCCATAGTTTTGGATAATTGAATGATATCTAGGATGCATTTCATCCAACACAAGCTTTTAACATCATAATTGCTCTCAGAGCCTTTTAATGGTTCTAAATCCGATTGTTACCCCATTAATCTTTACCAAATGTCTCATCTCTAATCTCAACAAATCCTTTTCACTTGGTTTTTCATTTTTGTCTCTTTCCGATTTGTTGGTAATGCTTATTTCTTCCCATTATTATCTTTTTTTTTGGCTTATCCATGTCTCTCTATACATATGAAGTATTTGGTTACAATGTGAGTTTGATTTTCTAATAACATTTCGAATTCAATAACACGAAAAAAACAAAAATTGAATTTTAAGTAGCCTTTAAAAGGCTAAATATAGAATTTAAAGGCTCAATTAGGAAATCAGAAAAGCCCAAATTAAAATATGAGAAGCCCAAAATGAGGATAGAGACTGACAAAAAAAATAAGCTTGGGAATTCCCGACTTTGTACCGCTGGATCCGCTCTCACACGCAGCAACCGCAAATCATTTTTTTCCGGGCGCCGATGGAAACAGAAGAGGGCAGGTCCCAAATGCCACTAATTGAGAAAAACGTAGTCCCAAATGCCACTGGATAAAAATAAAAATTTGCCCTTTTTGATTTTTGATTTTTATATTTTTTTTTTTTTACAAACTTTGGTAAATTAATACCAAGTGTTAAGAAAACCGCTTTTGATTAATCTTCAATGGATCTTGGCCCACCGGGACTTCAAGAGGATCTATAGTCTTGGACAATTGAGTGATTTCTGGGATGCATTTCATCAAACACAAGCTTTTAACCTCATACTTGCTCTCAAAGCCTTTTAATGGTTCTAAACCGATTGTTACCCCATTAATCTTTACCAAATGTCTCATCTCTAATCTCAACAAATCCTTTTCACTTTGTTTTTCATTTATGTCACTTTCCAATTTGTTGGTAATGCATATTTCTTCTCATTATTATCTTTTTTTTGGCTGATACATGTCTCTCGATCCATATGAAGTATTTGGTTATAATTGAGTTTGGATTTTCTAATAACATTTCAATTCAATAACACGAAAAAACAAAAATTGAATTTTATGTAGCCTTTTAAAAGGCTAAATACAAAATTAAAAAGGCTCAATTAGGAAATCAGAAAAGCCCAAATTAAAATATGAGAAGCCCAAAATGAGGATAGAGACCGACAAAAAATAACCTTGGGAATTCCTGACTTTGTACTGCCGATCCGTCTTCCACGCAGCAACCGCGAATCATTTTTTTTCCCAGGCGATGGAAACAGAAGGAGAGCAGGTCCCAAATGCCACCAATTGAGAAAAACGAGTCCCAAATGCCACTTGTGATAAAAAATAAAAATTTGCCCTTTTTGATTTTTTGATTTTTGATTGTTTTTTTTTTTTCTTTTTACTAATTTTGGTAAATTAATACCGGTGTTAAGAAAAACCGCTTTTATTAATCTTCAATGGATCTTGGCCCAATGGGCCTTCAAGAGGATCCATAGTTTTGGATAATTGAATGAAATCTAGGATGCATTTCATCCAACACAAGCTTTTAACCTCATAATTGCTCTCAGAGCCTTTAATGGTTCTAAACCGATTGTTACCCCATTAATCTTTACCAAATGTCTCATCTCTAATCTCAACAAATCCTTTTCACTTTGTTTTTCATTTATGTCACTTTCCGATTTGTTGGTAATGCATATTTCTTCTCATTATTATCTTTTTTTTGGCTGATACATGTCTCTCGATCCATATGAAGTATTTGGTTATAATTTGAGTTTGATTTTCTAATAACATTTCAATTCAATAACACTAAAAAAACAAAATTGAATTTTAAGTAGCCTTTAAAAGGCTAAATATAGAATTTAAAGGCTCAATTAGGAAATCAGAAAAGCCCAAATTAAAATATGAGAAGCCCAAAATGAGGATAGAGACCGACAAAAAAATAAGCTTGGGAATTTCGACTTTGTACCGCTGGATCCGCCTCGCCACGCAGCAACCGCAAATCATTTTTTTCCGGCGCCGATGGAAACAGAAGCAGGGCAGGTCCCAAATGCCACTAATTGAGAAAACGAGTCCCAAATGCCAGTTGGATAAAAATAAAAAATTTGCCCTTTTGATTTTTGATTTTTGATTTTTTTTTTTTTTTTACAAACTTTGGTAAATTAATACCAAGTGTTAAGAAAACCGCTTTTGATTAATCTTCAATGGATCTTGGCCCAATGGGCCTTCAAGAGGATCCATAGTTTTGGATAATTGAGTGATTTCTGGGATGCATTTCATCCAACACAAGCTTTTAACCTCATAATTGCTCTCAGAGCCTTTAATGGTTCTAAACCGATTGTTACCCCATTAATCTTTACCAAATGTCTCATCTCTAATCTCAACAAATCCTTTTCATTTGTCCTTTCTTTTATGTCACTTTCCGATTTGTTGGTAATGCATATTTCTTCTCATTATTATCTTTTTTTTGGCTGATACATGTCTCTCGATTCATATGAAGTATTTGGTTATAATTTGAGTTTAGATTTTCTAATAACATTTCTAATTCAATAACACTTAAAAAAAAATTGAATTTTATGTAGCCTTTAAAAGGCTAAATACAAAATTTAAAGGCTCAATGAGGAAATTAGAAAAGCCCAAATCAAAATATGAAAATACCAAAAGTAGGATAGAGACTGACAAAAAGATAAGTTTTGGAATTCCCGACGTTGTACCGCTGGATCCGTCTTCACACGCAAGCAACCGCAAATCATTTTTTTCCGCGCCGATGGAACCAGAAGCAGGGCACGTCCCAAATGAAACTAATTGAGAAAAACGAGTCCCAAATGCTACTGTGATAAAAAATAAAAAATTTGCCCTTTTTGATTTTTGATTTTGATTTTTTTTTTTTTTTTTACAAACATTGGTAAATTAATACCAAGTGTTAAGAAAACCGCTTTGATTAATCTTCAATGGATCTTGGCCCAATGGGCCTTCAAGAGGATCCATAGTTTTGGATAATTGAGTGATTTCTGGATGCATTTCATCCAACACAAGCTTTTAACCTCATAATTGCTCTCGGAGCCTTTAATGGTTCTAAACCGATTGTTACCCCATTAATCTTTACCAAATGTCTCATCTCTAATCTCAACAAATCCTTTTCACTTTGTTTTTCATTTATGTCACTTTCCGATTTGTTGGTAATGCATATTTCTTCTCATTATTATCTTTTTTTTTGGCCGATACATGTCTCTCGATCCATATGAAGTATTTGTTTATAATTTGAGTTTGGATTTTCTAATAACATTTCAATTCAATAACACCAAAAAAACAAAAATTGAATTTTAAGTAGCCTTTAAAAGGCTAAATACAAAATTTAAAGGCTCAATTAAGAAATCAGAAAAGCCCAAATTAAAATACGAGAAGCCTAAAATGAGGATAGAGACTGACAAAAAAATAACCTTGGGAATTCTCGACTTTGTACCGCTGGATCCGCCTCACACGCAGCAACCGCAAATTATTTTTTTTTCCAAACGATGGAAACAGAATAGGGCAGGTCCCAAATGCCACCAATTGAGAAAAACATAGTCCCAAATGCCATTTGTGATAAAAAATAAAAAATTTGCTCTTTTGATTTTTGATTTTTATTTTTTTTTTTTTTACAAACTTTGGTAAATTAATACCAAGTGTTAAGAAAACCGCTTTGATTAATCTTTAATGGATCTTGGCCCAATGGGCCTTAAAGAGGATCCATAGTTTTGGATAATTGAATGATTTCTAGGATGCATTTCATCCAACACAAGCTTTTAACCTCATAATTGCTCTCAGAGCCTTTAATGGTTCTAAATCCGATTGTTACCCCATTACTCTTTACCAAATGTCTCATCTCTAATCTCAACAAATCCTTTTCACTTTGTTTTTCATTTATGTCACTTTCCGATTTGTTGGTAATGCATATTTCTTCTCATTATTATCTTTTTTTTGGCTGATACATGTCTCTCGATCCATATGAAGTATTTGGTTATAATTTGAGTTTGATTTTCTAATAACATTTCAATTCAATAACACCAAAAAAACAAAAATTGAATTTTAAGTAGCCTTTAAAAGGCTAAATACAAAATTTAAAGGCTCAATTAGGAAATCAGAAAAGCCCAAATTAAAATATGAGAAGTCAAAATGAGGATAGAGACTAACAAAAAAATAACCTTGGGAATTCTAACTTTGTACCGCTGGATCCGTCTCACACGCAGCAACCGCAAATCATTTTTTTTCCAAGCGATGGAAACAGAAGGAGGGCAGGTCCCAAATGCCACCAATTGAGAAAACGTAGTCCCAAATGCCACTTGTGATAAAAAATAAAAAATTTGCCCCTTTTGATTTTTGATTTTTTTTTTTTTTTTTTACAAACTTTGGTAAATTAATACCAAGTGTTAAGAAAACCGCTTTGATTAATCTTCAATGGATCTTGGCCCAATGGGCCTTCAAGAGGATCCATAGTTTTGATAATTGAGTGATTTCGATGCATTTCATCCAACACAAGCTTTTAACCTCATAATTGCTCTCAGAGCCTTTAATGGTTCTAAACCGATTGTTACCCCATTAATCTTTACCAAATGTCTCATCTCTAATCTCAACAAATCCTTTTCACTTTGTTTTTCATTTATGTCACTTTCCGATTTGTTGGTAATGCATATTTCTTCCATTATTATCTTTTTTTTGGCTGATACATGTCTCTCGATCCATATGAAGTATTTGGTTATAATTTGAGTTTGATTTTCTAATAACATTTCAATTCAATAACACCAAAAAACAAAATTGAATTTTAAGTAGCCTTTAAAAGGCTAAATACAAACTTTAAAGGCTCAATTAGGAAATCAGAAAAGCCCAAATTAAAATATGAGAAGCCCAAAATGAGGATAGAGACCGACAAAAAAATAACCTTGGGAATTCCGACTTGGTACCGCGGGATCCGTCTCGTCACGCAGCAACCGGCAAATCATTTTTTTTTCCGGCGCGATGGAAACAGAAGCAGGGCAGGTCCCAAATTCCACCAATTGAGAAAACGTAGTCCAAAATGCCACTTGTGATAAAAAATAAAAATTTGCTCTTTTTGATTTTTGATTTTGATTTTTTTTTTTTTTTTTTACAAACCTTGGTAAATTAATACCAAGTGTTAAGAAAACCGCTTTTGATTAATCTTCAATGGATCTTAGCCCAATGGGCCTTCAAGAGGATCCATAGTTTTGGAAATTTGAGTGATTTCGATGCATTTCATCCAACACAAGCTTTTAACCTCATAATTGCTCTCGGAGCCTTTTAATGGTTCTAAACCGATTGTTACCCCATTAATCTTTACCAAATGTCTCATCTCTAATCTCAACAAATCCTTTTCACTTTGTTTTTCATTTATGTCACTTTCCCGATTTGTTGGTAATGCATATTTCTTCTCATTATTATCTTTTTTTTGGCTGATACATGTCTCCGATCCATATGAAGTATTTGGTTATAATTGAGTTTGGATTTTCTAATAACATTTCAATTCAATAACACGAAAAAAACAAAATTGAATTTTAAGTAGCCTTTAAAAAGCTAAATACAAAATTTAAAGGCTCAATTAGGAAATCGAAAAGCCCAAATTAAAATATGAGAAGCCCAAAATGAGGATAGAGACCGACAAAAAAATAACCTTGGGAATTCCGACTTTGTACCGCTGGATCCGTCTCACACGAAGCAACCGCAAATCATTTTTTTTCCGCACATGGAAACAGAAGAGGCAGGTCCCAAATGCCACCAATTGAGAAAAACGAGTCCCAAATGCCACTTGTGATAAAAAATAAAAAATTTGCCCTTTTGATTTTTGATTTTTTTTTTTTTTTTTTTTACAAACCTTGTAAATTAATACCAAGTGTTAAGAAAACCGCTTTGATTAATCTTCAATGGATCTTGGCCCAATGGGCCTTCAAGAGGATCCATAGTTTTGGATAATTGAGTGATTTCTGGGATGCATTTCATCCAACACAAGCTTTTAACCTCATAATTGCTCTCAAAGCCTTTAATGGTTCTAAATCCGATTGTTACCCCATTAATCTTTACCAAATGTCTCATCTCTAATCTCAACAAATCCTTTTCACTTTGTTTTTCATTTATGTCACTTTCCAATTTGTTGGTAATGCATATTTCTTCTCATTATTATCTTTTTTTTGGCTGATACATGTCTCGATCCATATGAAGTATTTGGTTATAATTTGAGTTTGATTTTCTAATAACATTTCAATTCAATAACACGAAAAAAACAAAAATTGAATTTTAAGTAGCCTTTAAAAGGCTAAATACAAAATTAAAAGGCTCAATTAGGAAATCAGAAAAGCCCAAATTAAAATATGAGAAGCCCAAATGAGGATAGAGACCGACAAAAAATAACCTTGGGAATTCTCGACTTTGTACCGGATCCGCCTTCACACGCAGCAACCGGCGAATCATTTTTTTTCCGGCGCGATGGAAACAGAAGGAGAGCAGGTCCCAAATGCCACCAATTGAGAAAACGTAGTCCCAAATGCCACTTGTGATAAAAATAAAAAATTTGCCCTTTTTGATATTTGATGTTTGATTGTTTTTTTTTTTTCTTTTTACTAATTTTGGTAAATTAATACCAAGTGTTAAGAAAAACCGCTTTGATTAATCTTCAATGGATCTTGGCCCAATGGGCCTTTAAGAGGATCCATAGTTTTGGATAATCGAATGATTTCTAGGATGCATTTCATCCAACACAAGCTTCTAACATCATAATTGCTCTCAGAGCCTTTAATGGTTCTAAATCCGATTGTTACCCCATTAATCTTTCCCAAATGTCTCATCTCTAATCTCCACAAATCCTTTTCACTTTGTTTTTCACTTATGTCACTTTCCGATTTGTTGGTAATGCATATTTCTTCTCATTATTATCTTTTTTTTGGCTGATACATGTCTCTCGATCCATATGAAGTATTTGGTTATAATTGAGTTTGATTTTCTAATAACATTTCAATTCAATAACACGAAAAAAAAAAAATTGAATTTTAAGTAGCCTTTAAAAAGGCTAAATACAAAATTTAAAGGCTCAATTAGGAAATCAGAAAAGCCCAAATTAAAATATGAGAAGCCCAAAATGAGGATAGAGACTAACAAAAAAAATAACCTTGGGAATTCCCAACTTTGTACCGCCGGATCCGCTCACACGCAAGCAACCGCAAATCATTTTTTTTCCGCGATGGAAACAGAAGCAGGGCAGGTCCCAAATGCCACCAATTGAGAAAAACGTAGTCCCAAATGCCACTTGTGATAAAAAATAAAAATTTGCCCTTTTGATTTTTTGATTTTTGATTTTTTTTTTTTTTTTTTAAAAACTTTGGTAAATTAATACCAAGTGTTAAGAAAACCGCTTTGATTAATCTTCAATGGATCTTGGCCCAATGGGCCTTCAAGAGGATCCATAGTTTTGGATAATTGAGTGATTTCTGGGATGCATTTCATCCAACACAAGCTTTTAACCTCATAATTGCTCTCAGAGCCTTTAATGGTTCTAAATCCGATTGTTACCCCATTAATCTTTACCAAATGTCTCATCTCTAATCTCAACAAATCCTTTTCACTTTGTTTTTCATTTATGTCACTTTCCGATTTGTTGGTAATGCATATTTCTTCTCATTATTATCTTTTTTTTTGGCTGATACATGTCTCTCGATCCATATGAAGTATTTGGTTATAATTTGAGTTTGGATTTTCTAATAACATTTCAATTCAATAACACTAAAAAAACAAAATTGAATTTTAAGTAGCCTTTAAAAGGCTAAATACAAACTTTAAAGGCTCAATTAGGAAATCAGAAAAGCCCAAATTAAAATATGAGAAGCCCAAAATGAGGATAGAGACTGACAAAAAAAATAACCTTGGGAATTCCCGACTTTGTACCGCTGGATCCGCCTCCCACGCAGCAACCGCAAATCATTTTTTTTTCCGCGATGGAAACAGAAGGAGGGCAGGTCCCAAATGCCACCAATTGAGAAAACGAGTCCAAAATGCCATTTGTGATAAAAAAATAAAAATTTGCCCTTTTGATTTTTGATTTTTGATTTTTTTTTTTTTTTTTTACAAACCTTGGTAAATTAATACCAAGTGTTAAGAAAACCGCTTGATTAATCTTCAATGGATCTTAGCCCAATGGGCCTTCAAGAGGATCCATAGTTTTGGGAAATTGAGTGATTTCTGGGATGCATTTCATCCAACACAAGCTTTTTAACCTCATAATTGCTCTCAGAGCCTTTAATGGTTCTAAACCGATTGTTACCCCATTAATCTTTACCAAATGTCTCATCTCTAATCTCAACAAATCCTTTTCACTTTGTTTTTCATTTATGTCACTTTCCGATTTGTTGGTAATGCATATTTCTTCTCATTATTATCTTTTTTTTGGCTGATACATGTCTCTCGATCCATATGAAGTATTTGGTTATAATTTGAGTTTGATTTTCTAATAACATTTCAATTCAATAACACCAAAAAACAAAATTGAATTTTAAGTAGCCTTTAAAAAAGCTAAATACAAAATTTAAAGGCTCAATTAGGAAATCAGAAAAGCCCAAATTAAAATATGAGAAGCCCAAAATGAGGATAGAGACCGACAAAAAAATAACCTTGGGAATTCCCGACTTTGTACCGCTGGATCCGCTCACACGCAGCAACCGGCAAATCATTTTTTTTTCCGGCGCGATGGAAACAGAAGCAGGGCAGGTCCCAAATTCCACCAATTGAGAAAACGTAGGCCAAAATGCCACTTGTGATAAAAATAAAAAATTTGCCCATTTTGAGTTTTGGTTTTTGATTTTTTTTTTTTTTTACAAACCTTGTAAATTAATACCAAGTGTTAAGAAAACCGCTTTGATTAATCTTCAATGGATCTTAGCCCAATGGGCCTTCAAGAGGATCCATAGTTTTGGAAATTTGAGTGATTTCTGGGATGCATTTCATCCAACACAAGCTTTTAACCTCATAATTGCTCTCAAAGCCTTTAATGGTTCTAAATCCGATTGTTACCCCATTAATCTTTACCAAATGTCTCATCTCTAATCTCAACAAATCCTTTTCACTTTGTTTTTCATTTATGTCACTTTCCAATTTGTTGGTAATGCATATTTCTTCTCATTATTATCTTTTTTTTTGGCTGATACATGTCTCTCGATCCATATGAAGTATTTGGTTATAATTGAGTTTGATTTTCTAATAACATTTCAATTCAATAACACGAAAAAACAAAAATTGAATTTTAAGTAGCCTTTAAAAGGCTAAATACAAAATTAAAAGGCTCAATTAGGAAATCGAAAAGCCCAAATTAAAATATGAGAAGCCCAAAATGAGGATAGAGACTGACAAAAAAATAACCTTGGGAATTCCCGACTTTGTACCGCCGGATCCGTCTCGTCACGCAGCAACCGGCGAATCATTTTTTTTCCGGCGCGATGGAAACAGAAGGAGAGCAGGTCCCAAATGCCACCAATTGAGAAAACGTAGTCCCAAATGCCACTTGTGATAAAAATAAAAAATTGCCCTCTTTTGATATTTGATTTTTGATTGTTTTTTTTTTTTTCTTTTACTAATTTTGGAAATTAATACCAGGTGTTAAGAAAACCGCTTTGATTTAATCTTCAATGGATCTTGGCCCAACGGGCCTTCAAGAGGATCCATAGTTTTGGATAATTGAATGATATCTAGGATGCATTTCATCCAACACAAGCTTTTAACATCATAATTGCTCTCGAGCCTTTTAATGGTTCTAAATCCGATTGTTACCCCATTAATCTTTACCAAATGTCTCATCTCTAATCTCAACAAATCCTTTTCACTTTGTTTTTCATTTATGTCACTTTCCGATTTGTTGGTAATGCATATTTCTTCTCATTATTATCTTTTTTTTGGCTGATACATGTCTCTCGATCCATATGAAGTATTTGGTTATAATTGAGTTTGATTTTCTAATAACATTTCAATTCAATAACACGAAAAAAACAAAAATTGAATTTTAAGTAGCCTTTAAAAGGCTAAATATAGAATTTAAAGGCTCAATTAGGAAATCGAAAAGCCCAAATTAAAATATGAGAAGCCCAAAATGAGGATAGAGACCGACAAAAAAATAAGCTTGGGAATTCCCGACTTTGTACCGCTGGATCCGTCTCACACGCAGCAACCGCAAATCATTTTTTTCCGCGCGATGGAAACAGAAGAGGGGCAGGTCCCAAATGCCACTAATTGAGAAAAACGAGTCCCAAATGCCAGTTGTGATAAAAAATAAAAAATTTGCCCTTTTGATTTTTGATTTTTATTTTTTTTTTTTTTTACAAACTTTGGTAAATTAATACCAAGTGTTAAGAAAACCGCTTTTGATTAATCTTCAATGGATCTTGGCCCAATGGGCCTTCAAGAGGATCCATAGTTTTGGATAATTGAGTGATTTCGGGATGCATTTCATCCAACACAAGCTTTTAACCTCATAATTGCTCTCAAAGCCTTTAATGGTTCTAAACCGATTGTTACCCCATTAATCTTTACCAAATGTCTCATCTCTAATCTCAACAAACCTTTTCACTTTGTTTTTCATTTATGTCACTTTCCAATTTGTTGGTAATGCATATTTCTTCTCATTATTATCTTTTTTTTGGCTGATACATGTCTCTCGATCCATATGAAGTATTTGGTTATAATTTGAGTTTGGATTTTCTAATAACATTTCAATTCAATAACACGAAAAACAAAAATTGAATTTTATGTAGCCTTTAAAAGGCTAAATACAAAATTAAAAGGCTCAATTAGGAAATCAGAAAAGCCCAAATTAAAATATGAGAAGCCCAAAACGAGGATAGAGACCGACAAAAAAATAACCTTGGGAATTTCGACTTTGTACCGGATCCGCTTCACACGCAGCAACCGCTAATCATTTTTTTTCCGCGCATGGAAACAGAAGGAGAGCAGGTCCCAAATGCCACCAATTGAGAAAAACGTAGTCCCAAATGCCACTTGTGATAAAAAAAAAATTGCCCTTTTGATTTTTTGATTTTTGATTGTTTTTTTTTTTTTTTTTACTAATTTTGGTAAATTAATACCAGGTTAAGAAAACCGCTTTAATTAATCTTCAATGGATCTTGGCCCAATGGGCCTTCAAGAGGATCCATAGTTTTGGATAATTGAATGAAATCTAGGATGCATTTCATCCAACACAAGCTTTTAACCTCATAATTGCTCTCAGAGCCTTTTAATGGTTCTAAACCGATTGTTACCCCATTAATCTTTACCAAATGTCTCATCTCTAATCTCAACAAACCTTTTCACTTTGTTTTTCATTTATGTCACTTTCCGATTTGTTGGTAATGCATATTTCTTCTCATTATTATCTTTTTTTTTTGGCTGATACATGTCTCTCGATCCATATGAAGTATTTGGTTATAATTTGAGTTTGGATTTTCTAATAACATTTCGAATTCAATAACACGAAAAAAACAAAAATTGAATTTTAAGTAGCCTTTAAAAGGCTAAATATAGAATTTAAAGGCTCAATTAGGAAATCAGAAAAGCCCAAATTAAAATATGAGAAGCCCAAAATGAGGATAGAGACTGACAAAAAAAATAAGCTTGGGAATTCCCGACTTTGTACCGCTGGATCCGTCTCACACGCAGCAACCGCAAATCATTTTTTTCCGCGCGCGATGGAAACAGAAGAGGGCAGGTCCCAAATGCCACTAATTGAGAAAAACGAGTCCCAAATGCCATTGGATAAAAAATAAAAATTTGCCCTTTTTGATTTTTTTTGGTTTTTTTTTTTTTTTTTACAAACTTTGTAAATTAATACCAAGTGTTAAGAAAACCGTTTTGATTAATCTTCAATGGATCTTGGCCCAATGGGCCTTCAAGAGGATCCATAGTTTTGGATAATTGAGTGATTTCTGGGATGCATTTCATCCAACACAAGCTTTTAACCTCATAATTGCTCTCAGAGCCTTTAATGGTTCTAAATCCGATTGTTACCCCATTAATCTTTACCAAATGTCTTATCTCTAATCTCAACAAACCTTTTCATTTGTTTTTCTTTTATGTCACTTTCCGATTTGTTGGTAATGCATATTTCTTCTCATTATTATCTTTTTTTTTGGCTGATACATGTCTCTCGATTCATATGAAGTATTTGGTTATAATTTGAGTTTAGATTTTCTAATAACATTTCTAATTCAATAACACGAAAAAAAAAAATTGAATTTTATGTAGCCTTTAAAAGGCTAAATACAAAATTTAAAGGCTCAATTAGGAAATTAGAAAAGCCCAAATCAAAATATGAAAAGACCAAAAGGAGGATAGAGACTGACAAAAAAATAAGCTTGGGAATTCCCGACTTTGTACCGCTGGATCCGCTCCACACGCAGCAACCGCAAATCATTTTTTTCCGCGCGATGGAAACAGAAGGAGGGCAGGTCCCAAATGCCACTAATTGAGAAAAACGAGTCCCAAATGCCAGTTGTGATAAAAATAAAAATTTGCCTTTTTGATTTTTGATTTTTGATTTTTTTTTTTTTTTTTTTTTACAAACAATGGTAAATTAATACCAAGTGTTAAGAAAACCGCTTTGATTAATCTTCAATGGATCTTGGCCCAATGGGCCTTCAAGAGGATCCATAGTTTTGGATAATTGAGTGATTTCGGATGCAT
>CM051384.1:1118606-1510155 GCA_028015245.1 Cardamine occulta
ATCAGCAGAAGATGCTGCAAAAACAAAGTCCATCACGATCAATCATTTCATTAATCAAACCCAAAATCCAAAAAAAAAAAAAAAAAAAAAAATCTACACAGCATGTACATGGAATCTGGGATCATGGAGACAAAATCGAGAAGACAAATAAACCAAAAGTCAACTTAATCAGAAATAGCTAAACCCAGAATCTTAACACACAAAAAAAAAGAAAAGAAAAAACCTTATTAATAATATCCACAGTTAGTCAAGTCTCTCGATTCCCAATTCATTTAAGTCCTAAAAACGAATCAATCGTACAAACAAAATCAAAAACTTTTTCATGCTCTACTAAAACTAAAACTACAACTCTAAATCAAAGATACACTAAAATAGAATTCGAGAATGACTAAACAAAGTACCGCACAAAGCTGAATTTTGGCAGAATCAAAATTCAAACAAAACCTCATAAATCAAAACTCTTCTCCATGAAAATTTCAAAAAACCAAAAAAGGGAAACTTTTTCAAACCTAAGTGAAAATGGATATTTTCTGACAAATCAAACAATTTCCGAAGGAATAATCTAAAAACAACCACAGAATTAAGAAATCGAAAGTCAAACAAAACAGAACAACACAAAAAAAAACAAAAAAAAAACTCAAACAAAATTTACAGAAGAAGAAGAAGAAAGCGATCGAATTTGGGGGAAGAAGACGAAGACGAAGACCGACCTGAGAGAGAGGAGAAGAGAGTTGTTTCGTCGTCGCTCTACTTTGTGTTTTTGTGGGTCTCGGCTCTCTCTCTCTTCTCTCTGAGTTTCTTCTTTCTCTCACATAACTTCCACGAACGGTCAAGACAGAATGATAGAAGCTCATGACGACTCTTCATTGGATCAAATCGACGGCTATGATTTGTTCCTTTGGTTGGCGCTTTTTAACGAATTGGGAACTTACACGTGTACAGTAGACTAGCTGGACGACTCACCCACATAATTTGACGCGTGTTGAAGCCCCTCGCTTTTTTTTGAATTTTTTAAAATTTTAGATTCTGTTTTAGATTTTGGGCAAAACGGTAAACAGAAACTCAAACAATTACGAAAATGTACTAGATATTTTAATTGCTTCTGTTTCGTCCAGTGAAATTATTACGTGGTTCTATTAGGGGTTTGCAAAAAATATAACCAAGAAATACAATCGTGATCAAAATTTATGGTTGCAAAGTAAAGTGTTAATGTTTTTTAGTAAAAAAAATTCTAGATATATTAAGCAATCATCTTTTTTTCTTGTGACTGGTGTTTAAAAATTTTCTACATCTCCGATTAGCACTTTCACATCTAATCTTATTAAAGCATTTATATTGAGATCTTTGATTTCAAAAAACACTTCGAGGTTATGTGTGTGGTGTTCTTAAGCTGGGAATATCACTGTATAAATAAACTTTAATAAATCATTGATTAATGTATCTGATGTTTGTTCATCAATGTCATAAAATGTGAGGTAGAAGTTTATCAAATCTATAAGTTGTTGTCATGTTTTTGAAATATATGTTTGTTGGTAAAAAAAATTATATAGTTAATGTTATTTTCTCCACGTAGAGATTTTATGATTTTGAGAGTGAGATGATTCATACTTCCAAGTGGTGATAGACATTTCATAGTAAAATATGTATTCTATATTATCTACTTTTTTGGAATTTTTAATATATTGTCTTGTATATATGGTTACTATTTATATATTAGTGTACAACAAATGTTGATTAGAGTGTTTTCTGATTTATTATATCATATTTAATTGCTTTTAGTTAATAGTCTTTATTGTCTTTGATTTTTAGTCTTAATTCTCTTTGATTAGTAGTGTTATTTTTGTTGACCAGTTTTTATTTTTTTTTGTTACCATTAGAGATTGTTTGTGGTAATGAGTTATTTAATAGATATTTTATTATTGATGTTATATATTGTCCCCATACGTTTTAATAAAAACTTATGGCCAGTAATTATGTCACTAATTGTATTTTTTTTTTGTTTCAACGTTGGTTAATTTGTTTGGACTTTTTTTAGTTTTTATATTATGTTTTTAATAAGTTGACCATGTATAGCATATTAGAGAAATTTTTGGGTGATTTAATTATCTGGAAAGTAACAAAAAAAATGCAACCTCAAGTTAAATATTCCTCTTATTTTTTGAGTATTTTTTTAATTTAAGAGAGTTCATTTTTTTGTAAATCTTTGTTGCTGATGTCGAATGCAATTATAGATTTCCTGAAACAAAGTTTTGATAATGTTATTTTTATGTTTTTATATTTGATGTTGAATATTAAAAATAATTCTCTATAATTATTTTTATTTTACCTTGAAAAATGTTTGAGTTTATATTCGTAACCATAATGATTTATCGTGTATTACTTTGCTTGAAGCTAGTCAAATATCTTCAATTTCAAGAAATCTGGAGGGAGAGTAAAATTTTGTGTGGTTTTTGTTTTTTGTGGAGTAAACATAGCTTTTGCTTCTTCTTTTTGGGTTAGTTTGGATTTTCGTCTTATATTTTGGGTTGATTGAAACTAATTTTAATACATTTGTGTTTATTAGTGTGGGTTTTATATTTGGTTTGGTTTTTGATTATTAAATTAATTTTAAGTTTGAAATGGTTTGATTTAATGGTTAGAAATGACACGTGTCAGCATTTCAGAGTTTTACAGAAAAGTAACTCTACTATATTATATATAAAATAATTGTATAATATAAACTCAAATCATCATTTATAATCTTTTTAAATTATTTTTTAATTTAAGTTCAACCTATCCCAAATCAAAAACCAAACTGAACTAAACTGAAATTTCCTTAAACCTCAAAATTCTACCAAATTACAAATTGTTTGTAGTGGTTTTAATTTCTATAAAACAGCAAACCCAAAAAACAAACCAAAACCAAATGGTAAACCAGATTTTCCATCCTAGTTCTATATCTCATCGAAACTGCAAAATTCGTTAACCATTAGAATTGAAGTTTTTATAACAGTTTTGTTTGTCTAAGGCTTTAAATAACACAATGAACTGATACAATTACGTGTTCATCAGCTTCCATGAGACTCATATAGAACTAATGGAAGTGTCAGAAGACAGATTTGCTTCATTGACTCCTCCAGATTCTTGACTCTACAACAAGAACCATATATTCTTAGTAAACAGCTTAAGAAGATATAAACAAAATTGAAGCACTCATGTTTGTTTTTGAAGCAAACCTTTTGAATATCACTGTTTGTTGTGGAGACTTGTGGCGTAAAGAGTCTCTGTTCATCGCTTTTTGCTTCTCCTTGCATCTGTTGTTGCTGAAGATAGAGAATATACTGTTGTTGTTGCCATTGTTGTTGCTGTTGGAACCACTCTTGTTGTTGTTGTAGCTGGAACTCAATTTGCTGCTGACTTTGTGGTTCTTGGCTCTGTTGCTGTTCCACCCATTGAGATTGCGAATACGGAGTTTTGGCTTGAGATTGGTATTGTTTGGATAGAAGTTGCAGAAGATTCTGATGTAGTTGTGGCTGAGAATTCTGATTTGTTTGTGGCTGTTCCGACATAAGCTGTTGCTGTTGTTGGTAGTAGTAATAGTTATAGTAATACTGTTGCCACATTTGGTTATAAGCTTCATTACTCTGCATCTGACCACCTTGTTGATCATTACTTTGCACTGGAATCTGAGTCTGGGGATAAGCAAAAGATGTTTGAACCTGAGATGTAGAGACTTGATATTGGTTCTGCGGATTCTGTGGGATTGAGTTCTGGAGAGTTGCTGGATTGTCTGAAGGGGCTACACTCATGTGCTGACCAAG
The DNA here is from genome assembly GCA_028015245.1 of Cardamine occulta. Taxonomy (NCBI): domain Eukaryota; kingdom Viridiplantae; phylum Streptophyta; class Magnoliopsida; order Brassicales; family Brassicaceae; genus Cardamine; species Cardamine occulta. The sequence continues at coordinate 1,122,407 of CM051384.1, forward strand.
AATCTGTGTTTGAGGATAAGCATTGGACGTTTGAACCATGGGGTGCATCTGATATGCAGAGTTCTGACACTGGTTTTGCGGATTCTTTGAGATTGAGTTTTGTAGCGCTGCTCGATTGTCTCGAGGAGCAACACCCATGTGCTGACCATGAATCTCCCGAACAATTCCGACTGGAGAATATGACATCTGAGGAGATCTCTCATGAGAACGAGGATTCGAATCTCTATGAGTCTGGTTTAAATCTGTTCTGTAGTACCTGTTCCGACCAGCTTGCCTGAAAAATTCATGGTTTTGATAACTGTGGGGGCTCCGTGAGCCACTAGGTTGGATTACTATAGCATCTGATTTCACAGTATCTACTGGATTGGACAAGAAGTGAGCTTGTTTAGTGACAAAACCATGGTTTGGTAAGCTTACTTCACGAGAGTGTTCACCATCTTCATTTGCCTTTAATCCCATGGAAATATCACTCTGTGACTCACAGAGATTCTCCGTCTCTGCAACATTATTGTTTCCTTCAACTTGAAGTCCTGAAGCCAGAGACCCCAGATTAGGCTCGATGTTTAAATGGTCAGATGGAACAGCATCTTTAGATTGGGTACCATCACAGTCTAGAGGTAGCTCTTTCTTTTCTTTAGGTGGCGACACAACTGAACTGCCAATGCCTTTCTCTGTTGATAGGTCCTGATTTAAGCACTCACGAGTCTTCTCTCTTCTCTGAATCAACTCTCTGAATGATTTCCCCGAAGGACGGGACCCATGTAACTCGGCTCTAGCAGAATGTGGGAATAATTTTATGTGTCGACCCAAAGCCTTCCTCACATCATGGATGGTTCCAGAGAGGTCAATAAACTGCTCAAAATCAAGAGCAATTACTAACTATCAAACACATTCTATGCGATCAAGAAAATGTGAAAAAATGAAATAGAAAAGGCCACAAGCAAGAAAGACCATTGAATCTCCTATCTGTAAAAGAAACTTTACCTCCATGTATAAATTTGATATCTCCTCTTTGTCCTCTGCGCTCAGACCATTGGAGGAATCTGCCTGGTGAGATATTTCTTTATCTATGATAGGATCTAACAAATCCACTTGTCGAGACCCTCCATGCATCATCAAGAGTCTTATAAGCTCCTGTTAGGAAAAAAATTAACAGAGATTGAAACTTCAAAATGTTAATAGATGCTTAGAATTTCCAAATGGGGAAACGTGATAAAATGTTTGAAGAGGTTCAAACTACCAGTCAATGACACACCTCAAGAAGTAATTTGCAGTGCGGAACTTTCTCATTGCCCTCTATCAAAATCTGAGCTGCCTCATTAGCATTACTTGTTATCTAAAAATAGAAGAAATCATCACATAAAGAAAATTTTCAAACTATGCAAGGCATTGAAGGTAAGGTAGTGACCTAAACAGTTCCCAGAGCCTATATTGTGACATATTATTGACAGATAAATGTAATTTAAATGTCATACACATTACTTACCATGTACTTGAGGCGAGAAAATTGAACATACAACAGTGCAGTGGTTTCCAAGTGTTCTTTTCCAATGAATGTTTTCTTCAGAGCCTCCCTGTATGTAGTAACAGCCGCTTCAAAATTACCCTACATGGAACAGCGCATACTCAGATATTCTAAATCAATACGTCATTAAAATCAAATGGTACCGAGTAGAGTATCATCCATAGTTCCATACCAGCCGCTTTTCCATGTTAGCCTTCTTAGTTACATTTTCTACAAAACCAATACCAAGTTCCTCACCACATCTAGACAGAGCAACAGAAGCAGCAGACGCATCTCCAACATGTTCCTTGAATCTTGCGTTGTATAGATGGACAACAGATGCATTCTACAATGAACATAAAAGGACATCACGTAAAATGTATGATCCTAGTTGTGCAGCTTCCTTGTTCCCATTTTCTTTTTTTATATACACTAAAGCAATCGTATTCTCCTTTACCTTGACAAAAGTTTGTGATGCTCGAGCCAACGCAAAGTTTGCTAACTCCCTTCCACCCTTGCTTTCAACAAAATCCACATAGCGGAACCAGAACTCAGTGTAATTGGCGCATGGTAGTAAGCATCTTTCATAAAGCTTAATAGCCTGCAAAAGAAAAGAATGAAAAAGTTTTAAAAATAAACAAGAAAGGAACAAAACCTAAACTGAACCATAAACCAAGAATTTCCCCTACCCAATCAAAGTCCCCATATGTTTCGGCAAAGTTCAAATATGCATGCCAATTGTCCAGCTGATTAGTGTCCAACGGTTTTACATGAAAATAAGGCCTGCGGATTTGCGTCTCAAAACAACTTATTTTTTCCATCAATTGCTGTGAATCTTGATAGAACTGTTCTCCAATTGACAGATAGGCATGCAGTGCTTTTGACACAGCTGAGCTAGAGGAAGGACCCATCAAGTCTCTTATAACAATAGAGATCTCCTCATCAGTGTGACGTGTAGTGACCAATTCTTCTTCCATAAGATCTGAAGAAAGGTCTCCGTTAACAACTATTCTACATTGAATCTTTTCTTTCAAAGAAGCTGCAATCTTCCTGAAGCTGGAAAAAGTACAGGACAAGTCTAATGTAATGGAGAAAGAAAAACTTAAGCTACACAAACTCGAAATACCGGACCATTGTAGTAATCATTATAGAACGTATGGAAAAGGACATACTTTTTGTAATAGAGATCCAACTTTTTGGATGGATATTTCAGGGTCCGGAGATATACATGAGCCAGTGAACTCCACTGCTGCAGCCCCAAAAGATACTCTATATATTTGTCCCAAAGAGTACAGCAAGAATAATCTTTTCCAACAAATGAAAGCCCCCTCTCAAATAATCTGTCAGAAGTGAAGCAATCGCTCAAAAATTTAGCCTTTGGTTCTCCGCAAAGAACAGACCGAGGAATTAAATCATTCTATCATCAATTCCATATACCGAACAGCTCCTAAACAAGTCTAGCCAGATGGAGAAATTAAACTAATACTTAGAAAATTGCAATGATCAGAAAGAATAAACACAAAGCCTACCCAAAATTCAGAAATACCTACTAACATCATGAGGATCTTCATACGCAGCAACAGCGAAAGCGCAATAATCGAGCCATACAGCTACAGAATAAGTAGCTGCTTGTACTGCTCGTTCGAAAACTTCAACAGCATCTTCTAAAGTGCATAACTTTATCTTATGGTAAGCATATTTCTTCCAATAGCCATAGCACAATGGAAACTCCAACAAGAAAGCATCGTAAACTAAACACAACTTCTCAATATCATCCTACAATAGCAAATGTCAACGATTTTTAGTTCCTGAGAAACAAAAGTTTTGAAATTTAAACAATAAAGATGAAAACTTTGCACCACATTGAGTGCGACTTACTGGGTACGAAGTCTCTATTTCGGAGATTAACAAAGTCCATTCATCAAAATCAAGTGCTCCACTGGATAATGTTTCTTTTAATCTATCGTTATCGAGAAAATCTGCAAACGAAATCAACCCAAGTTGGTGACTTTAGATTCTACTCGCTTCTTTCAGTAATCGCGGAATCGCTCTGCAAATGGGGGAAACCCAAAGCTGATGCAGAGAGAGTGAGAGAGAGAGACTTAGGGTTTACCGGTAAAGCCGTCTGATTCTGCAGGCGTATGCAATGGTTCCCCACCGTAGACGGCGGTTGTAACTTCCGTCGTCGCCATTGAAGGACACGACTTTTCCAGTAACGTTGTGAGAGCTTCTTTATTTTCCGTTTTTTCTATTTTATATTTTTTTTCTTTTTCAAACCACAAATTTTTATTAAAAAACCAATTCTGATCATACAAATTTTTGATATAAAAAACATGTAGTATAAATAGATTGATCGGAGGATTGGTGTTACTTTCCATCCCAATCCCAAAGACAGTTACTTTTGCTAGTGCGTCACTTGACAATACCATAAATATACTTTAGGGGAACATCTGGAAGGGGTATTGTGTGTAGATTACTTTGCTCTTACGGATAAACCATACCTTATCACTGGTTCTACTGATCATACTGCTAAGGTCTGGGACTACCAAACTAAGAGATGCCTTCACACATTTGAAGGTCATACTGACTTTGTTACAGCAGTGTGTTTCCATCCAGTGATTCCAATCATTATTACAGTATCCACGTACAGGCTTGAGAATACATTGCAGCTTGGCGTTAACAATTGTTTTGCTATAGGACATGTGAAAGGTTCAAACCAGTAAGTTTCTGAAACTTTCTTTAATATGGCAATACTTATCCTTATGTCTCCTACATAATTTACGCATTTAGTTATACCATATCTTTTCAGGGTTGTGTTTGGTTGCCTCTATGGACCCAAAATGGTGAAACTTAGCCTTGACATACCATTGGCTAGTATGGACAAGAATGGGACAATTATTTGTGATAAACACAAGGAGATATGTACTGGGAACCCCAGTACCCCACGCTCAGTGGTGCAGATGAGGTCACTGATGTTGAGCATACTGATGTTAAGAGAGACCCTTGGGATTTTGAAAATACTGATATTAAGAAAAACCCTTAGGATTTTGAGCATTTGCTAACAACTTGCGATTTTTTTTTCCTGAAAGCTTGAAGCACAGCCCTGATGATAAGTTTGTGGTTGTTTGATGAGAACATAATCACTCCTAAATTAATGGGATTGTAACCCACTTCTCCACATTCTTAGTTATAGGTTTAGTGGTTAGTTTCTTTCTCTTATTGTATTTAAACTTCAACGATTTCTAAAACAAAGGGGATATAGAAAATTGAAATAACTTGTTCTTGTTTTGTCTTTGGCTTTAATCGGGTTTAAAGCTTAGTGTTTTGGGGTTATGTTCTTGACTTGATCGGATTCAAGTTTGGAACGTATCATTGTTTATGGAGATGGTAAGTACATTATCTAAAATGGCTTTCCATGGAAAGTTGTGTCATCTTGCTCGGCGCTGGAATTTGTTTGGTCATCTGAGGGGGGATATGCTGTCAGGGGAAGTTCGTCACACATCGAGATCTTCAACAAGAACTTCGAGGTTTGTGGTTCCTTTTCCCACTGATTAACTTTGACGAGTTTTTTTCTGTCATATAACTGTTATCTAAATTACACATATACTGACAGCCTAGCTGAATTATATGTGCAGAAGAAGGGGATTGAGACGCCTCCTGACTCAGCAGAGCGCATTCTTGGTGGGACGTTCTTGGCAATGAGCTCAAATGATTTCATCGACTTGTATGATTGGGAGAAATGTGTGGTCATTTTGAGAATAGATGTTACCGTCAAAACTCGGAAACTATACTGTTCTGATAGTTGTGTTCTAGTTGCAATTGTCAGTGATTCATCTTTCAAAATCATTGACCTCAATTGCGATGGTTATAAAACTCTCAGTGAAACAGAACATGTTGTTTGGACTGGCATATGGGTTATGGATTGTTTTATCTTTATCACCGCAACTGGTGAGCTTAATTACTGTGTTGGTCGTTCTGAGGTACGAGGCTCAGTTTTTTAGAAAATTACTTTGTGAATGAGGTGAAGTCTTGTATTTACACCTCTTAAATTACAGGGAACGACAATGTGTCATCTGCTCCGTCCTATGTCATTGATGGTGTGTCTCGCTAATCGAAGTCGGGTTTATCTAATGGACGAAGAGTTTAACTTGTTTGGTTACACTTTACCTACAAGTTTGATTGAGTATAAGAGCCTTGTGTTGCGTGGAGAATTGGCTCAGGCTGTGGAAGTCTTTACTACAACTCCCGAGGAACAGCGTAGTACTGTGGCAGACTTCTTGGAAGATCTAGAAGTAACTGATGACAAATGTGAGACGCTTGAGGATTTAGCTAAAGAAGAAGCAGAGTGGATAGAACTTGGCTATGTCCCATCAGGAACAACCTTTTAATTACAACCAGTGTTCTAGGTGTGGAAAGATTGCTCAAAAAACCCCTTTTTACAATTCTAATTTTTATCCCATCTTTTTCTTACATAAACAAATACTAGAATCGATTTTTATATTAGTAAAATCCAACTTTACTCTTTACTTGGTCTTGAATAGATCGTTATATAGTTGATGATGAATGTAAGATACTATATTGTTTATCAATGAATTGTAGAGAACAATATCGAAGGCAAGATAATTCTTATTTGTTCGGATCCAAATTCCGTGGACAAATATTCTGTAAAAAATGAATATGAATGAAATTTTGTTTTGTTTGTTTCTATGGAGAGTTTGGTTCGGTTACTTGTGTAATGATCTTAGGACCTCTTCTCCTTTTTTTCGATCACAGATTCATCTTATAGTGTTTAGTGTTACATTGCTTTGTGACAATAAGAACATAGCATATGATGAGTTTCATCGCATGTCAACTTCGTTGGAGAATATTGCACTTAAACAAATGTTCTTTAACTTCATCCCAAGCTGCATATTGTGTAATATATCAAAAACGAGGTACTGTAAATGAATTTTTAAATATTTTAAAGAAAATTCAAGATTCAAGAGGTTAATTAAACCTGGTAAATTTTTGAAATCAGGTTCAATTCCACCACCATTGATATCCATATGATTAGGTGTGACATACTTTCCTACTGTCACAACAACTCCTGAACCATCTCGGAGTTCATATACCGATTGAATCAAACCCTGAAACCGATAAATTCAATCCAGAAGAAGATGGTCACAAACATTTCAAATCAATAGATTCGTTATAAAACCATTAAGACTCTCAAATAAATCACCTTTCCGTAAGTTCTTTCGCCAACAAGAACTGCTTTACAGTTATCATGAAGTGCAGAGGCCACCTGAAAGAAAATGAGACAAATCATTTCGTTTAATGATCCAAATGAAGATGAGGTTCCGTGGTTTATAGATTGAGATTACTCACAATTTCACTAGCACTTGCTGTTCTGTTATTTACCATTACCTGCAACAATGATAAGGATTCTGATCAGTGCATGATACAAGAAAAACATAGTAGTATGAAAGATTAAATGGCTTACATGATCCATCACATACAATAAGTGGGGCAGTGATCAACGGTTTTTTATCTGCAAGAACAGTTTTTTGAGCCTCGGGGTCTCTCCCAGCGGTATATATCACCTGTTACAAAATTGCAACATATAACATGAGTTCAAGAAAATCGTGATGGATCTCTTCATGTTAGTTGAAGTTAGCTATTCTGTTTATTATTCCTGAAAAAAAAACTGAAAATGTTTTGATGTTCTAAATGATTGTTGATTTACCGTATCGCCTTCATCTAGAAACAGCTTAGCAGTTTCTATTCCAGCCTGAAATAACCAAAACCGAGAAACGAGGGGCTAAGTGAAGAATCAAGTGACCATAAAATATTTGAGGGAAGATATGATCTTAAGTTACAGTTTTAGAATTAACCTGCACAAGTCCGCCAAGGTTGTCTCTAAGATCCATTACAAAATAAGATGCACCCTTGTCTTGGAGCCGTTTCATTGCTGAACAGAGTTAAAAAAGGTTGCATAAAAGCAAGTAGATAAAAGGATGGAACCGCAAGTTGAAAACTTGGATGTGAGTGGACAAATGAAAAGGTTTACCAATCACCAAATCTTTTCTAGCCAGGGCATTGAACTCTTTTAAACGGATATACCCGACAGAGATTTTTCCGTTGTCAACTTTTTCCAACCGATAAGAGACTGGCGTCTTTGCATTAACTTGTCTCTGGAGTTTAATTGATTTAACAGGTCCACAGTTCCCATGCTTCACCTGCAATATGCATAAATTCATATATCTTAACAAAAAATTGGAAGCTTTAATCAAGTACTCATGTATATGAGTTTGTATCTTATGATTAAGAGTAATAACCTTGATAACCACATAAGTTTTACTAGGGCCTTGTAACAAAGATGATACTTCAAATGATGATTTCCCACTAACATCCATCCCATTAACAGCAAGAATTTCATCTCCCTAACAAGATAAAGACATTGCACACTTTGAGCAAAACCAGCAGCAAAACAAACTACTAGAAAGAAACTAGAGAGTTTTATTTTTAACCTGTTTCACGCCAGCAATATCAGCAGGACTGTCCAATACAAGACCAAGAACCTTCAACTTTACATTTCCACCACCATCAGAAACTTCTCTAAGGTTTAGTCCAATACCAGTAATGTCATACTTCGACATCCTAGAGAACTTCAAACAAGTGACGCAAACAAAGAGTTGCGTAATTAAGATTCATGAATCAAATTCACAGATTCCAAGTACTGAATTTACAGAACAAACACCTCATCTGGTGACAGGAATCGAGTGTATTGATCACCCAAACTTGCCAACATTTTCTTAATCACCTCATGAGCCTTTGATCTACTCTTAATTGGATTAGCCAATATATCATCCTTATGTTTCTGCAAAGTAACAATACAAATTCCATCTTTACACATTTACACATTAAAGTTTCTTCCTTTATCAACCCAACAATAAAAATTCAATCTTTACACATTAAAGTTTCTTACTTTATCAACCCCATTAAGCTATTTCACATACCTGCCAAGTTTCAGGAGTCCAGCTATAGCTTCGAGAATCTAGGAAAGCGTCATTAACAATCTCCCAAGCTTCTTCAACAATCCCTTCATTAGTTACTACTAATTGAGGCTTAAAGTCATCATCTTGCATCTCAGTATCAGCTTCTTCTTCTTCGTTAGGGCAATCTTCAGGAACCGAATCGAAGTGATTCAGAGAAGAATCAAGCGATGATGATGGCGGATTCAGAGAGAGATAAGGATCATTAGCAGCAGCAACGGAGGAAATTGGCGATGAGAAAACGAGTGTGAGCGAGAGAGCTCCTGTTAGGGTTCCGATTACCGATTTTTTAAGAAGTTTAGATAGATCCGAATAGTCAATTTGAGATGGAGGTGGAGATTCCGGGAGAAATTGCGGCGTCGCCGGTGATGACGTGGCGGATAACGGCGAGGAAAATGGAAGCAAGAGCCTCATCTTGTTTAACGGTCAAGATTCAAATCAACGGATACATAAACATATATATATACGCTTGGCGAAAAAAAACAAAAAAACATATATATAGGCTTAGTATTTAGAAGTATTTACAAATCAGTACTTGTACTTTATAAATAGTACGATTATTTCAGTAAAAGTTTGAAAATTGTGTTTTTTCCAAATTTGAATATTTTTTCGGTTTTTTCATCTTATTAAGCGGAAAGCCCAAAAGTTGATTATTTTTCGTTCTTTATTCTTTGTGTTCAATCGTGACTGTGAAAGAAAAGCTCGAGAGGAATCGTGGGTCGACGAGTTTCTGTTCAATCAGAAATGGGGTTTTCAAATTCCGGAAATAGTCGGAGAAGAAACAACAAGAACGGGAGAGACGAAGACAGTAACGTTAACGCCGATAACATTCCGGCGAATTCGAGAGGAATTGTACAGAGAATGAAGGATATCGTGAATTCTTCAGAACAAGAAATTTACGCAATGCTTATGGAATGCGATATGGACCCTAACGAAGCTGTAAATCGTCTTCTTTCTCAAGGTTTCTTGGAAAAAGTTTCTTCCTTTCTTTCTGGGTTTTATAAGCTTTGAAGTTGTTTGGTTCAGAGTAGAAGAAGAAACGAAGATTTAAGAAAACGGAGCACTGATTGGTATGTTTCTTGAGTTTGATGGGAATTGAAACCTTATGCTTGTGATTCTCTTAAAACCTTTCTCTTCGCATATTCTATTGAGATAGTATTGTTTTTCTTGATTTGGTCAAACCACCATTTGTTAGCTAACTCTGGAAAGAATCAAAATGTGAATTTGATCAGAGGATTAGCCAAAGATCAATTGTTACTTCTGCATTTTCTTGCTAAGTTTCTGCAATATTGCAAAGAGATTTACCAAGTGCAAAGAGGTAACTATTTTTCTTATAAAGAACCGATCTTTTTACATCTTTAAACGACTTCTCTTGACCCTGTGATTCATTTTGGTTTCATTTTCGCAGGCAAAGGTTTCTAGCAGGAAACCACAGATGAATGGACAACCCATGAACCAACAAGCATACACAAGGGAACAAGATCCTCAGTACTCGGCTTCTCCTCTAAATCAGTCAATGCCCACTGCATCTTCACATGGTCGTAGGCCATCAGCTTCCGAGATTGAGGTAACTCTCTTTCTTAGAAAACACCGATCGTTTTCCATGTTTAAGCGACTACTCTTAACCAGTGTGATTCATATTTAGTTTGGTTTTTATTTTACCAGGCACTAGTACTCGCTTCTATCAATAAACCACAGATGAATGGACAAGCCATGAACCAACAAGCATACACAAGTGAATCGAATTCTCAGTACTCGGCTTCTCCTCTATATCAGTCAATTCCCACTGCATCTTCACTTGATCGTGGGCCATCAGCTTCTGATATCGAGGTAACTCTCTTTCTCAGAAAGCACTGATCTTTTACCATCTTTAAACGACTACTCTTGACCCATGTGATTCATATTTAGTTTGGTTTTCAATTTACCAGGCACTAATACTCGCTTCTATCAATAAACGACAGATGAAACGACAAGCGATGAACCAACAAGCATACACAAGGGAACAAGATCCTCAGTACTCGGCTTCTCCTCTAAATCAGTCAATGCCCTCTGCACCTTCACATGGTCGTAGGCCATCAGCTTCCGAGATCGAGGTAACTCTCTTTCTCAGAAAGCACCGATCTTTTTCCATCTTTAATCGACTACCCTTGACCCGTGTGATTCATATTTAGTTTGGTTTTCATTTTACCAGGCACAGATGAATCGACAAGCCATGAACCAACAAGCATACACAAGGGAACCAGATATGCCTCAACCAGCCGTCCCTGCTTACGGTTTTGGCATGTCGAGTGATAATGCTGCAAACTCAAGGTTTGGGTCTGACGATGTCTTAAGGTCACAGTTGAGTAATCACTTGCCATCATTTCAGCATCAGGTAAAACCCATCAGATCTCTGTTTAAATGGTTTGGAGAGTTTTATACCAAATTTGAACCTGTATTTCTTTTTACGTGGTTCCATCTTCAGAATAGGAACTCAAATGTGTTGGCTCCTCAAGGTCATCAGAATGAGCAGTCGCCGAGTTTGTGACATAGCCAACAACAAGAACAAGAGCATGAGCAGCGGCCTTATACTTATAGAGGGAGTGGCAATGGAATTAAAAGAAGCAGACGTTGCGAACTAAACAATAGAAGAGACCCATCTAACCAAACCCAACAAAAGACAGCGAAGAAGAAACAACTACTAATGGATTTGTTCTCTATTGCTTGCTACTTTGCTTGTGCCTTAGCTGTAGAAAAACTCAATTAACTTTTTCTGATTTTACTACATTGGTTTGGTATCTTGCTATCATTTTTTACTTTCATTGTAAACAATCAATATATACACAAAAATAAATATTTTTGATACTTGTGATTTATGTGACTACTGACTAGACGAGAGGAAATATATAGATACCGTATGAACATAAATGTTGAAACTCTTAGAAAAACTGTAAATAAGCAAAGGAGTTTTCTCAGTAAAATTTTGGAAAAGTAATGTTTTAATAATTTCCAATGTGGGGTCTTATTACTAGATTGACACACATTTGAAAGAGAGGAGTAACTTGATGGATAAAAGACATCTATACCCCTCTATTTATTTTTTGGAAAATCTGAGAAAATAACAAAAAATAAAACAAAAATAAAATTTTAAATTTTGAAAATTAAATAATTTTCAGAAAAAAAACTTCTTCTAACCCCAAATAAAAGGGACAGTTTCAAAAAAAAAAAAAAATCTTCTTCCAACTTTTCATCTTCTTCGTCGTCGCCGTCTCCATCTCCTTCGTCGTCGCCGCCTGTATTTGTTCGCGTCGCCGGCGACACCATCTTCTTCATCTTCCGCCTGTGTTTCTTCGCGTCGCTCCCTGTGTTTCTTCGTCGCCGTTTGTGTTTCTTCAGAGGCGGCGGCCATAGCCAAACTCAGAGAAGAAGAAGCTCTACATCGTGTGGCCCTGATTAAACGATCTTGATTTTAAAATAAGTCTGCGACAACTACAAAACAAACAAGTCTGCGGTAACTAAACAAGTATGCGGTAACTAGATTTGTCTCATAAGTCTGCGACAACTACAAAAAAACAAGTCTGCGGTAACTAGATTTGTCTCATAAGTCTGCGACAACGTCAAAACAAACAAGTCTACGGTAACTAAACAAGTCTGCGGTAACACATAACTCTGCAGTAATGTAAAATAACTCTGCGAATGACAATAACTCTGCGATTACTTTAACAAGTCTGCGGTAACGAGGTATTGACATAAGTCTGTGGTAATGTAAAATAACTCTGCGAATGACAATAACTCTGCGATAACGCCAACAAGTCTGCGGTAACACATAACTCTGTGGTAATGTAAAATAACTCTGCGAATGACAATAACTCTGCGATCACTTTAACAAGTCTGCGGTAACATAAGTCTGCGGTAACATAAGTCTGCTGTAATGTAAAATAAATCTGCGAATGACAATAACTCTACGATAACGTTAACAACTCTGCGGTAACACATAACTCTGCGGTAATGTAAAATAACTCTGCGAATGACAATAACTCTGCGAATGACAATAACTCTGCGATCATTTTAACAAGTCTGCGGTAACGAGGTAATTGACATAAGTCTGCGGTAATGTAAAATAACTCTGTGAATGACAATAACTCTGTGATAACGTCAACAACTCTGCGGTAACGAGGTTTTCAAATAACTCTGCGGTAATGTAAAATAACTCTGCGAAATAATAAGTGTGCGGTAACATATACATAATGACATTTTCGTAAATATCGATTCCGCTGAAATTTAATTATTAATGGCAGTTTCGTAATATTATTTTTTTTTCTAAAGCGTCCAAGGAGTACTTCTAAATTAAAAAACTTCAAAAGACAGATTAATAATTAAAAAGAAATATGTGTCATTCTAGCAATAAAACTATTTATTTGTGTCATTATAGTAATCCTCCCTTTCCAATTTGAGCACTTTTTTTTTACTACTCCCAAACCATTAGTAAGTCCAAAGATTAGAAAAGAGAGAGAGAGGGAAAGAAAAAAAAAAGGGTTTCTTTATACTCAAAAACCCAAAAGCTAGAAGCGAGAGATAGAGAGAAACAAAGAGAATCGTTTTCGTTCCTTCTTCTTCGTTTTGTATCGTGACTGTGAAAGAAAAGCTCGAGAGGAATCGTGGGCCGGCGAGTTTCTGTTCAATCGGAAATGGGTTTTCCAAATTCCGGCAAATATCGGACAGGAAAGAGAAAGAGTAAGAAAATGAGCGGGAGAGACCAAGACAGTAACATGAACGCCGATAATATTCCGGAGGATTCGAGACGGATTGTTCAGGAGTTAAAGGAAATCATTACGCTTCACTCAGAACAAGAGATTTACGCAATGCTTTTAGAATGCAAGATGGACCCTGCAGAAGCCATTACTCGTCTTCTTTCTCAAGGTTTCTTTGATAAAGTTTCTTCCTTTTTTTTCTGGGTTTTAAGCTTTGAAGTTGTTTAGTTGAAGAAGAAAGGAAGATGAAAGAAAGCAAGAGCAAGGCTTATTTTGTTTTGTCCTCCAATTGGTATGTTTCTTGAGTTTGCTTTGGTCAAATCATCATGTGTTAACTATTACTGGAAAGAATCAAAAGCTCAATTGTTTCTTTAATCTCACTTATAAGCTCTTCACTACGAAATTGATTTGAGAATTAGCCTTAGATCAATTGTTACATCTGCATCTACATGAAAAGTTTTGCGTCTGAGATATCTTTGCCTCTAGTTGATTTTTGACAATGCTGCTTTGATTACTTTTACAGATAGTTTTCAGGAAGTGAAGAGTAAACGAAGCAAGAAGAGAGAGGTTTGTGTTTGCAATAGATTGTTGTAAAGCTTGATCCTTTTTATGTCCTATTCCACTTATTTACCTCTCTTTTCCAGGCCAAGGAGAAAAAGTCGATAATGGGCGAGAGAGACGAAGAGACTAGTGTAAACTCAAATCATTTTCCGGCGGAGAGAGAAGTTGTACAGAAGTTGAAAGAAGTTTTGAATTGCTCAGAACAAGAGAGTTACAAAATGCTTGTAAAATGCAACATGAACCCTGACGAAGCTGTTAATCGTCTTCTTTCTCAAGGTTTCTTCGAAAAGTTTCATCCTTTCTTTCTGAGTTTTAAGCTTTTGAAGTTGTTTAGTTGAAAGTAAAGTGAGAAGAAGAAATGAAGATGAAACTTTACAGAATAAGGTTTGTTTCTTGAGATTGAAGGGAATTAATGTTAGAGAATCTCGTAGACCTTTTTCTTTGCATATTCCTAGAAATATTAATGTTTTTCTTCACTTGGTCAAATCACCATTTGTTACCTAAATTAGTTGTTTCTTTGATTGGAGAATTAGCCAAAGTCCAATTGTTACCTCTGCATCTATCTTGTTAAGTTTCTGCAATATTACTCTGGTTTGTGGCTCATGATTCTTTTCCCTCTAGTTGGTTTTGACAATGTTGCTTGGATAAATTTACAGATAGTTTTCAGCAAGTTGAGAGCAAACCAGACGAGAAGAAAGAGGTGTGTAATTTGTAATGTAATGACTGAGCTTTTTTGTCCTATTCCACTTATATGCTTATTTTCCCAGACCAAGGGCACATCGGATTGTCAAAGAATTGGTAGTAGCAACCAGAATCATGAATTTACAAATGGCGGTGATTCTTATGCTGGTCAATGTGGTGGAAACAAGTTTAACTCAGATGGTATGAGATGCGTAACACTTATCTTTTCTTTTGTTCATAGATGCTCTATATCTTATACAAATGTCTAAACTTATCAATGGTTTTCGTTCAGAGACGAGTAATGTTCAAGGAATTCGTAATCATTTGGCTGGTTCATCTACTACATTCGGTATTCTTGGTCCCTCTCCATTGAACAGGTTCTCTTCATGTTGTACTCGGTTTAATCTCTTGTAAATGCCTTAATTTTTTTTTTCAATTGATATCTGATAATTGATGAAGTGGCATATAAGTTAATGTCAGATTTACATTCATTAGCTTGCTTATCACATTCCACACTATCTCTGTCTTTGCAGTGATCAAACTAAGAGGGTACCAATAAGCTTGAGTAAAGTAGTTCCTTTGTTATCTGTGCCAACTGGCCAGGAAACAATGGCTGATGTTGTGAATCATTTGGATGGTTCATTTACTACATTCGGTATTCTTGGTCCCCCTCCATTGAACAGGTTCTCTTCATGTTGTACTCGGTTTAATCTCTTGTAAATGCCTTAATTTTTCAATTCATATCTGATAATTGATGAAGTGGCGTATAAGTTAATGACAGAGTTACATCCACTGACTTGCTTGTCACATACCACACTTTATCTGTCTTTGCAGTGATCTAACTAAGAGAATGCCAATAAGCTCAAGTGAAGCAGTTCATTCGTTATCTGTGCCATCTTCTAGGTTGATATCTGCTTCGGGTTGTGGTACCTCTGGCCAGAAAAAAATGGCTGATGTTGTGAAGATGAGTGTGGATAAAGCTCCTGTCAAGTATGATTGACCCTTACCTGAGAAGCGAGAAATTCCTTTCTCATTTATTGAGTCTCCTCCTCTCAATCAATCTCGAGAGTTTGCTAGAATAAAGCAACTTCGAGAGTCTGCTTCAGTATACGACCAAAACTTTCAAGATGACGACTATCAAATAACAAAAATGATGAGACTTACCAAGTGCAAAAAGGTTCTTTTGAGCTCAATCAAAATGCTATTTTTTCCTTTCTTTTTTTTTGTTAGTGTTGTTTCATATTCCATCTGTTTCTATTTCAGCCAAAGATTCATCAGCGTGTGTTACTGTTAGTTTAGTGAAATGTCTAGCATCGTGGGCTAAAGAGTTACAGAATGGGAGATTTGGTACTTTTGGTTCTGAGATGAATGGATCTGGCCAACCCAGTGGTCTTCCATCACGGTGCTTGAATGATGACTCAGAAGACATATCTGACTTTGCAGATGATTTATCGCTTAGGCGCCTGAACATAAGGTAAGCCATTTTTTTTTATCTGCTCCTCTAGCTTTATCTGTTTATACGATGTAATGATCTCATAAAACGTTTTCACAGAGATGATGAGTGCCATGAAGAGGAAGTACAACGACTAAGGAGGAATGTTGCTAATGAACAAATGGCATATCAAATCAATTCAAATGGCGCTCGTAATTACCATTCCTCTTCAAACTATGGTCAGACAGAACCAACTCAAGAAAATCAGTACAAGTCTTCATCTGCTACAGATTTCACATTTGATAATAGGCAGCTGTTCAATGCTGTGATGTCTCCTTCAGAACCAAGTCTTCAGAGGCAGAATTCTAATACCTTCCACAACACTATGGTAAAAGAAACTGCTAACTTTTTATTGTTTATTCTGTTGCATCTTAATTCATAACTTCTCAAGCAAAATATTGTGCTTCATAAGAATCCTAATTTCTCTGAATCAAACCAATACTTCCATTGTGTCATAGTATGTAAATCCGCGCTTCTTTTGGTCATATGCTGTAGCATCAACAAGCATACACAAGGGAACCGGATCCTCAGTACTTGGCTTCTCCTCTCCATCTATCAATACCAACTATATCTTCACTTGGTCATAGGCTACCACTTTCCATAACTGAGGTAACTTTTTCTCATAAAGCACCGATCGTTTTTCATCTTCAAACAACTAATCTTGACCCGTGTGATTCATTTTGGTTTTTATTTTCGTAGGCACTAATGGCTTCTAATAGTGAACCATATATGAATGGACAAGCCATGGCCCAACAAGCATACACGAGGGAACCAGATCCTCAGTACACGGCTCTTCCTCTCCATCTGCCAATGGCTTCTATTAATGAACCACAGATGAATGTACTAGCCATGAACCAACAAGCATACATGAGGAAAATGGATCTTCAGTACTCGGCTCTTCCTCTCCATTTGCCAATGGCTTCTATTAATGAACCACAGATGAATGGACAAACCATGAACCAACAAGCATATGCGAGGGAAATAGATCCTCGATACTCGGATTCTCTTCTTAATCAGTCAATACCTACTTCATATTCACGTGGTTGTAGGCTATCAGCTTCCAAGACCGAGGTACCTCTTTTTCTTATATAGAACCGGTTTTTTTCCATCTTTAAACGACTTCTCTTGACATTTGCGATTCATATATAGTTTGGTTTTCATTTTGGCAGGCAATGATAATGGCTTCTGTCAGTGAAACACAGATGAATGGACAAGCCATGAACCACCATTACTCTCAGCCTACGGTTCCTTCAGGGCATTATGGTAGTATGATGAACTATCCTTACCCTCAGCCTGCACAGAATTACACCTACAACATGTCACCATCAGCAATTCAGCAACATGGTGGTAACAACAACGCTTACCATCTTCAGTCTTTAGCTGCATTGCTTCCTCAGCACATAAACACTGATCTGTCTCCAATAGCTGTCCCCTTTGTTCCTTCCGGTCACAGTTCCACTAATGGTTCGACTTACAATTCTGCTTATGATTTTGGCATGTCGAGTGATAATAACGCTGCAATCTCGAGGTTTGGGTCTGAAAATGTCTTTGGCTCACTGTTGAACAATCAGTTGCCATCATTTCAGCATCAGGTAAACGCATCACATCTCTTTTTTCCTCTGTTTAATTAGTTTTGGAGAGTTTTATACCAAATTTGAACCGGTATTTCTTTTTTGGTGGTCAGATTGGGAACTCAAATGTGTGGGTTCCTCAAGGACACAACAACTCAGGAAGCAATTATTACAGCTTATTCACAGGTCATCAGAATGAGCAGTCACCGAGTTTGAGACATAGCCAACAACAAGAACAAGAACAAGAGCAGCGTTACTATGAAACTGAAACTCTCCACCAACAAACCAAATCCAACAACAGCCACGACCAAGTAACAACTACTAATCAACCAATCAACCAATCAGAGCTGATACTTTCTTTTTGATACTTTTTACTTTGACGACTTCTTAGTTTTGCTTTTACTAACCATTCTTTGTAGTATAAGCTACTTTGCTTGATTAATGTTTTAGCCGTAGAAAAACTCAAATAATATTTTTAGACTTTTACTACATTTGATTTTTCTTTCTTTTGTTAATAATATGTTTGAAATATTGACTTCTTGTTATCATTTTTCACTTTCCCTGTTTACATAACAACGATTGAACTTTTTCTATGAAATATTATCTATATACACAAGTAAAATGAATATATATTTGATACTTACGTGATTAGACGACAAAAATAAATACTATTGTTCCCGTATGAACAAAAATGTTGAAACTAAAGCCTGCATATAATCATTGACAAAAAAAAAGGTGTAAATGATCATGAAGTTTTCTGTTGGTATAAAAAAAGTTATTTAAATTTATTATATAATTTTCGAGTGTTCTTATATATAGTTAAATCTAATTTACGCAAATAAGAAAAAAAATCTAACAAATTAAGGTTTTGAATGTTTGTGGTACTGGTACGGTTAGTGTTGTCTTTATGAATCCTTGTTTTTAATTGGAAAATAGTCTTTCATCACTATAAAAGATTCTTTGACCGTCTCCCTTTGTTTAGAATGCTTATAAGTTTTGGTTTGCTTGCCTACTTTTAGGTTTAATTTGGTTGTTGGTATGTCCCGTGTACAGATTTTATTTTGATATATTTTTATTAGCCATTCACTTGTTTTTCCGGGAAAAATCCCACTAAAAAAACATTCAAAGTGACAAGGCTAAATCTTGAAAGGCAGCTCGATCATGATGGTCATCCTCTCGCCACTGCATCTGCTGATCCCGTCACAACTAATGGAGTTCCTCCTTAGAATTTGAGAGACACCCCTGGAAATGGTAAGTAACTTGAAAAGCTTACATACCTTTTAAACTTAAATCCAATTGCAAGAGTTTTTGTTTTCATCAAGCTTTTGAACTTTTATGACAAGCTACGTACTTCTCGGTTGCATATAGGTGGTGATGGTCAGCCATTTGTTGGAGTGAAATTTGGAGACTATACAAGAAGAGTTGGGATTGATGGTAGTGCTGAAGCAATCAAGGAAGCTATTGGAACCGCGTTTAGATTAAGAACAAGACGAGCTTTATGGCTTGAAGATGAAGAACAGGTTGTTCGCTCTCTTGACCGAGACATGCTTTTAGGGAGTTACACACTCCATATTGATGAAGGTAAATTTACTGCAGTAATCTAAAGTCTTTCTCTGTTATTTATCGAGTTATGATTTCGGTTAGAGGTTTTCTCAATATCCAAACCGATAATCAGGGATAGCCGTGCGAGTGTGCCACTATGATGAATCTGATCCGTTACCAGTCCATCAAGAGGAGAAGATATGCTACACTGAAGAAGACTACCGAGATTTCTTGGCTCGACGAGGATGGACATGTCTGAGAGAGTTTGACGCGTTTCGGAACATTGAAATGGTTCGGATTAATATAGACAATATGGATATGGATGATCTTCAACCTGGTGTCTTATACCAAGGAAATGAGATGAGAAAACGGCTACCACAGAGCTAGAAAGAAACATTTTTTCATTGTAAATACGTTCTCTTTGTTATTCTAAAGAAAGTTGAATTGGCGTTTAGAGTTATTTTCTTGATCCAAGACCTTCAAGTTTAGTTGGTAAGCAAAATTAGTGTTGATAATGAATTAATGATCACTCAAGTTCATTGTATGTTTCGGTTTCAAGATGTTTCCGTTAAAACGCTGTCGTGTTTATTTTTAGATTGGTTAGATACTACTAGGCCCAGTACCGGCCCATAAATAGAAGTAGAACTAATTAGTTAATTAAAAATGGGTTTAAGTGCTTCACAAATCACAACGGCTAGACAGCAGATCACTTCTTCATTCTTCTTCAGGTTTCCCAAATATTCAGAAATTCAAAATCCATCTTCGTTTTTCTCATTGTTTCCCAATTTCGTCCACGAGAGGAAAAAATATACACTCGAATTTCAAAATTTTTAAGTCATCGACTTTGGGAGAGAAATCAGAGATAAGAGACGGTTACTTCGACGGATTAAAGGGTCGATTTTGTTGTGAAGAAAGAGAGAGACTCTTACGCCGTAAAATCTCCCGTTTCTTCTCTGAAATTGGGGTTCCGGCGGTTTAACCGATCAACTTCTCCAATGGTAAATTTTATTCCCTAATTTTCCAATATATGTTAAAGTTGAGATTTTTCTTAATTAATCGTTAGTATTTAGGAATTTTACTGAATTTCTTGGTATTAGGGTTCTTTAAGAAGATCATTTTATAGGATCCGAACATAATCCTTGGATCTCTTAAAAATAAACGAGCCTTGGTTCAATGTTTACGTGTTGTACAAAATCTTCAAATATTCTGTGATTTCTTGGTATTAGGCTTAATTTTATAGGATGCGAACATAGTTCTTGGATCTCTTAAGCTTAAATGACGAGCCTTGATTCAAGTATGTTGTAACAAATATTAGGTCTGAGATTTGCGACTTTAAAGATAGTTGTGTCTGTTAACATGTATTTTCTTCATTGCTTGTGTTGCTATTCTCAATTGAGCATGAGTTTAAAGCCTTTTCGTATCTATTTTTCATTGATTGGGGAAATTTTGGGACTATTTTGATTGTTTGAAGATTTGATTTTTGGACAGGATATCTTGTTCATGTGACTCTGTAATTTGATTTGTGTATACCTTTAGGGTCTAATGCAAGCTGATATTTTTCCAGAGGGTGATTAGGATTGTAGTTTCTCAGTTTAATGTCTCATTTAGTTTCATTCAAACTAGTTATGTAGTTCACTATCTTTCTTTATGATCTTTTAGGGTCTAATGCAAGCTGATCTTTTTCCAGAGGGTGATTAGGATTGTAGTTTCTCAGTTTAATGTCTCATTTAGTTTCATTCAAACTAGTTTTGTAGTTCACTATCTTTCTTTATGATCTTTTACGGTCTAATGCAAGCTGATCTTTTTCCAGAGGGTGATTAGGATTGTAGTTTCTCAGTTTAATGTCTCATTTAGTTTCATTCAAACTAGTTCTGTAGTGCACTATCTTTCTTTATGATCTTTTATGGTCTAATGCAAGCTGATCTTTTTCCAGAGGGTGATTAGGATTGTAGTTTCTCAGTTTAATGTCTCACTTAGTTTCATTCAAACTAGTTCTGTAGTTCACTATCTTTCTCTATGATCTTGAGAGAACTCTTGCATAAACTATAGATTGATCTGGTGCTCATGTTTTAATGCAAGCTGATCTTTTTCCAGAGGGTGGTTAGGATTGTAGTTTCTCAGTTTCATTCAAACTAGTTCTGTAGTTTGCTATCTTTCTTTATGATCTTATAGGGTCTAATGCACGCTGATATTTTTCCATAGGGTGATTAAGATTGTAGTTTCTCAGTTTAATGTCTCACTTAGTTTCATTCAAAGTAGTTTTTTAGTTCACTATCTTTCTTCATGATTTGGGGAGATTGTTTGAAGATTTGATTTTTGGACAGGATATGTTGTTCATGTGACTCTGTAATTTGATTTGTGTATACCTTTTAGGGTGTAAAGCAAGCTGATCTTTTCCAAAGGTTGATTAGGATTGTAGTTGCTCAGTTTAACGTCACATTTAGTTTCATTCAAACTAGTTTTTTAGTTCACTATCTTTCTTTATGATCTTGAGAGAACTCTTGCATAAACTATAGATTCATCGGGTGCTTATGTTTTAACTTGTGCTTTGTCACTTCAATTTTTTTTTTATTGAAAGAGTTGTATGTGCTCTAGGAGACTAGGACTTGTCGATATGTATGATGATTATATTATGATAAATATTGTAGAGAACAACCAAGAGGATTATAATGATTGAAACTAAAATCTGCATTTGGATCATTAGGAATATATGGAGCAATGCCTGTCATTGTTAAATAACTCACTTGGTTTCTAATTGATTAAAATTTGTACTCATCCACCCAAATCCATAATCCTTTTAAAACTTTACTTTAAAATACTTAAATTGTTACATTGAGTCATCTTATGGATCTGATCCTTCTCTTGATGCAATTCTCACTGGACTTGGCTATGCAACACCACCAATCACGGGTTCTCTTCACACTTATGTAAGATTAAACAACCTCTTAATCATCTTTGATTCCTCTAATGGCTAGAATTGATTTCAATAGAATTATCTTTGTCTGATTTTTAGGATGAAGTTGTGAAGCTCTCACCACACGCTCAGGCCATCAGAGATGTGAAAGATGAGGAAGCTAAGAAGCTTTTTCCTTGGAATGTCGACACTACAAGTGAAGTGTTTAGCTTTTCTTGGTTTTGCTAATCATTCAATATTGAGTCTAAAGTTGTTTTCTCCGGTTTATAGTCATTGTCACGGCCAATTCAATAGGAGAAGAGCTCCTGTGCCACACTTGTGTAAGGACTATTATTATAACCTCTTAATCATCTTTGTTTGATTCCTCTAATGTTGTTTTTAGAATTGATTTAAATCGAATTCTCTTTTATGATTTTCAGGATGAAGTTGTGAAGCTCTCACCACACGCTCATGCCATCAGAGATGAGGAAGCTCAGAAGCTTTTTCTTTGGAATTTCGACATTACAGGTGAAAAGTTTAGCTTTACTCGGTTTTGCAAATATTGAATCTTAAGTTGTTTTCGCCAGTTTATAGTCATTGGCATGGCCAGTTTGATAGGAGAAGAGCTCCTTTACCGTGTTTTTGTACAGGTTTAGTTTCATTAAACTTGGCCGAGTAGAATCACTGACCACTTTTTATTAAGTTCGTACTTATTAATATCTGTTATTGTATGACTCCCACATGGTTCTCTGTCTGATATGTTCTTGAGAGGAACACAATCTTGAACCTTCAGATTCTGATTTCTGAAGCGAATTTTGGAAGATAATTAAAGAAAACGGTATGAGGAGAGAGTTTGTTTCTCACATTATATCCTTGAATTTGATAAAACAAAGCTGACAAGGAAGAAAATTATGCAAAAAGTAAATGCAGACAAGGTGATGAATCTTGATCTTTTTGTATACTCAAATTGAAATATGATAATCTCTATTAACATATTTCGGATTAAATGTGAAGCTGGAGAGAAAGTGGAGACTCGCATTGCCAACGGAAACAGAATCTGCTTCAACATCAACTCCAGTAGTCTTGTTTAAGGTACACATTTTGTTGCCTATGACCGTGATAATATTTAATACGAAGATTCATATGTTCAGTAACTGGGATTGATTCATCTTATGGATTTGATTCTTCTCTTCAATTTGATGACACTAAATTAGATTTTTGGAAAATCTAAAATTAAAAACCACTCTAAAAACCAATACCAAGGCTTTAATTTCAATCTCTTTTTGTTCTTAATGTGATACGTGGCAACTCGCAAGTTTAATGGTAAGATACTGGAAAAACTTACAACTTAGGTTTTTTTTTTTTTTTTTTTTTTTAATGGTAAGATAAGATTTACTTCCGTCTTAAGTTGCAACCTTTTTATCTGAAAATAATCTTTCTAGTTTTACTGTTATACACCTATGATGTCGACAGGAAACGGTTTTCACTCTCTACAGTAAAAAAAAACATAGACGCAAAAAATATAATTATATTGAAAAAGATTGTTAGAGAAATTTAAAAACTGAGAAGAGAGTTAACGCTATGTAGAAATTCAAAAACCATACCAAAAAATTATATATTTTAGCCAAATCGCTTAAAATTACGCTCCCATCATCAGCTCTGGCTACTAACATAAAGTTTATATAAACCTTTCATGTTTTGTTTTTGGTTTTAATGTTAATGATCATGTTCATAAAGATATCCTTCTATCTAACCCACATGTTCAAAAACAATGTGTAGGATTTTGATACACTTTGCTTAGTTAACCTTTCTCTGTTTCTGATGATTCAGAAATCAGAAGCTTTAATAAATAAATGAGATTACAAAAACTTTAGGCCCAAGAATGACCTGTAAACTATACACAGACGATATATTCACACATTCAAAAGAAAGCAGAATTAGAAAAAGACGATATATTCACACATTCATATGATGTTGTCTATGAGAGCCAGTAAGAGAATGAAGCTATGATCATGTTCACACACATAGATATCTTATCATTTACGCATTCAGAAGAATTTTAGGGTCAGAGAGAGTGCACTTAGATTGATGCTTAAACTGATTTGATGTTGACATGTTGCCAATGAGAGCCAGCAAGAAGCTGAACTCTATGATAAAGTTGATGAGATAGACATATGGTTGATTCTTGCAGTTCCTCTGTAAATAAGCCAGCCCTTCTTCTTGTTAATGTGATGAGAGATGAAGGATTGGACGAAGTATTGTATTGCTCTCATGATCATTCAGCTTATGTTACATACGTTTATATAGTATAAGAGTTTTCTAAATTATGATTGATACAACTCAATAAATATCTATATAATAAATACACAATATATTCATAATATTCTATGGATCATTTAGATCCTTCTATACTTCTCTGTCTTCATCATTTTCACCTAGAAAAGGAAACAACATCATTTCCTACATATTTTTGAGATTTATACAATACGCTCACCCACTAAATCAACATAGGATCAAACTCAAAGCCTCTTAATAGAATCTAATCTAACCTGGTTTGGGAGTATTCAATTTTCCATTTATGCGATTATAGTTGTAGAAAAAAAGTTTTAATCCGAAAAATATTGTAATTTTAAACATGATATGACGAAGTTTTGATCCATAAGAGGAAGTGTTTTCTATAATTTTGTTAGTAATGAATGGTTTGTTTAGGGCCTAGGACTAAATGGGCCTGCCTATTATTGTGAAGGCTTTTTGTGGTTGGTGTAAATTTGAACGGTACAGAGGTTGGTGTCAAGTCACTCAGCAACGGTAATATTGATTTGAGACTCGAATTTTACAACGGTAAAAAAATATAGACGTTAGGAGATTAGCCGTTGAAAGAAGAAATCCAAGTTTGGCTATATAAGTGACTCTCGTGTCCCATAAGAAAGAAACCTAAATATCTCATAATTACTTCTTCTTCTTTCTTCTATCATTCTATTAGTTTCAGGAAGCAAAGACTCTTTCTTTATCTTCTTCGTTAAAACCCCAGAGAGAAAGAAAAGTGAAGTCTCATCCAAAGCTTCTCCTTGTCAAAGTATCAAACTCTGTTCTTTCAGACTGACGGGTAAGTGTTGTGTAGTCTCGAAGCACTTTTCATATTCTGTTTTGTTCATGTTCTTCCTTTCTTCGTCAGTTTCGAATAATTCTACGCATCAGAGTGTTTTATTTTGTCTAAATTAATATCTCTTCCTCTGTCTTTTTCCGAGGGTTCTTGCAAGTGCTCTGGAAGGAAATAACCAGCCAGTGAAGATTCAGCCAAATTTCTGCATAGTAAAACCAAGATGAGGTGGATTCAGACTCTGCTTTCGAGGTCTGGTAAGAATCTGATTTTGTTTGAAAAAAACATATTTTGCTTAGCGCTTCTTGTTATTTTGTTGGTTTGAATGAGAAGCTCTTACTTTTTCGAACAATTACAGTAGGGAGACAAAAAGGAAGATGTATCACAGTCACGGAAACGCTTTGGTTTGAATGATTCATTGCCACTATCTTCGGAGTTGTCCAAGGGTAAGTTTCATCAAATCTTATCTCGCTTCTTCTCTGGTAAAAGCCAATATAGTTTTGTTTTCCTCTTAATGTATGTTCAAAATCATGATTCGGATTTTAAAGGACAGCTCGCTAGTAATTTTTCAATGTTTGGCATATTTTTTAACTCGTCAGAAGTCAAAGCTGTATCACAATAATGTCTCTCTTTATATATTTACTGATTTAGTAAAATAATAAAACATTTTACGGTTTTTTTTGGCAAAATAAACTGTTTTATTTTTATTTCAAAGAATCTTAAGTGTTAAGTTTTAAAATTGTGAAAACAAACCGAATCTTAACATCCCGTCCTTAGATTTTTCTTTGGTCCTTTAGAGGTGTTAAGTTCAATCTGTTTTCGCATAACGTAAATTTAATGCTCAAGTTTCTTTGAAATAGAAAAATATTTTATAGAATTGATATTTTATTATAATCAAATCGGTGTTAGAGTAAGAAAATTAAAACTACATTTTACGGTTTTTTTGGCAAAATAATGTTTTAAGTAAACTGTTTTATTTTTATTTCAAAGAAAAAGTGTAAGTTTTAAAATTGTGAAAACAAACCGAGTCTTAACATCCCGTCCTTAGATTTTTTTTTGGTCCATTAGAGGTGTTAAGTTCAATCTGTTTTCGCATAACGTAAATTTAATGCTTAAGTTTCTTTGAAATAGAAAAATATTTTATAGAATTGATATTTTAATATAATCAAATCGGTTTTAGAGTAAGAAAATTAAAACTACATTTTACGGTTTTTTTGGCAAAATAATGTTTTAAGTAAACTGTTTTATTTTTATTTCAAAGAAGTGTTAAGTTTTAAAATTGTGAAAACAAACCGAGTCTTAACATCCCATCCTTAGATTTTTCTTTGGTCCTTTAGAGGTGTTAAGTTCAATCTGTTTTCACATAAGGTAAATTTAATGCTTAAGTTTCTTTGAAATATATAGTAAGTTAAAACCATTTTTTAATCGAATGAATTTACCACATGACCCACATTTGGAAAACTCCTTATGAAATGACATAAATACCTTCCATGTTTTAAGAATCGCTCGGCATTTGTCGGGCGGTCGATAGGGGACTAGCGCCTGATGAATTAATCTGAGATTAAACAGAAATTAATCAAAGATTAGTTTTTGATTTATTTTAAATATATTTATATGACATGTCTGAGTAAATTATTAGATTGTTTTTTAAATCAACGATACAATCAGAATGATAAGGGGTACGAATAAACATTACCAGAATGTCTGAGTTATCCCACCTTACTGGAAACTTAGAATGTAGCAGCATCACATAACATTCAATCACAAAGAGTAAATGTTAAAAAAAAAAAACACCAATACAATGATTGAATACAATGCTTATGTTGCAGCATAAGCATTTTTTCCAGCAGCAACAACTATAGCAAGTACCAAATTGAATACAAGTAACTGACCAGAATCTTTCTCCAAACTGACGTGGCATATACAAGATAAAATCTTTCTCCAAAGAAGGATTTTGGGGCTTCTCCTCGTGTCCACATCAGCCAAAAAACTTCTTCTTTAGAGTGCCACATCAGCCAATTACAAAAACAAACTCTTTCACGCTTGATAATTAATACTAAAGAAAATATTCTCAAAAGAAAACTAAAGAATCACCAGCTCAACTTCATCATTTCTTACGCTTTCCAAATGCACTCTCCTCATCCAAAAAAAAACCCAAACAGCGATGCTCCAAATCCGATTATTCATTTCTACTTTTTTATATGGAGATTTTAAGTTGAATCGTCTTTGCTTTTATGTTCACTGATATGTGTTGTCGAGTGCCGACTCTCCATCGTCGTCTCACTGTCGGAGCCTCTCCCTTACTGATCTTTGTCTTCCCATAAAATTTGATGGCGATTTTGGGGTTTTTTCAGTCAGAGGTTTAGTCTTAAAGGACGTTTCTATCCATGCGTTGTGCTATCTGAGAAAGGAGAAGTTCATGGGAAGGTTTGATATATTGTATCATTCTTTGTGAAATTCAGCTAATTTTACTCTTGTGGGTTATTGTGTATTGATCTTGAATAGCTCAGGTTTTGAGACATACATATTGGTGAAATGTTTCACAGGAACTAATGGGATTAAGCGATGTTGAGCTTGAGAACTGAGGTTGTATTGAAGGTAAAGAATATGAAAGACTGACCATTGCTCTCTGATGAAATCAACCAGGTTATACAAAATATTTTTTAACTTTGAGGCCGACTCTTCCTCACCTTTAAAGAATTGAAATTGTTCCTCTTTTTGCTGATGTGAATTGTCAAGTATGCTTCGGAAAAAAAGGTTAATTGAATACATCAATGGCAACGATGAAGGTAAAAGCATTACACATCTCTAATCATGTTCTCTTGCAAAGAAAAAAACATTTATGATCTGTATTTGTAAATCAAATTGACAAAAAGACCAGTGTTGGTTCTTTTTTCAAAACGTAGAAAAATCAGATTCAGATGGTGTAAAAGGGTTTGAATTTCGTGGATGTTACATACATTCATCGCCATTAAAGTAAAATTAAAAAATCGTGTATAACTTATCCAGATTAACTCTATAAATCTCTAGAACAGGTAATCTCTAGAACAGGTAATCTCTATAAAACTCTAAGTGAAAGTGGAATCACGTGAGGGCTTGTGTGGTGGCTCTTTCGATGCAATTTATACACATGTAAGTACAAACACCTACAATGTTATTGTTGAGATACAAAGAGAGCAAAAAATCTGATAGCTTTAGTTTTCTGTGTTGATTGATATATATCTTAGATAGGTAGGGGGTTAAAAGACCAGAAACTAGCAGTTGCTTACCACTTATATTATGGAATCAGCAGAGGATCTCAGCGGTGTGGATCGGTGGTGTAACATAAGTCTCTTTGCAGGGTAATATAAACTGTTTAAAGATATATGTCAACCATCGAGCTTGATACGATAACTTCACACCAAGGTTTTTATTTACTCTGCCTCTCTTTCTTTGTTTTTAAACCCCACACAGAAAAGAAACAAAAATGTAATATAAATTTGCATTTTCATAACATATTGGAGCTGAAGTTTCATACAGAAGTATGCATATTAACATAGCAAAAAAGGTTGATGATAGGTTTGGACATTGACGCCTACCATATGATTTATTCTTATCCTTCATTTTCATTGAAGGTTTGTAAGACGAAACACAAGTTTCTGCCTTTTGTTTTTGTTCTAATCTCTCTCCCTTTAATCAAATTTAAATTAGTATATTTGTTTCCAACTCTGTACTTTTACTGTTTAGAAGAACCTTCCCCTTGCTCTTCAAAGCTTAGACATGAAAAAGCTACGTTTAGAATACCCTTACATAATATGTGGAACAGATCGATCTAATTATAAAATGAATGAAGGAATGCGTAGAGCGGTTAAGAATGACAACTTGACAAGAGAGAGAGTGAGATAAGGAAAACGCTAAGGAGATGGTGGAGAAAGCTAATGCGAATCCGCTCGAGAGGTTTGTCTTCAAAACAACAAACAAAATAAACTTCTTCGAATTTTGCTGCATAGACTTCGCTCACGTTTTATAGTCTACATGTTGGGCCACTATATACAAAAAATTCAAAACCTTTTAATTATAACCACTAATGTTTAGGTATCACTACAAGAAATCTACCACAAAATCGACGGTATTTCCGATGGAATTAATATCCATCGGAAAAAACCGACGGATTTCCGACGGATTTAACAATTTTAATATCCGTCGGAAATATGTCAGAAATCCGTCGGTTCTAAATCCGTCGGTATCTCGCGTGATTCCGTCGGATTAGTATCCGTCGGAAAATTTGAACATTAATATAGCCGTTGTTATAGCCGTTATTATATCCGTTAAATTTCGACGGATTTTCGACGGCAAACGTTATTATATATATGTTACCATACTTCTCCATTCAATCACAACAACAAAATTCTACCCAACAATTCTTCAAAAAACATGTAGAGAGAGATGTCATATTCTAGAGATTTAAGATCATGGATGGATGAAGAAATGTTTGATCCGGAGTCGAAGTTATTAAACGATGGTTATGCACGAGGTATATGCGAGTTCATGGCCGTTGCTGGAAATCAACCGCGAGTGAAAAACAAGTGGTAAGATGAAATGTCCATGTTCAATTGGTCGTAATTCTCGTAATGTTAAGATAGAATTAGTATGACATCACTTGTATAACAATGGATTTATGCCGGGTTACAAGATTTGGTATCTACATGGAGAAAGAAATTTTGAATATGGTAGTAGTAGCAGTGAACCCTATGTTGCGGATAGCTTAGGAGAACATAGAACGGAAGTAGAATTTGGTGTTGGTACCGTTGAGATGGTGAATGATGCGTTTAGAGAGAACATCGTCAAGATGGAGAGATTACACATCCGTCGGACGCTAAAGCGTGGAAACATTTTTAATCCATGTATCCGGATTTTGCAATTGAGAGAAGAAATGTGTACCTCGGGTTATGTACAGATGGTTTCAACCTATTTGGGAAGAATGGAAGGCAGTATTCGTTGTGACCCGTAATCGTAACATCGTACAATTTGCCCCTGGTATGTGCATGCGTCGAGAGTTTTTATTTTTCTCCGTTCTTGTTCCCGGCCCTGAGTATCCGAAGAGATTACTAGATGTATTCCTCCAGCCATTGATCTATGAGTTACAAATGCTATGGAGTCACGGTGCTGAAGTGTTTGATGTTTCGCGCCAGCAGAATTTTAGGATGCGGGCGGTTCTTATGTGGACCATTAGCGATTTCCCAGCATATCGAATGTTATCTAGATGGACAACTCATGGAAGACTATCGTGCCCATATTGCTCAGATAACACAGATGCATTCCAATTGAGGAACGGGAAAAAGTCGTGTTGGTTTGATTGCCATAGAAGGTTTCTACCGATGGAGCATCCGTATCGTCGGTCTAAAATATTATTTACGAAAAATAAACAAGTGTTTGAAGCTCCAATTGATGAGGAAGACGGCAGTAATTTATTGGATCAGTTGAGAGATTTTGGTGCTCCGATGACTTCTGAATGTAGAGGTAATGGACATGGAACTGTTTACGGAGCCGGGGAAGTTCATAATTGGCACAAGAAGAGTATCTTTTGGGAATTGCCTTACTGGAATGACCATTTATTGAGGCA
Source organism: Cardamine occulta (assembly GCA_028015245.1). Classification (NCBI taxonomy): domain Eukaryota; kingdom Viridiplantae; phylum Streptophyta; class Magnoliopsida; order Brassicales; family Brassicaceae; genus Cardamine; species Cardamine occulta. The sequence continues at coordinate 1,153,117 of CM051384.1, forward strand.
CAACCTCGATGTGATGCATGTTGAAAAGAACTTCTTTGATAACATAATGAATACGGTTTTAAATGTACCGGGGAAGACAAAAGACAATCTGAAGTCTAGGTTGGACTTGGCAGAGATTTGCGATCGTGATTTTCTTGAAATTCTTCCCAATGGTAAATATCCTTTTGCTCCGTATTGGTTGGATGCACAAAAGAAAAAAGATTTTTTTTATTGGATTCAAGACGATATCAAATTCACTGATGGATATGCATCTAATCTGCGTAATTGCGTCGACTATGGAGAAGGAAAGTTTATCGGAATGAAGAGTCATGATTGTCATGTTGTGATGCAGCGACTTCTTCCATTCGCTTTTGCGGAGCTCCTTCATAAAGATGTGTACGAAGCAATTGCAAGTATAAATTATTTTCATGTGTATTTTAAAAATTACTAATATTTTTATTTTATATATATTTAAATTTGTGTATTTTTATTTGCAGGAGTTGGTGCTTTCTTTCGGAATTTATGCACGAGAACACTTACACTTTAGAGGATTCGCAATTTAGAGGACAATATACCCTTGATCCTTTACAATCTTGAGAAGATATTTCCGCCGTCCTTTTTTGATGTTATGGAACATCTTCCGATCCACCTCCCCCATGAAGCCGCACTTGGTGGTCCTGTTCAATTCCGTTTGATGTATCCTTTTGAGCGGTACATGTTCCATCTTAAGAAGAAGGTTAAAAATTTAAGTCGAGTTGAGGGGTCAATTGTCGCACAGAGCATCAACGAAGAAACCTCACATTTTGCAGAATATTACTTTCCATCGGAAGTTCGTACGAAGAGTAAACGTCCTGCTCACCATGATGATAGAGGTGAGAAAGCCATGTATCCATTTGTGGTCCCTGAGTTGTTTTCGCAAGTTGGTCGATTCAGTGGAAAAGGGAAGAAACGCAAATTTTCACAACAGGAGTGGAGTATATCGTAACAAATTGTGAGGAGATGGCGGAGTACGAAAGGTAAAAAACTTAATCTATTTAAATACTAAATTATTTTATACATAAGTAATAGCTTTCAAAGGTTATATAATGTTGTTTGATTTCAGGCTTTACATGGCAATAATCGTAGCCATTTTCGGAAAAAAGAAGAAGAACTTGAACTGCATAAGGAGAACGATTATATTACTTGGCTACAATTTTACGTAAGTATGCTATAATATTAATATATAAATGCCTTCAATTATTACGTTAGTGTTTTATATTAATTTTGTGGAAATTATTTTCTTAGGTTAATGAAGGAATTAGAGGTAGATCGGTTTTTCCGACATGGTTAGTAGAGTTAGTTACTGGCCCAATCTACATTGCGACCTCATATCCTAGGTATTGCAGTAGGGGATTTGCGTTTAGGATTCACGATGAAAGAAGGTCAAGACCAACTGTAGATTATGGGATTTCGGCTCAATCTGGTGATGTTGTCTACTACGGGATTCTCAAAGAAATATTGCTAGTTCGCTACCCAGGGATGTTGGACATGAGGGGGATTATTTTTATGTGTGAATGGTATGATCCAGAAGTTGGGCGTGGGGTTAAGGTGAACCAATTTGGCGTCACATCAGTAAATTCTAGAAGAAGACTTCGTACGTATGACCCATTCATCCTAGCATCACAGGCAGACCAGGTTCGGATATTTTAATAAATATTTTATATTATTAAAGTTTTTGGATTCTATTTATGTTTTATTTGACTTCATAACTTACATTTGTTTTTTTAGGTATGTTATATTCGTTACCCTAGGGTAACACGGCGTTCAGATCCTTGGATTACAGTGACTCCAATTAATCCAAAAGGAAAAATTTAAAAATTTCTGAGCACGATGCTTTATAACCAACTAGAAGTGTTCCAATGGATCATGTTGAGCATTCTTTTGATACATTCCTTGTGGTTGATTTAACGGAAATTGGTGATGATAGAGTTCATTCAGAATCTGAGGAAGAACTTGGAGAATTTGATGAGGCCGAAGACGATATTCCTTCTGAAGGATCATTATCTGATTCAGATTAGTACATGATCAACATTTGTTTTTATTTATATTTTGTATTTTTATTTCATATTTTAAATATTACATTTTATAATAATTAAAACCACAAAACCATAAATAAACAAAAACATTAAAAATCATAAACAAACCAAAATAATAAAAAACAACCAAAATTAAACCAAAAAACAATAAAAATACTATACAAAAAACATATAAACCAAATTACACATAATCCGTCGGAAATTTTTGACGGATTTCCGACGGATAACAAAGGAAAAGACATTTTTTCTTCGGCAGCCAATGTCAGTCAAACCTTAAACCGAGACACGTGTAACCACAAACCCGTCGGAAATCCGTCAAAAATTTTCCGACGGATTTCCAACGGGTTTGTGGTTTCGTGATCGTTTACAATCCGTTTCTCTTGAAATATGTTTGTAGTATGGTTTGTTACTCATTTCAATGATAAAATACTAACATATACCTTGTAACATATCATATATATCAAAATAAAAAAAATCCCTACTATCATGTCAACATGTTAGACAATGATACATATCTTATAACGATGATTTATAACCATAACAACTAAACTTCTTTGGATTTCGTATATTTCATTTGTAACAATGTATTTGTTTATATTTTATCATTGAAATGAGTAACAAAGCACACTACAAATATATTTCAATAGAAACGCATCGTAAACGACCATAATACCGACGAATTTCCGATGGATTTGTGGTTTTGTGGTCGTTTACGATCCGTTTCTATTGATCCGTTACACGTGTCCACGCGTTAAATTTCGTGAATCCGTCAGAAATCCGTCGGTGATACGCGAAATTTAACGCGGCAAATGAAATTTTCATTTCCTGGGAAACTTAAATTTCGCGTATCCATCGGAAATCCGTCGGAAATTACCGACGGATTTCCGACGGATACGCGAAATTTAAGGCTGGAATCTTCCTGAGACCGCGTGTCATTTAATATTAACAGATTCTGACGGATATTCCGTCGGAAATCCGTCGGAAATATTTGATAAATAGAGTCTTCTTCTTCTTCGCGGATCTGAACCGCAAACGAAAAAAAAAAACTCAAACCTCCGATTTCGAAGACGATTTCCCTCCGATTAAACCTCCAATTTCGACATCAATCATCAAGATGTCTAACAATCCATCAATTCCATCCAATTTGTAAGTTGTTAGATTTATGTTATTGGATGTTAGATTTATGTTTTCTAGTGTTAGTTCTAAGATTTTTTTAGTTAGATTTAATTTGGAGAATTTTTTACTTTGAAGAATTTGTAATTTAATATTACGTTACATTATTTATTTAGATTAGAATAAATTATAAATTTGTTTAAAAAAAAATTAAATTGTTTTTAATTAATTTATAATCATTATTTATTTAAATTTACTTTACATTATTAATTTAGATTGGAGAATTTATAATCATTTTTAAAAATTTATAATTAATTTTTAAAAAATTTATAATTAATTTTTTAAAAAATTTATAATTAATTTTTTAAAAATTTATAATTAATTTTTTAAAAAATTATAATTAATTTTAAAAAAATTTATAATTAATTTTTTATAAATTTATAATCATTTTTACAAATTTATAATCATTTGTATTAATTTATAATCATTTTTTAGAAATTATTAATCATTTTAGAAATTTATAATCATTTAAAAGTTTATTATCATTTTTACATATTTAAAATCATTTGTATAAATTTATAATCATTTTTAAAAAATTTTATAAGGGATTACGGATTATGTTACGAGGGTTCTGGGAACCGAGTACGTCGAGGTTCCGGTAGGGGTAGGGGAGTTGCGAGGAGTCATTCTACGGCGTTTACCCATATTCCGGACACCGCATCACCTGTACCATCCCTGCACGACACCACCCCCCTCTTTGCACTCGCAATGAGCGTCGAGGACTTCGTTGCTTTACCTGGACGAGAGCGATTCACTTGTCTTCATCCGGATTGTGTTGGGACAGACACATGGTAAGTCTTATTTTCTAATTTTAAAATATTAAATTTTATTTAATATTTTTTAATAAACTATTTAAAGTCTACAAAATAATTTGTTTTGAAGGTTTAAAGATTCGGGAAATGGGATTTCCAAGTCTATCAACCAGATGCTTAATGGATTGCTTCAGCATCCGTATCCGACGTACACCCAAATGCCCTTAGAAGAGCAGGAAATGTGGTTTCGCAATTTATGTAAGTTTTTCATTTTCTTTATTGTTTACTTTGAATTTAATTAGTTTATTAGTTTATTTTAATTTAATTTTCATTTTTTCAGCAAGAATTTACTTGGGAGAGTCACATTACCGCTTTGGTTAGAAGGGACTTCCACAAAAAAGCGGCAATAATGTATTCACGGAAGATGAACGAGTGGAAGGCGTTGTGGTCGAGGAATCTTGTTCCAAGGAAGTTGGTTGTGAACCCGGCCCTATGGAACGGGTTGATAGCATACTGGAGTGAAGACGCTACAAAGGCTAGCTCCACAACCCACTCTGCGTGCCGGAACAGCGATCGCAAAGAAAAGTGTAAGGCGACGCACAATCTAGGAGCAACCAGTTTGGTCACAAAGGCGAAACAACTTGTAAGTTTTTGGTTTAATCAATATGTTGTTTTTTCAATTTTATATTCAAAATATTTACTATATTTGTTAATTTTGTAGTTTTGGCAAGATGGTGTCCAACCTTCTGCCCTCAAATTGATCGAAGTTGCACACACCAACAAGAACACCAATGAAATCCAAGATGGTGTAGCTCGGGAGATCGTTGGCAATGTCAGGACGATGGGTGCTGAGTATCTTCTTAGTCAACCAATCATTGAAGGAACCCCGCCTCTCACCGAAGTTCCGATCGAGAAGATCAACGAATTCGTCTACGCGGTAAGTAAATTTTAAAATTTTAATCAATTTTTATTTAATTTCAAATATTTATTCAACTTTTCATTTCTGCAGTGTACTCCGAAGACCAAAGGTCGGGTCTTTGGTCTTCCGGACGATTCAGCATCTTACTCGGCTTTTACGGAGATCCTAGCGACGATCTTAGAGCGAAGCTCGCAGAAAGAGACGCTGAAATGGAGGAGCTGAAGGCGGATATGCAACGCCTTAAAAAGGCCGGAGAAGCGCAACAGGCGAAATATGAAGCTGATCAACGGATGAACGAATTCTTTTCGCAATATCCACCACGTCCACCGGACATTTAGTTTCATTTTCGGATTATAAACAATTTTATGTTTTTTTTTTAATTATTAAAAAATTACAATAATATTCAATTTTAATTTTCAATACTATTAAATTTTATTTTTCATTTCTTTTTTAAAAATTTAATTTTCTTAAAATTAATTGATTTTTCAAAATATTATATAAAAAAAAAAAATTCGCTTTCCGTCGGAAATCCGTCGGTTTTTAGATCCATCGGAAATCCGTCGGTTTGTATCCGTCGGTACTACGTCGGGAATCTGTTGGTCTCTTTCGGTTCAAAAACATCGGAATTCCATCGGAAATCCGTCGGTGTTCAGATTCGTCGGAAATCTGTCGGTTTTTGTCCGTCGGACAAACGTCTGTAATCTATCGGTCACCGTCAGTTAAAACCATCGGAAATTCAGACGGATTTCCGACGCGGTTTTAAATTCCGACGACATAGTTCAGACGGTAAAAACCGACGGATTTCCGACGGAATTCCTGTTTTTCGACGGATTTTTCCGTCTGATTCCGGCTGTTTTCTTGTAGTGTATATGTTATTTCACACCATCTAACGTTTAGGTATATGTTAATGACTGCAACATAAAGTTATTTAGCTGACAAGAGTTAATTTGCTTTGATCCCAATTTATGCTGTAGACATCCTCTGCTTATGAACATCTTAATCATCTTAATACGCAAACATAGTTTAAAAACATGCTGGGATACATACGATGACTGTTTTTCCTGGACTTTTGATAACCAGCTTTGATTATATATATATGTTACTAACCAATGCCATACTTCTTTTGTATTCCCATGGTTGTATGTTCTAGGTCGTAGAGACACTGTAACTTACATTGTAAGCTTGATTAAGACGTAAAAATTCTAAGTTAGGATTAGAAATGAAAGTTTGGTTACTTTCTTACAAGTAGTTCTTAATTTTCTCTTTTTTTTAAAAAAAATGTTAATTTACTAAAGAAGTTTTTGTTTACTTGCCATACCCCGTGGACTAATTTGTCTAAACAACTTTAACACAATATTTAGGGTTAATTACTTAAATATATCAGAAAAGTTGTGAAATGACTCGTATGGTAAATTTTTTTTCAAATTACTTAAATATCACTTTTGGTTAAGGAAATGTCAGTTAAGCCAAATTTAAAACTGTAATTACGGATTTTGCCATTTTGACAGAATTACGATGAGGATCACTAATTCAGGCATATCTCTCGAACCACAACTCGGATTGGCTTCGGATCACCTCCGTAGTAACCATCTAAGTCGATTTTCTATTCCAAATACCACAAAGATCAACATATATGAAGGCATTCCATTGCGATTTAGCTCATGAGCTCTGCATGAAACTTATAGAAAATCAAATTATCGTTCTACTGGAGGTGATTTGAAGCAAATCCGAGTCGTGGTTCGAGAGATATGCCTGAATTAGTAATCGCGAACAACTGTCACCTCACGCGAAGACCAAAAAATCATAAGTCAGCCATGACTGAAATCACTAATTCACGCATATCTCTCGAACCTTGGTTGAAATCACTTCCAGTAGAATGCTAAGTCGATTTTCTATAAGTTTCATGCAGAGCTCAGGAGCTAAATCGCAATGGAATGCCTTCATATATGTTGATCTTTAAGGTACCATTCCAAAATACCACAAAGATCAATATATATGAAGGCAATCCATTGCGATTTAGCTCATGAGCTTTGCATGAAACTTATAGAAAATCGAATTAGCGTTCTACTGGAGGTGATTTGAAGCAAATCCGAGTCGTGGTTCGAGAGATATGCCTGAATTAGTAATCACGACCACATGTCACTTCGCGCGAAGAGCAAAAAAGCATAAGTCAGCCATGACTGAAGCATAAGTCAGCCATGACTGAAGCATAAGTCAGCCATGACTGAAGCATAAGTCAGCCAAAAAAGCATAAGTCAGCATAAGTCAGCCATGGCTGACTGAAGCTTAAGTCAGCCAAAAAAGCATAAGTCAGCCATGACTGAAGCTTAAGTCAGCCATGACTAAAGATTAAGTCAGCCATGACTGAAGCTTAAGTCAGCCATTACTGAAGCTTAAGCCAGCCATAACTAAAGCTTAAGTCAGCCAAAAAAGCATAAGTCAGCCATGACTGAAGCATAAGTCAGCCATGACTGAAGCTTAAGTCAGCCATGACTGAAGCTTAAGTCAGCCATGACTGAAGCTTAAGTCAGCCATGACTGAAGCTTAAGTCAGCCATGACTGAAGATTAAGTCAGCCATGACTGAAGCTTAAGTCAGCCATGACTGAAGCTTAAGTCAGCCATGACTGAAGCTTAAGTCAGCCATGACTGAAGCTTAAGTCATTGCTGACTTACAGCATAGCATGACTGAAGCTGACTTATGGTAACCTCAAACCTCTTATTATACTACTTATAACCTACCGACCTAGAGCTTGTTACTGTAATTTCCAGTTAGAAGCTTTCTTCTTCTTTGCCTATCATCAAACCCACACGATATTCAAAAATTAGGGTTCTTCTTTCTCTTCCTTCCCTAAATCCTCTTTGACCAAATTAGGACAATGAAGAGATCTTCGGGTAAATCCTCTTTCTCTTCCTTCCCTAAATCCTCTTTGATCGATTCTTCTCCGTCTCTCTCCGATTGAAATAAGCCCTTGATTTCACCTCACAAGGTACCTAATTTTCCAGTTGTTCAATCGAGTTCAACGTTGTAGATCTCAGTTTGATCTCGCGTCTCATCTCGATCAAGTCTTATTCTCATTCGTTGTTGCATTAACATATGATTTGGTCTTTTCTGGGGTTTGTTTCATTACTTATTATGAATTGAGTCTGAATTCGAATCAGCTCTAGCTTAAAAACCAAACCTTTTTGACGTTTCAAGTTGGAAATGCAGCTAATTTTGTTCCATTTGTTGGTTTCTTATGCTCTGAAAACAGATTATTGTGATTGGGATTTGAATCTTCTGATCATGGTAAGTGCTTTTAATACTTGTTTTCGAAAAAGTTTCCTTCTTTGACTTGGTTCTCTTATACTAAAGTTTATACCTTTTTGGGATTCTATATCACAGAATTATCTTCTTGGAGCTTTCAAGCTTGTAATATTTCAATCACATTTACTGATGGGAAAAATCGTAAACAGGTACACATCCTTTTTAGATTTAGCTTCATTGTTCCTGGACTTGGTTGCAGGTTTCCTTATTGTATCTCCTTGATCTCTGTTGCGTTAGGTACCCATTAAGAAAGATAATGGACAAACAGTTATGAATCCACTTTTCCAGAGTCAAGAAACTATTTCTGGGAAGGTAATTTGGTTTTGTTGTGTGATCTCTAGTCATTAGGAGGTTTATGGAATTGTTTTACCTTAGTTTTTCTATTACTTGTTACTCTCAGATTAGCATTGAACCATATCAAGGGAAAAAGGTGGAGCATAATGGTGTAAAAGTTGAGCTTCTTGGTCAAATAGGTGTGAATTATGTCGATTTTGTTATTTGGTTTCTCTAACTCATGTCTCTATATGCTTATTGATGATATTTGTGTGTATGTTTTTGATAGAAATGCACTTTGACAGAGGAAACTTTTATGACTTCACTTCATTGGGTGAGTCAAAACTTAAGAGTTCTATTATGACATGGTTATGTTTTTTTGTTCAGTTGTCTCTTAGTTATAAGTAACTACTTGATTCAACTATCTTCTTTTTCTAAATTCCAGTACGTGAGCTTGATGTACCTGGAGAAATATATGAAAGAAAGACATACCCTTTTGAATTTTCGACCGTTGAGATGCCACATGAGACATACAATGGCGTGAATGTGCGCCTAAGGTATATCATATTCTTCTATGACAACAGATTTGTAAACAATTTTAAGTTCTAATGTCCATATTGTAGTACATTATTTTTGTTTCTGTTTTCTTCAGGTATGTTCTCAAAGTAACAGTTACACGTGGCTATGCTGGAAGCATCGTGGAATACCAGGACTTTGTGGTATTTTTCTTCACTTATGCACGTGACTTTGTGACGCAATAGTATTTAAGATAAACTTAGCTTTTGTTTTTATGGGTTTTCAGGTTCGTAACTATGTTCCGCTTCCTCCAATCAATAACAGCATTAAGGTGAGTTCTACTATTGTCCAAGTTTTTCATTTTAGAGAGATCTGACCTTCTGATATTTCATTTCCTTATTAGCATTAGATATGCTTAATTCCGTTGGACTCTTACCCATTGTGCAGATGGAAGTTGGAATTGAGGACTGCCTTCATATCGAGTTTGAGTACAATAAAAGCAAGTAAGACAAATTGATTTTCATAATTTAGGGTAGAGTGATGAGGAAAGTTAAAAACAACAGCTAATTCCTCTGCTCTGTCTGCAGGTATCACCTAAAAGATGTTATCCTTGGGAAAATATACTTTCTTCTGGTGAGAATCAAGATAAAGAATATGGATCTTGAGATCAGACGGCGAGAATCAACAGGAGCAGGAGCTAATACTCACGTTGAGACAGAAACACTAGCCAAATTTGAGTTAATGGATGGTGCTCCAGTTAGAGGTATATGCACAAAATATTTTTAATCGTAAGTTACATGAACTCATTCAGACCTTTTGCTAGTTTCATAACCAAGTATTGAGATATTGTTGTTGCAGGCGAATCGATACCTGTAAGAGTGTTCTTGACACCATACGATTTGACACCAACGTATAAGAACATAAACAACAAATTCAGCGTAAAGTAAAGAGTCTAACTTGTAGTCCAGTAAAGTGAGTTATCATCAAAGGATCATATCCACTAAATATAACAAAAGCTACTCGCCAGGAACTTGGACGCCTTGTTTCAGCTTCTCTTTCTTCATCTTCTTCTTAGAAACATGCTTCTTCTTCCTCTGAAGCAATTTCTTCTGTGCGTATGTGTAAAGGGTGAAGTTTCCTACAAGGAATGTCACTAGCAATCCTCCAATTACAAGAAGGACAATCAGTCCTGGGTTGAGCCCTTTGCTTTCGATTTTCCCCTGTTCATTGTTTTTTTCCAACTTAGAATGATTTCTAGATGAAAAGAGAAAAGTTGCAGACTTTACAAGATATATACAGATGGAAACATCCTAACTAGCTTCTCAATTTTATTGGCAATTCACTTTCAACCAATAAGTGTAATTTCGAAGAATAACTTAGTCTCATACTATCAAATCTGGTAAAATAGAAGATGTCTCTGCAAATGAAAGTCATGAATCCAATACATGTTCAAATGTGCATTATATTATCCAGAGATCCACAGATTATACGATTTGGAGATGTATAATCATATTCACCATGAATTTTGGGCAACTTTAAATACTGAGACGGCAAAAAATGAAAAGAAAAAAAAAACTTGACATCTCATGGTACGTAAGATCAATATATATGAGAAATGATGAAGTTCATGCTCAGTAACTAAAGTCTTCAACAATAACCCAACTCAAAAGGCATGAAATTCTCGAAAAAGAACAAAACTTTACCGATCCGATAGTGCTAGTTCATAACGCATGCTAAATTTAAGGAATTTTGATCAGTATTGACCAAAATGCTCGAACACAAATCTCATACATCAAAAACCAAAAGATCAGACACAAAGCAACACAGAAGATTACAAAGACTAGGAGCTACGCATGAAAGAGTGGCATATAATTATAGGAAAGCAAAATTTCAACAAAGTCAAACGCAGATCCAGCGATTCATCGTGAGCAACAAGAGATTTGATCTCAGACTCTCAGTCAAGGAAACACAAGTAGAGACGGGATATAACTTACATAAAATTCTTCGGCCACGGCTGACTTACGTTCTAGTCACGGCTGACTTACGTTCCAGTTACGGCTGACTTATGTTCCAGTCACGGCTGACTTACGTTTCAGTCACGGCTGACTTACGTTCCTGTCACGGCTGACTTACGTTCCAGTCACGGCTGACTTCAGAGCAACACCGCGAAGTTAAGCAGTTTTCTGTCCCATTTTGTTTGAATTTTCATAAATTATTGGCTTGCGATAAAATTGTTAAATCAGCTGATTCTGAACATAGGACGAGTCTAGTATTTGTTAAAATTTCTTCCAGAATTTTTGGATGTGTTTTGATAATTTTTCGAGATAGATTTTGTCGTACAGTCGCGATTAGTTAATCAGTTTTATGTCCGATTTTGTTTGAATTTTCATGAATTATTGGCGTGTGATAAAATTGTTAAATCAACTGATTCTGAATCTAGGATGAGTCTAGTATTTTTTAAAATTTCTTCTAGAATTTTTGGATGTGTTTTGATAATTTTTCGAGATCGATTTTGTCGTACAGTCGCGATTAGTTAAGCAGTTTCTGTCCGATTTTGTTTGAATTTTCATAAATTATTGGCTTGCGATAAATTTGTTAAATCAACTGATTCTGAACCTAGGACGAGTCTAGTATTTGTTAAAATTGCTTCCAGAATTTTTGGATATGTTTTGATAATTTTTCGAGATCAATTTCGTCGAACAGTCGCGATTAGTTAAGCAGTTTCAGGGAAAATAATATTTAAGTAATTATAAAAGTTTAACAAGTCGGCCATTAAACACACATAAATCAGGTAAGAGAATTAAGTCGGCCGCTACATCACGTAAATCTGTCGTCAAAAGCATTATATTACAGTAATTACTGAAAGATTACTTAGTCAGCCGTAATTAACCTGACTTATCGTTAATCAGCTATTTAATGGCAGATTCTGATAAGTCAAACAAGCTTTCATAAGTCCGCCGCTTTAATATAAATCAGTCAAATAAGTCAGCTAGTGCTTTGAAGGGCAGTTTGGGTACGGGAAAACATTTAAGTAATAAATTTTTTTTTTGACTCATTTTGGTTATTTCAGCTAAATTGTGTACTATTTAAGTAACTCTCCCCAATATTTAATAAAAGATATAAGTTCTTACGAGAGAAATTTAACAATCGAGTTAAAGAAACATATAGCTTTTATGTGAAATGTGTTTAAAGAACATTATTCAGTAATATGTGGTATTTTTATATGAAAGAGACATTTCAACTCTTCCACATTTTTTTCTTATCTAATTACTTTTATATTTAAACATTGATATATGCAAAGCAAAGCTTTTTCAAAATAAGATAAAATTACCTAACTATTCGAACTATACAAAAAAAAAATTCCACTCTTTTATATGACCAAATACATTAATTTGTTAAAAAAAAACCAAACCGCGCTATGCCCGGTTAGACCCCTAGTTAATTTAAAAAGGTGTAAGAAATTCTCAAAATCCAACTTTCCGAGGACACTGTGCCGTTGACAAACTAAGTTGACCGCTTTAATTGTTTTATATATCATGCACAAATTGGTTAGTGTTTCTAAAGTTTATTTACAAGATAACTAATATCACCCTGTAATAACGTGAGCAAATTGCTTTCTTGTGTATTGCACACTAATAAAAAGATTAGAATGGACTATTTTTAATTAACTCATTTTTTAACATCGCCTTGATTAATTTTGAAATGTATTTTTTTCCACTGAATAATTCTTAATATATAGATGGCACAAACCCAAAAAGATCAAAGACTACAAACGATCAAGTCAAGGAAAAGGACCAAACGAAACAGAAACCAACATAACTAAGAGAATAAAACATCAAACCAGGCCTTGCAGCCCAAACAAGGATAGAGTTCTCGAGAACGCCTTCCATGGCGGAGATGAGAAGACTAGAGTATTCCAAATCCAATTTCTCTCTCTCCCGAATTTTCAATGGGATTCATGTTACATCCTTTCAGCCCTAATCAATGGTAGTAACCAGGAGGGGCCTTCCTGAGAAATGTAAGATTGATACCTGAGTTCCTCAGTTACGCTTCTGGCAATTCGTGAAGCTGGGATGCTGCAGAACTCTACAGTACCTAATACACTCCATTCTTCAAAGTCACTCAGAAAGTAGTGTATCCCTAATGTTATCTCCATAAGGTCTGGATGTCGGTCAGGGAATTCAAAGGCCTCGTCTGCTTGGTCTTCTAGTTCTAGCTTTCTAGGTCACGAAGAAGAAAGTAGCAAACTATATACTATAGAAGAGATGAGAACGACGATTCATGTTTCCTACTTTCTCTGCTTTCTAAATTTTAATTAGGGGTTTCAATTAATTAAGGTAATAAAATTTTAAGATTATACAATGTTTCCTACTTATTTACTTGTTTACAATTCCAAAATTGGATTCGTCAAAAACATTACACTTCCTAATCGGAATCACCGTTTCCCTTACACTTTCATATTCTATTTTTTTTGTAATCGCGCTTCTGTCGCGCTGTCAAAAACATTACACTTCCTAATCGGAATCACCGTTTCCCTTACACTTTCATATTCTATTTTTTTGTAATCGCGCTTCTGTCGCGATTCCAGACGATTTTGATTCCGTTTTCGCTTCAGAATCTGGAACCAAAGCATGAGCCGCACTTCCATGTAACGTAGCCTACTTATATGTTGTGGATGTATGTGTATGTTCCAAGAATGAGTTGCTTTGCTTTAATAAAAACACCGAGTAAGACATCACATCAACTTGATGTAATGAGGAACAGATATAATCAAGAATAAGCAAGTGCACGTAGGATTAATTAATTAACATGTACATGAATAATTAATTTCTTAAAAAATATGTGGAACCTATACGCAATCCTAGATAGCAGATATTTGTACGATGATTGCATAAGACTCGGGTGATTCAAATAAATAGATTGGCACGGTACTGATTCTAGCCGTAACACGCATGCAAAATGTTTTCAACTATAAGTGATGATGTGACATCTTTCATAAATGACAAAGCCAATAGTATTTAAATCTAATGGAATTTAGCCAAAGCTAGCATCGGTTGAAGATTTCGTCAAGTTAAAAACAATTTAAGTGGAAGAGGAAAAAGATGAAACACAATTTACACAAGAGAATTTAATTAAGAAAGGAAACGACCTCTCCAACACTCGCCTAATTAAGTTGCAATGTTTGATTTGCGATTCTCTTTACTCCAATCTTAATTCTTGGGAGATGGATTTGTGTAGAGTCTATCAGTGATTTTTATGGATTTTCATTGATTATCGTGGATTTTTAAGGACTTTTGTCTAAAACTCTTTTTGGAAGCTAGCTAAAACACATGTTGATATGCATGTTATATTTTCCATACCATCTAATTATGTTTTGTTGTGACTTGTGATTCATGTTTTTATTCTCCTCTATTAGCATAACAAAATCTGAGTTTTGTCTTAAAATGTATATTTAGGTAGTTTAATCTTTATTCGGTTTGTTAAACTGTATGGATAAATATGTCTCACAATAAGATTTGCATAATTATCAAAAACGTTACTTTGAGATTTATGAAAAAAAATAAGATCACCGAAAGAAAAAGAGTGACGAAATGAAGATCTAGAATTCCGGCAATCTAGCACATTATCATCGTCATTATAAGAAGAGATGATCCAAATGAAAAAAAAAACAAATATATATATATATATATAGACGATGAAAACGAGAATTAGTGAAAGAAAATTTGATGCAAAAGAACAAATACTATTTTTCGTTCAATGAGCTTTTGGCATTTGGTAAATATACACCTCTCCAACAATCGCCTAATTATGATATTAGTACATCTATTTTAATTGGATTACTGGTCAAAGTAAGCATAGTTACATCAAAAAGGTTAAAACCTGAAGAAAAAACCAAAGGTGTAACGTAGTCAAAGCTTTCATGTCCAAAGGACTGCTCCGAACTGAAAATCCCTTTCAAAAGACTGCTCCGTATTGATCAGGTATTATTATTTCATTGAGCAATGTGACAGATTGATATATTTATACACATATATTCTACAAAAAAAAAGAAGAGAATTTGTTTAAAACCTATTTAGACTTTTAATTGTAAACTCAATTTGAGCTGGATCCAACCATGATTCCATGTAATATGCAAGAGGGAACTTCAAGAAGAAGAAAAAAGGGGGCAAAGTAACACAGAAAAAAGTTCTTGTGTATTTTAGTTGATTTGTAAATCTTATAGGATTTAGAAATCTTTGTTAGTTGATTTGTAAATATTACTGGATTTAGAAATCTTTGTAAATCCGTAGGTTTCCTCTAGGATTTGAGTTTTTGTATTTTTAACATGAAAATATTTCCAAATCCACTCAAATCCATTGTGAAATCAAATCCATAAGTAAATTCGTAGGATTGAAAAACTCATGATTTTAATTAGTATTAATAAATCATACAACCAATAACCTTGGATTTTGATATGAATTTTAAAATCAAAGAGCCAATAACACTGGATTTTGTTTGGATTTTCAAATCCATAAAAATCATAAACCAATAACCCCTGCTAAGTCTTTCTCTGTACCAATCGAGGAAAGCCTGTTAAATAGTATAAAATTATTCAAGCCGTCCAAAGAACAAGTTCTGGTGAACAAAGATATTTTCGTTTTAATTGATATTATCAAATTTGCAATTTCTATATTTACCGGTGAACAAAGCTATTTTCATTATTTATTTATTTTATTTTATTTTATTGCTACTCTTGCTTTTTTAATCCAATTTGTAGTTTAATTTCGAAACTATTATTGTAAATGTAGCTTTTAATAAGAAAATTTATGTATCGTTTGATTAGTTTAATTATTTAGGTCATATAAAGAAAATTGGAACATCGTCATTCCTACAAATAAAGATAAAAAATCGAAAATGTAAATACGAAATGTAAGACTACTTTTTATTTTCAAATTTATTATTATTATATGCAAATACATAAAATAGAAATATGACTTTGTCTAAGACTCAATTCATTAGTTTGAGTGTAGCTTTCTCGTATGTATGTATTGGACAGTTGGACCATGTTTACTACCACGTCATCACATTATCAATTATCATTACATCAATCAAATTATCAAAGGTTGATAGTCCCTAGAATCTATAATTATCAATTTTATGGTGCCAATTTATAATTTACCAGAAATATAGGATTCGTTCATCAAATAGTTCCAAGTAAACTATAAATCAAAAGCAAACCTAAGTCGCATTCATGTATCATTGTATCAATCATCTAAATAAAACATATACATCTACCCAAATATCGTGTCAAACTGTCAATCAATAAAACTCATTCTCCTAAATTAATCGTTTGTTAAAAAATCTGTCTTTTTCTAAAACTCGGTCTTACAAAAATCACACTACTTATGAACGATTATTAAAAACAACTGAATTAAGCAAAATCCATCATAACCCAAAAAAGGTTCAATCTTTGGTGGGTCAAAGTTTCAACCTTTGTGTCCCCACCATAATCGGAAAACCTCTCTGGTTTTTAAAGTCCACATCCTCAACTTTCCGGTGTCCCGGCGAAAACCCAGATGGCAAACGACGGTAATGTTGGCGATAACAACATTGAACCTTTACTCCAATACTTGATGAACCCTAGAATCAGCACACCACCAACTCTGTTATCCTTACCAGAGAACAACGACGTCACAATTCCGATGCCAATGACACCATCGGAATTCAAAAATCGGTTAATCTTTGGTCCATTTCCTCGTTCTCAACGAGATTCATCTCTTCTCGCTGAAGCTTTCTCTCAAAACCCTTCTCCATCATCTTCAGCTACAACTTCATTCTCTGAATCTTCAACCCTAGACCTTCTCCTTCCACCTCCAGAACCTAATTTTCCCGCGAGAAAACCCAAATCTTATGGATTCCATCGATCTAAAACAGCTCCAGCTATGGCTGCAATCAATGATCTTACTCACCCAAGTGATCAGAAAACAGAGCAATCAGATTCTAAATCCATTGTAAGACAAGCTGTTGCTTTGCTTGTTGTGTATCTCTCTTTAGGTGTGCTTATCTATTGGTTGAATCGAGATAACTATGTAGTGAATGAGACTCATCCTGTTGTTGATGCTTTATACTTTTGTATTGTAACAATGTGTACTATTGGGTATGGAGATATCACACCGGATAGTGTTGTAACGAAGCTGTTTTCGATTTTGTTTGTGCTTGTTGGGTTTGGTTTTATGGATATATTGCTTAGTGGAATGGTTACTTATGTTCTTGATCTTCAAGAAAACTATATGTTAGAGACTGCAAGGAATGATAATTTGGATGAGCCGGAAAAATTGAGATCGTATATAATCGATGTGAAGAAAGGGAGGATGAGGATTAGGTTGAAAGTTGGATTGGCATTGGGTGTTGTACTGTTATGTCTTGGATTTGGAGTTTTGATTATGCATTTTGTTGAGCGGATTGGGTGGTTGGATTCGTTTTATTTCTCGGTTATGTCTGTTACTACTGTTGGGTATGGAGATCGGGCTTTTAAAACATTGCCCGGTAGGCTTCTTGCTGCGATTTGGTTGCTTGTTTCTACTTTGGCTGTTGCTCGAGCTTTTTTGTATTTGGCTGAAGCAAGAGTTGATAAGAGGAATAGAGAGCGGGCGAAGAGAGTTCTTGGCGAAAACATGTCCATCTCTCAGTTCTTTGCTGCGGATATCGACCACAATGGCTGCGTGAGGTAATCATTTACTCTTTTTTCTTATCAATTTTCTTGCTTTTCGCCTGTTGATTTGCAAGGTTTGAATCATGCACCTAAAGTTTTGTTCTTTGATATTAGTCCTCAAGTTTCATTCTTGTTCAGGTTCTTGAAACCATTAGTTTCTGAGATTCTTGAATCTGTTGAATTATCGGGTTTATGCGTGTTTTCTTGAACTCAAGGACTCTTCAAAGATTGTGTTTTACAAAAGTTTTGAAATTTCCCGCGTTTGCACCATTTTATTGTTTCCAAGTTATGAAGTAGTCGATTCCCCCGATATAGAAGCATTTCTATAGTTAGATTCAATTCCCTTAGCTTGAGATTTTAGTAGATTCATATACCTTTATTATCTAATCGTGCTTGCGCTCTGTTATCTGAAATGCCCTAAACATCTTTGACTAGTATCATGATCTTAGTCCAATGATCTTCTTGGTTTCAATCTAATAAGATTTTTCTTTTTGCAGTAAAGCAGAGTTTGTGATATACAAACTAAAGAAAATGGAGAAAATAACCGACAAGGACATTAAACCGATCGGTAACCAGTTTGACAAGCTTGACCGAACCAATAGTGGAAGGATTACTCTTCAAGATCTCTTGGAAAACAGCACCAAGAATTTATCCACTGCAACTTCTCTTTAGGAACCCACATTACAACATGATTCAAGTTGACAATAAAGCATTTCGCAATTTACTTGAATCGGTTTTAATTTCGGTTTTTTTGGCCTTCATTTATAGCAGAAAGTGTTTTCTTCTCACCCTACCCAAGATAATGAATGAGAATGATGAGGATGAAGAAGTTTGATTCCGGTTTCCTTCACTGGTTTGATGTCATACCGATTGATCGAGTATATAACATTGGTTTACTTCGGTTTGATGGCTATGATTCTTTCATGTTTATATTCTTGTGTTCGCAGATTTCGAAAGAGTGTGAAATGTGTGAAGATTTGATATTTGTTAATCCAATTATTAATGCTCATCTATTTCTGTTTAGTTTTTAATTAATTTCTATCATCTTTTAGAAATTTTAAAATTTTAGAACAGAATATATAAGAGAGGTTTTTTTTCTTATGTTGTCACTCACCTAACAGTTTCAACTATGGCATAGGTCAATAATCTCATTCTGCAATTTCTCATAATTTAGAATCATAATCATTTATGTTAGCATTTAGTAGACTTTAATAGTTTCAAGTAATAACTATTATGGTTTCTCAATCATGACAACTGTTCAAACAATGATAGTACAAAAGAAAAATCTTGCTTATCAAAAAAAAAATCTTTAGAAGTTTGTGCATCCGTACATATTCCACGAAATTGGTCGTAAATTTCAACTGAAAACATATCATTTTTTTTGTATATAGCTTCTTCCTTTTATTTTTTACCTCTTTTAGACATATAGAGGTTGACTGATTAACTTTGGTAATTTACAAAACGGAAAATATAAAATGCCACAGAACAATAACGGAAATTTTACCTTTAATGAATGTTTATTTAGTTTTATTTTATTGGTCAAAACATTAAAAAATATGAACAAAGTTGTAAATCTTACCAAACATATGCATTGAAATCATAAAATGACAAGTAATATGAAACGAGTTTTAACTTCTAAAGCGACTAATAATATGAAATGGATGAAGTAATAACAAGGCAGAGCTAATAATGTTGACAAAAAAACCACGATATACTTCCTATGATTTATAAAGATGAATTTTCTAGTATTTTCACACATGTTAAAAAAAAATATTTATTGTTCAATCATAAATGTACATATTTTTGAAATCAAACAATTTTCTATAATTCTAAATCAATAGTAATTTAAAAAATTTAATTACCTATTGAACTCTACAATTTGCTATCATTATATACTTAAAACTGTATAGAAAACTCAAAACATTAATCTTTAAGAAACAAAAAAATGCTAAAAATTGATTTTTAAGTAACAAAAAGAGATTACACAAAAAATAATAACAAAAGGATTATAATATAGCCATATTTATGTGTCCATAACAACAGATCCAATGCAACTTGAAATAACAATCAAACACTGAAATAATAATCCAATAGTAAAAAACATTATAACAAATCAAAATGACCAAGTCGTTCAACAGATACAAGGTGACGTTAAGTGTAAATATTCAACATCTAAATTGACAAACAACAAGACTTTGTAGTCTGAATTCTCTAACGTCTCAATATTAATCTAAATTCTCTAACGTCTCAATTATGTCTTCGAAGTAGCAGTCGGAAGTGCAGATTAAGAGAGAGCTAAGCTTGTTGGTAACTTGTTGAAGCTCACGTTCTACATCTTTAAAAATTTGTTCCTCCAACTCAAAGTAGGAGAATTGTCTTTTGAATCTAATATGGACCGACAAGAAAAAAAAATTAAAATTAAAATAATCTTTTACCGGAAGATAAGGTGAAAAAAAAATTAATAATTGAATGCCTAAAGATGGAATCAAGACTGGTATGCGATTCATTGTAATTAAAAAATGCATCATAGGCAGTTGCAAATGTCATATACAATCTTGGATCAAAACTTTGAAGTTGAGAAGTTATCCCTCCAATAAAGCTATCACTAGTCAAACTATGTTGTATTTTTTTTGGTATCTTCATCCAAATAAAGTCTGACTCCACATTTTCCCATGGTTAATGGTGGCGACTAGAAGAAATAATTAAATCGAGATAAGAGAGAAGATGGATCTGCGAGAAGAAACATGTTTGTACGGTTTTTGGTCAAATTTTAACCGGTTCTAAATAAGACAGCTTTCCGGATCAAATCTTTACAAATACTCCCTCCGTTCCTTAAAGATGAATTTTTAAGGTTTTGCACACATATTAATAAACTTTTTACATAACCTAAAATACCCCTATCTTTTCATTAAATTTTAATTATTTTATTTACTTTAACTCTAATTATTAGGGGCAAAACAATAAATTATACATAACTTTTGCATTGAAAATACAAAACATCCAACTTTGTGAAACAATTTTTTTTTCTAAAACATTCATCTTTAAGGAACGGAGGGAGTATATTTTATCCATGCAAAACTTTTGGATGACATCATTGAAAACAACAATAAATTGGAGTTTTCAAATAGTATCAAAAGAGAAAAATATCTTCAATCATCTTTGCTAATGGCAATTTGTTGGTATATTTAGCCTGTGGCTATTGTTTTATCTGATTTTTCCAAGTTTTTAGAAGTCTGTCCTTCTTTATTATCATGATCTCCCTATAAATAGGTCGTCATACTTTGAAGTTGAGAAGTTATCCCTCCAATAAAACTATCGGTTGTCAAACTAGGTGGTAATTTTTTGCTGACTCCATATTTTCCCATGGTTAATGGTGGCGACGAGAAGAAAAGATTAGATCGAGATAAGAGAGAATATGGATTTGCGAGAAAAAACACATTTGTACAATTTTTGGTCAATTTTTAAAACGGTTTTTAAACCGGTTTTGGGATGACAATGTCTTTATTTACACGACTTTGACTCATATCAAGTTCTGGTGTTCTAATGCAGATAGAGGAATCATCCAAACCTTGGATGTCCCAGTCTATATCACCAAAATTTTTGGAAATACAATCTTTTACTTGGACCGGGATGGGAAAACAGGGCTATCACCAATCTACATGAAGATAAGAAAAAGACGAGGAAAGCTAAGCAAGGTGGAGCTGCGACAAAGAAAAAAAAGATAGAAGATGGTACAGAAGAAGATGATTCTAACGAGGTGAATCATGATAAGGTACTAATCTTTTCCTAGTGTTAAATATTTCCTATTTGATCTGCTTTAACAGACTTTTATTGTCTTGTCCATACTCATTCTCATTACACAGTTTTTTCGATGATATGCTTTTAGAAAATGAGAATCCGATTTAGATTCGACTAATGTTTTGTGCTAATTTTCCAATGGTGTTATTTTGTTTGTGTTAGACCGATGGTTGGTGGGACTTGGAAAATGTTCAACTTCCTAAAGGTTTTCCTGCGGACTAGGTGTATGGATTCATTGAAAAGTATTTTAGAGAAAAGGACTTCATGGGCCGGTGAAAGTAACAGCGGTTGTAGGTGATCTCTGTGGTACCAGGCGGTCTGAAGAAAGCTATTATAATTGATATTGTCAAAGAGTTTGAAAGTAAATTTGTTTTGTCTTTTATTTTGTTTTTCTATGAAAAATCAGATAAAGTAATGTTAATTGTCTTTTGTTTCAAGACCGCCAAACTCAAAAGATGATCAAACTGCGATCATGGAATCGATTAGCTATGTATATGTATAATATTTTTATAACTCAATGCATGATATTGTCGTGATTCATATAATTTAAATTAAAACCTGGATTTACATCCACAGTTTTTGGTTAGGAATCAGGTCTCTCTCTTTTTTCTCTCTAATTTTCTTACATGTTTTCTATCAATTCCACTTTCTTTTTAGCTAAATAAAACTACAGTAAATCCTCTATAAATTATTTTTGATAATTAAATCCTCTATAAATTAATAATATTGGGACCAACAAATTTTATTAATTTATAGAGGTTATTAGATAAATTAATAATTATTAATAAAAGTAGAAAAATGAAGACAAGACTTTGATGTGTTTGAATGCATTTACACATTAAGAAATAATTATTGCATATATATTTTTTTTTAATAGTTTTTAATGTAATTTGAGAAGATAATATCATATATTTTTAATATTTTAAGAAAAATAGAGATAAACTCCAACAAAATTACAAATTTACGAATAAATAAACAACATTAGAATCATACTTCACTAAAATATCTTATATATATACAATAAATTTATATAATTATTAATTTATGTTATTAATGGGACCGTGTATTTATATAGAGATTTCAAAAATAATTATTATCTTATTATTTTATCGAAATGTGTTAATTATTATATCAAACCAACTCGGAACCGGAATAATTTATTAATTTAGAGAGGTTATTAATTTATGAGTATTAATTTATAGAGGTTCTACTGTATATTGTAATGTTGACAATGATGCTCATATTCGATCGTTTGGAAGAGGTCTTCTCAGATAGTTTTGTCTGGCTACTACAACGGAGCATATACAACCTTTTTCTGGCTTATTCATATAGGCCTTACAAAATGTGAGTCCTGGTCACTTCTGTAGAGTGGCTCTGGGAAAGCTTACTTGCAGTTTCAGAGACAAGAAGACACGTTCTTCAGAAGTGCAGTGAAAGGGGTGAATCTACCGAAATGTTTTATTGCAAAGTGTGCCATTTTAGTTGCAAAAGCCTTGATAATCTCCGGAAGCATCTCTCAAGTGAAGAACATGCGCGGGAAGTAAGCATCCTCTGTATCAATACATTGTTTCATTGTCTAACCATTTGAGCAACAACCTATTTAACTTTTTCCACTCATTGTCAAGCAGGAGGGTTGTATTCATGCGTCTATTCGAGAAGTCACTCTCTATCGAGAGGATTGGCAAAAGGCAAGTTTTTCTTTATGATAATTATAGATTTTCAACAGAGAAAAGTGTATGCATCCAACTTGTTGTTTGTGTTTTTGAAATGCTTCTAGATTCGGTCATAGAGACAAAGATTAAAAAAAAAAATTGGTTTCCACAGTTTTATGTTTTTCACGTTTCCAAATACTCATAGAGGGTTGTATTTATGCTTGTTTCTACTTTGGCTGTTGCTCGAGCTTTTTTGTATTTGGCTGCAGCAAGAGTTGATAAGAGGAATAGAGAGCGGGCGAAGAGAGTTCTTGGTGAAAACATGTCCATCTCTGAGTTCTTTGCTGCGGATATCGACCACAATGGCTGCGTGAGGTAATCATTTACTCTTTTTTCTTATCAATTTTCTTGCTTTTCGCCTGTTGATTTGCAAGGTTTGAATCATGCACCTAAAGTTTTGTTCTTTAATATTAGTCCTCAAGTTTCATTCTTGTTCAGGTTCTTGAAACCATTAGTTTCTGAGATTCTTGAATCTGTTGAATTCTCGGGTTTATGCGTGTTTTCTTGAACTCAAGGACTCGTCAAAGATTGTGTTTTACAAAAGTTTTGAAATTTCCCGCGTTTGCACCATTTTATTGTTTCCAAGTTATGAAGTAGTCGATTCCCCCGATATAGAAGCATTTCTATAGTTAGATTCAATTCCCTTAGCTTAAGATTTTAGTAGATTCATATACCTTTATTATCTAATCGTGCTTGCGCTCTGTTATCTGAAATGCCCTAAACATCTTTGACTAGTATCATGATCTTAGTCCAATGATCTTCTTGGTTTCAATCTAATAAGATTTTTCTTTTTGCAGTAAAGCAGAGTTTGTGATATACAAACTAAAGAAAATGGAGAAAATAACCGACAAGGACATTAAACCGATCGGTAACCAGTTTGACAAGCTTGACCGAACCAATAGTGGAAGGATTACTCTTCAAGATCTCTTGGAAAACAGCACCAAGAATTTATCCACTGCAACTTCTCTTTAGGAACCCACATTACAACATGATTCAAGTTGACAATAAAGCATTTCGCAATTTACTTGAATCGGTTTTAATTTCGGTTTTTTTGGCCTTCATTTATAGCAGAAAGTGTTTTCTTCTCACCCTACCCAAGATAATGAATGAGAATGATGAGGATGAAGAAGTTTGATTCCGGTTTCCTTCACTGGTTTGATGTCATACCGATTGATCGAGTATATGACATTGGTTTACTTCGGTTTGATGGCTATGATTCTTTCATGTTTATATTCTTGTGTTCGCAGATTTCGAAGGAGTGTAAAATGTGTGAAGATTTGATATTTGTTAATCCAATTATTAATGCTCATCTATTTCTGTTTAGTTTTTAATTAATTTCTATCATCTTTTAGAAATTTAAAATTTTTAGAACAGAATATATAAAATATGTTTTTTCTTATGTTGTCACTCACCTAACAAGTTTCAACTATGGCATAGGTCAGTAATCTCATTCTGTAACTTCTCATATTTTAGAATCATAATCATTTATGTTAACATTTAGTAGACTTTAATAGTTTCAAATAATAACTATTATGCTTTCTCAATCATGACAACTGTTCAAACAATGATAGTACGAAAGAAAAATCTTAGTCAACAACAAAAAATCTTTTAAAAGTTTGGTGCATCCGTACATATTCCACGAAATTGGTCGTAAATTTCAACTGAAAACATATCATTTTTGTATAAATCTTCTTCTTCTTTTTTTACCTCTTTTATAGAAATAGAGGTTGACTGCTTAACTTTGGTAATTTAATGTAAAAGAACCAAATATGTATATATATATATATAGGTACTATATTAAAAAAATCAATTTTAATTTTCTTTTGACCGTATGTAAAGTCAATATATATAGTCACTTCTCATTGTCATTTTCAGGTCTCTTTTTTTTTTCTATTTTCTTTCATGGTTTGCATCAATTCCACTCTTTTTTGGCTAAATAAAACTATATTGTAATGTTGACAATGTATTAAATTTCAAAAGCAATAATAGATCTCACCATATTTCTTGTATTACATTCATTTTTCTCATTTAATGTTCTTTTTATGCTTGAGGAAAGTTCTAATGTGAAAAAATAAAAGAGATTGTGCAGCGTGATGACGTTGATAAATCGTCAGTGTCTTCATCATATTTTTCCTTTAACGTGATAACAGATCAAACCTAAACCTATACACAATGAAAATAACGACCAAATGGTTCATATAATTCCTTTGTCTTTAAAATGACCTTTACATTTGTCATTAAACCTAGTTTAATCCCATATGTATCAGTAATACAATATCACTATATAAAAAGAAAATAATTTTTAAGTACCAGCGGATAATTTTTTATTTGAATTTTTTTTTATGGGGAATAAAAGAAAATTGTGTGTTTTCTGAGAAATATGGATCTAATTATAGATCAGGTTGTCGATCCAATTGATGTAAAAAAAAAAATTGTAATATATTTTTATAGAAATTTTGCAAAGTTTATGGAATTTTCATGTAAATTGCTTATAACTTTACAGATTGTCGCATTTTTCCCTTGACTTATTCAATTTAATAAACTAACGTCTGATATTTATTAGGGTTGAGGAACAAAATGCAGTAGTCCACCACGTGCCAGGTCATGTGTCGGTTACGGTCAAATGCCGGTGCCAATATATACACGTGTCATCCTAATAACCCCACAATTACCTTTGAATTTTTTGACTTGGCTGTTCCTTCTTCACACAAAGATGACCGGTGACTTACTGTTTCCGGTTACCGGTTAAATCATTAGTCATCGCCTTCATCCACGAGCTTGTTGTTTCCCACCTTATTCCACATCTATAAAAGGTAAATATTAACTTTTAAGGCCTTGCCCCCAAAAAAAAATCTTTAAAAAGGTTATATCAACTATTCAGGTCTTACTTTAAGGCCCCAAAAGAAAGTAGGTTGCTAAAAAGAACCCAAATTTGTTGTACCTTTTTATTTTATTTTCTGACATAATCCAAATTTGTACGTCATGTTTGTCAAATATGGGATATCTATATTTTGGAACAATTATTTTTACATTTATTTCATGAATAGAGACTTTTTTTTGTGTGGTCAAACAATGAATAAAGTTTTTTTTTTTTAACGAAATGAAGAGAGTTCAAAGAACTGTTTTTTTTTAATATGATAAATTTCCATTTTCTTTTATGTTCAATGTTCACATTAAGCATTTAAGAAACAAAATGACAAACTAATATATATGTTTCCTCACACGAGGCCACTTTTGTAACTCTCGATTTAGAAGGTAAAATGCTTTTTGTCAACTCAACTTTATAAAAGTTACCGTTTTTGAATTATAAAAAAGTCATTCAAACCCCAAACCTCTTTTTGAATCATTCACACACTAACACTCTTTCATTCAACCTTATATTTTTAAATATATAAGAAAAAAAAAATTTCCATAAAATGGTAAAACGCCATTTAGTATATTTATTCAACAAGACATATTAAATAATATATATTTATCAAAAGGCATAAATACGAGAAGACCCAAAAGTCTTAACACCAAATTTAGACCGACTAAAAATATTATAAACATAAAAAGTTCTTCTTTCTTTCTTTTTTCTCCTTTCTTCTTCTTCTTCCTCTTCTTCTTCACGCTCCTCTCTTTGTCATTTTCTTCTTCTTTTTTAGGGTTAAAGTTTCTCTCTTTGTTCTTCATCATGTCTAATGAAACCAAAGATCTCAACAACTATCACTACACTTTATCGTATAATCATTACAATATCAACAACCAAAATATGATCAATCTCCCTTACGTTTCTGGTCCATCTACATATAATGCAAACATGATCTCATCATCACAACTCGGTTTTGATCTACCCTCCAAGAACTTGAGTCCTCATGCAGCGTACGATTTGGGTTTCGAGATCTCACCATCTTCTTCCGAGTTTTTCAATACTTCAATCGATCAAGAGAATGGTTTGTATAATGCTTATAACTATAATAGTAGTCACAAGAGTCATGAAGTTGTCGGTGGTGGCGGTGCAACCATTGAGAGTGAAACTAGAGTTTCTGCTTCTCCTTCTTCGAGTGAGGCTGATCATCGTCCCGGCGAAGATTCCGACAAGAGCCTGAGGAAAAGAGAAGCTGACGATGGAGGAGAAGATGCTCAACGTTCTCAAAAAGTGTAAGTTGCATAAGTGCTTTTACTAATTAAACATTTATTTAGTTAAGCAAGATAGAATATTTAGAGTTCACATGAATCATGACCAAAGTTACATTTTTTTTTGTTTTATTAAACTTAACCATTTTTTTATTTACCTAAAGTTATTATTATTTCTCTAACTAAATACAAAAACCTTAAACATGTGAAAATATCAAAAATTTCCTTTTTCACTTTCAGGCCCAAATTAATTACGAAAACGATTTTGTTAAACTAACTAAAAATATTAATTTAGAATTTTCTTACACAGCATTAAATATGAAGTTTGCATATACCATGACATGACATCTGTATATAAGAGTACCCTGGGGATTTGATTTAGATGAAACTATTTTTAATTTGCATATCTATCTTAATATGTAATTTTACATAAATATGTTTTGGTACAATTTTAGGTTAGTAATTGAAAGAATGATAAATCAACTTATTTCGATCATAGTTTTTCTGGAACACATAATTTAGTAGTACAGATGATTAGGATTTTGTATTCTGATAATATTTTTTAATAAAATTACTTAACTATTTGGTACCTATAATAAGTATAAATCTGTTCCCTAAAGAAACCAATAAAACAAAAAGACGTGTCCCATTTTTTTGGCAGACTATCACCAAGATTAAAGTAATACTTTTGTCCTAAGTCCTAACAATCATTTGGTGCTCAGCAATTAGCATTATTAAATATATTTAAAAGAATCAAAGTCAAGTGTACGGTACAGTGCCATGATTTACAGATGGTCCAATCTAGTTAAGGATTAATTTAATTGAATTGAGTAACATATGGTTTCAGAGTTAAAACAAAGAAGAAAGAGGAGAAGAAGCAAAAAGAGCCACGAGTCTCGTTTATGACTAAGACCGAAGTTGATCATCTCGAAGACGGCTATCGTTGGAGAAAGTACGGCCAAAAGGCAGTCAAAAACAGTCCTTATCCGAGGTAATATTATTGACTATTATATAACAATTGATTAATCTATTACTATATACAAAATAATACACAAGTATAATATAAATTTTGAATAAATGCTTTAACAATTTTTTTTTTTAAATGCCGTTTTTAATTTAGTTTTTGGCTTTTAAAAGCTAAAATTAGTTTTTTTTTTCTTCTAACGTTTTATTTTTCTACTTGAAAAAATAAAAGCAACTTTGGTTTTTCTTATATATCTACACCCATTCCAGTTCTAAGATTTCCATGTATCTTGTATCTTAGTTTTTTTTTTTGGTTTATTGAAAATTGATTTTTTGAAATTAAATATTTTTTTTGATAATTACTTTTCTAATTTAAACATTTTAATGTTAGTAAAAATCTAAAATAATATTATTTTCTTAAAATATTCACATTGACATTCACATACACATACATATTTCATAACTATCATCTATTTGATTATTCTTATCAACATTTTTGTTTTTAATCATTAGAAAAGTACATCGACAAAGAAATGTGGTCAAGTTCTTTGTGAAATTTTGCATGTATTTACCATCAACAAGTTTGGATTCTGACATTCTTTGAAAAGTCCATCAATTTTTTAATAACAAAATAACAAAAAAGAAAGACCTAGCTATTTTTGTAACGGACATTATAAGTCACATGCTAAACAATATACTATATGTCAATTATGAGAATAGGAGTTACTATAGATGCACGACCCAGAAGTGTAACGTGAAGAAAAGAGTGGAGAGATCTTACCAAGATCCAACGGTCGTGATCACAACCTACGAGAGTCAACATAACCACCCGCTTCCAACCAATCGCCGCACGGGAATGTTCTCTGGATCCGCCGCATCTGATTATAACCCATCACCGTCTCCAATCTTTTCCGATCTCATCAACAATACTCCAAGAAGCTACTCACATGATGATCTCTTCCGTGCGCCATACGCTAGTGTGAATGTAAACCCTAGTTATCATCAACAACACCAAGAGTTTCACAATGAGAATGAGTTCGAGCTCTTGAAGGAGATGTTTCCTTCGGTTTTCTTCAAGCAAGAGCCTTGATGGTATAGAATTATAACATAATACTATATAGAAACAATTCGGATGCATAATAAAGTGATGGTTTTATTTTTATTTTTTGCATGTATATACATATTTTTGTAACTAGGTATAGGATTATAATGTAGTAATGTTAAACATAATATGGAATCTTTTCGAGTTAATTATTACAATAATTTGATCTTTTGAGTATTTTTGTTAAATATATAGAAGCAAAATACCTTTCATGGGTCTCTCTTTTTCATTACTTGCTTTCTATTTTATTAAAAAGCTTAAAATCATTTTAACTAATGAGGAAAAGGACATAACTTCATATCTAAAATATAATCGAATACCAAAAGCAAATGAAAAATTTTGGGTATTTAAAATTAAATTTAGACTATAGAAGGATAGATTGAAGTTAAGTACTTAACTATATGTGACCACAACCTCACAACCTCACAACCTCACCCACTCATTTCAACCAATAATTGGGTGTTTACTACGAAATTTATTTAATTAATTTCATATATTCTTCTCTTCATGTGCGTGACCGGATTATATTGATTATGAAATTAAATCAATCTTCAAATTATGTTATAAGGAAATGGAATTCTTTCAAGTAAGAATTAAGGAACCAACATAACGATCGAGTTTGATCATATTTAATTGATCATACACATTGTTGTATATAGGATAGATTTGATACAATTGAATATTTGTTAATATCAAAGAAAACATTATCCCTTGGCGTATCATGTAAGGGATGACCGGTTCGTTGCTTGACAAGTCCATCTTGTGTTCATGACATGTTGGATCCACTAACCATATTTTTTTAATAATTACTTTCGACGATCATTTTCCAATACTGTCAAAAGAGAAATTACGAAAAAAACCGAAGAAATTAATTATTTGCATTCATATTATTTACTTTTAAGTTTAACATTATTGTACCAACCTTTTTAATTTCGTCCATTGAAATAATATATATATATATATATATATATAAATAAAGTAAATGGATCCAGATTTGTAAATTTTCAAATTTATAATTTAAATTTTTTAAAATAAATAAATAGAAGGACCTTTATAATGAAACTTTACTATTTGAGTGGACACGGAAAAATGTTGTCGAGTCACTGTCTCTAACCAGAGATCAATCGCTCTGAAAAATCAGTCGCCGGCGATCGAAAACGACGCGTCGTCGAACATCTTTCTCTCTTCTTCAAGCTAACACTTCCACATCTCCATCTCTCTCTATCTCTCTGGTATTTATTATGATCTTCTGCTAGAGATCACTATCTCTCTATATCATATCACCATCTTCGTCTTCGCCTTCGATCTCTGGTAATTTCAAACCTTTGAGATTGTTTCTGAAGCTTCCGAATTTCACTTCTTTTTTTCAATTTCCATTGTGGATTTTGTATTCGCTTACATAAATTTGTTCGTCTTTGGTGTGTTTGCAGTTCAGAAGTTTTTTTGTTTTTGTTTAAAGCAGTTCAGAAGTTTTAAACAAAGATCGTTAAAAATGGTGGATCCGGGACCAATTACGCCGGGGAAGGTACATATTCGATTCAATGCTGAGTCGATTTAGGTTGATTTATCTGGCAAGTACTATTGTGACTGTGACTTTGTGAAAGCTGCCATTTTTAGTTAAAGGGGAAACCTAAGAAAGTGACTTTTATAATCTTGAAGTCAGTCTAAAGCATATGACAGGTTCTTTAGTCTCACTAGCATCCTTGATACAGCAAGTACAAGTAGTATTCTCTGTCAATGATGGATCATAAATACTATTTGATTAAAGTCTAAGTCTTAGCAAATACATGGAAATTGAGTCTTTGTGTGGGACTTTTTTAGTAGCTTATTGATTGATCTCAATCTACAAGATTTAACCTTGTAGTGAAATTTTTGTAGGTATCTTTTCTACTTGGTGTAGTCCCAATATTTGTTGCTTGGATATACTCGGAGCTGCTTGAGTACAGAAAATCTTGGGTTCCATTGAAACCGTAAGTTTTTCAATGTGGTACTCTCGATAATGTAGTAGAGTTTAGTCATGAAGCACCCTCTATTGTGCTTCTTATCTTTCGAGTTAGCCTCTAAAAGAGTTGTGTTCTTCTAATGCAGTCACTCGGATAATAATCTGGTTGATTTGGGAGGTGTAGCTGAGAAAAACGATGACAAATCTGATTTGTTGGAAGGAGGTCTTGCCAGATCGACATCTGTAAGATTTCATAATTCATCAATCAGAACAAACATAATCAGGTTGGTGTTACCAGCTCATAATTTTTTTCTTGTTTGTTTATTATAATTCTTGAGCAGTTCTCATGCTAGGGTGTCTATGATTTATTGAAACACAGGTTTTTGAGTATGGAAGATTCATTTCTGTTGGAACACCGAGCAACCCTGAGAGCAATGTAAGTGAAAGCTACTTCAAGAAGTGATGGTCTCTTTGTTTGTTATCCCATGGTAACATTCGTAATCATACCTAGGTCGGAGTTTGGGGCAATCTTAATATATTTCTATATCTGTGACCGCACAGAATTTCTTGGAGATTCTACCAAGGTACCCAGTTATTTCACTCGCTTTTGATCTTAAGTCCGTTATTTGAACGCTATTGCTCATAGGACTTGGTTTACTTTGACAGAATTACAACCGCGATCTTTTCATTTTTCTATACGTTCTTCTCATCATAGTATCAGCCATGACATCTCTCAAAAAGCATAATGACAAGTCACCAATAACTGGGAAATCTATTCTTTACCTTAATCGCCACCAGACCGAAGAGTGGAAAGGATGGATGCAGGCAAGTTTCTCTTGATTATTGGCAATATGATCATTGCCTTTTATTCGCTAGTTACTGTATTGTAGCTCTCATTGCCGCTTTCTAGATATCATTCTCATCTCTTATTTTTTAACAGGTTTTGTTCTTATTGTATCACTACTTTGCTGCGGCTGAGATATACAATGCAATCCGTATCTTTATTGCTGCTTATGTTTGGATGACTGGTTTTGGAAACTTCTCTTACTACTATGTCAGAAAGGATTTCTCTGTTGCACGTTTTGCACAGGTGATACTACTCACTCCATGATGAACTCTCGTCACTGTAATTTAGCTTCCACATCTAAAATCTTGTTCTCTTACAGATGATGTGGAGGCTTAACTTCTTTGTCGCATTCTGCTGTATTGTTCTTAACAACGACTATATGTTGTACTATATCTGCCCAATGCACACTCTCTTCACCCTAATGGTCTATGGAGCTCTGGGTATCTTCAGCAAGTACAATGAGATAGGATCTGTGATGGCTCTGAAGATATTTTCATGTTTCCTTGTCGTCTTTTTGATGTGGGAAATTCCTGGAGCTTTTGAAATATTCTGGGGTCCATTAACATTTTTGCTAGGTGGTTAACTTCTCTGGATCTTATCACATTCTCTATATGGAATGAAGCAATTCATAATGATGTTTGAAGGGGGTTTCTAATATTTAGAAATTGCTTGTGACTAACTGCAGGTTACAGCGACCCTGCGAAGCCCGATCTTCATCGTCTACATGAATGGCACTTCAGATCAGGCCTTGACCGCTACATATGGATCATTGGAATGATTTATGCCTATTATCACCCAACTGTAAGTTCTTAAACAGAAACACACTTCCTATTTTTCTCTACTTTTTTAGTGCCGATGTAATGAAATTCAAAACTTGGGATCATTCTCTAGGTAGAGAGATGGATGGAGAAGTTAGAGGACTGTGAAACGAAGAAAAGACTATCCATAAAGACCACGATAGTGACTATTGCTGTGCTTGTAAGTCATTTCAGTCATCTTTTAGCTTGTTGATGGCACCATCCGTTTATACACATTGATATATTTTTCCCGTTTGGTCACATTTTAGGTTGGCTATGTGTGGTATGAACGTATCTACAAGCTGGACAAGACTAGTTACAACATGTATCATCCATATACATCTTGGATCCCCATCACGTGTGTGCATAAATTCTCTCTTTCGTCTTTACATCTGTCCCTTTTTTCACTTGCTGAAATTGAAACATGACTCGCCATTTGGTTTTTGGATTCTAGTGTTTACATATGCCTTCGGAATTTCACCCACCAGCTTCGAAGTGTCTCACTGACTCTCTTCGCGTAAGCCAACTCGCACTTATATGGTATGCTTGCTTCATTTCCATGTAATACTCTTTACATTTTCCTGTGCAGGTGGCTCGGCAAGATCACTTTAGAGACTTACATTTCCCAATTTCATATATGGCTAAGGTTTGTTTTCGGCGACTTTAATCTTGTTTCCTAGAAGCTTATTAGGTCACTTGTTGAACTAAACACACCAATTTTCAGATCAAACATGCCTGATGGGCAGCCAAAATGGCTTCTCTCTCTTATTCCGGGATACCCTATGCTCAATTTCATGCTCACAACTGCAATATATGTCCTCGTAAGAAACGGAAACTTCTTCTCTCCCTGGTCTTTTCTACTAACAAACTTTCTGAAACATCTGTGTTCTTCTTGTTCTCCAGATATCTCACCGTCTTTTCGAACTAACCAACACACTCAAGACGGTTTTCGTACCCACAAGAGACAACAAGCGGCTCTTCTCTAACTTCATAGCTGGGATCGCCATTGCTCTTCCTCTCTATTGCTTCTCTTACGTTCTGCTTCAGATTCATCGCTAAAACCTGTGAGTCCCCAAATCGTCTCATTGCCATTTACTCATCAAAAATCTAATTAAAACTGTCATAATCTATCATTTGCAGGTAAAAAGAAGTGTTGTTCTTTGTGTTTCTTCGTTGGGGTCTCATCAGAGCAAAGCTAAATAGGAAAAAATACAAGTTAGCTTTGTAGATCATATCCTTGTGCACATTCAGCTTCGGATGTCGTTCAACAAAGGCAGGATCAAGAATCACAGAACTATACTTTGCTCTATATGAAATCAAAATGATTGTTTTCGATATAAATTTTCAATTTTTGTTCTATATAGTTTCTTTAGATTTTTGTGTTGTAGGCATTAAGCAAACAATCTATGTAGTTCGTCCAAAAAATGTATAGTGATTTTAACGTATTAATCAAATTGAAACGTCCCAATCTTGAATTTTCAACAGTTTCCACTTTCCATGACTTTAACGTATTAATCAGACTAATCCGAAGTCTCTTCACTCTTCTCAAATGTGTTACCAGTCCCATCGGTGCTTAATGATCTTATTGTCTACATCAAAGTTTCTTCACTTAATCTTTTAGTTTAACAACTACATGCCTATTGAAAGATGTTAACAATGACATAATTACATAAGAGTCCAAGATGAAATTAAATGAGAGTTGTTGAATCCATACAAAACTCACACACAGCTAATTTGCTAGATTCAAGTGGAGTCTAGTTAGTCATCATTTAACTACTCCACAAGGTCTTTAATAAGAGTGACATTCTCAATTTTGGATCATTTTTATCTAAATGATCTTTTTATATAAAGCATTTTGGAGCTAACACAATAAGAGTCTCCACATTTTATAAATATCATGTTGGCCACACCATGCACCATATAATTCACTAGGAATATGTGCCAGTCGGTAAAGATCAGCCATGGAAAAAGTCTGAATAACTTCAAGTGAAGTAGTAAGTATGAAGCATCAGTTTTCTAAAAACATCCTTAAAACATGTAAAAATCTTTTATAAGTGTGTTCTCATTGATTTTCTCAGCTTAAGCAGATCACAGAAGCAAGAAAAACCCAAAATCATCATGGATGGTGAATCATCATCAGTAGCTATATCCAAGAATCGTAAGAGGTGGCTTCAAATCTTCATTTATTCGTTCTTTGTTCTCTCTTGCCAAGCAACAGCTACAATTCTTGGTAGATTATACTATCAAAATGGTGGAAAGAGTAAGTGGATGGGTTCTTTAGTTACAATCATTGGCTTCCCTGTTCTTCTTCTGTTTCGTTTCTTTTCAACCATCACACAACAACCTCAAACAACAACAACAACAACAACAACAAACACAAGTTTCAGAAATTTGTCTTCCTTCACTACCATTGGATCAGTTTACATTGGCATTGGACTATTAGTATCAGCAAACTGTTACTTATCCTCGTTCGGTTTGCTCTACTTACTCTCTCATTTGTGCTTCACAGTTAGTTTTCACAGCTTTCTTCTCATACATTCTCAACTCACAAAAGTTCACTCCTTACATAGTGAATTCTCTCTTTCTCCTCATCATTTCCTCTACTCTACTTGTGTTCAACAATGAATCACAAACCACAAAAGTCTCTAAAGGCAAATATGCAATAGGCTTCTTATGTACCGTCGCTGCTTCTGCTACGAATGGACTACTTCTATCTCTCGTGCAGCTTATACTCCGCAAAGTTTTAAAGAAGAATACATTTTCAACAGTCACTGAAATGGTTTTTTATCAGTCTATTGTTGCAACTTGTGCGCTTCTAGTTGGACTTTTCGCGAGCGGGGAGTGGAAAACTTTAACCGGTGAGATGAAAAGCTACAAACTTGGAGACGTTTCATATATAATGACTTTGGTTTTCACAGCTATTACTTGGCAAATGTACATGGTCTTGTGGGATTGATCTTTGAGTCATCTTCTGTGTTCTCCAATGCTATAACTGCGGTGGGATTACCTATAGTTCCGATACTAGCGGTTGTAGTGTTTCATGATAAAATGGATGGGACTAAAGTTATCTCCATCATTTTAGCTATTTGGGGCTTCACTTCATTTGCTTATCAGCATTACCTTGATGACAAAAACTTGAAGAACCTTGAAGAAGTTCCTAATCTACCTATTTCATCACCAAACAACGAAGATAGAGACACAAATCAACAAGCTGCTAATAGCACGAAAAGCATAGAGATTGATATGATTCAGAAGACTAGTTAGTTATCTTTTAAATTTTTCTTGAAAATAGAGAAAATATAGAAATGTGTGAGTTGCTTAATGCATATATATATCATATATGAAGTTAGTTGTGTGCGTTTCTCTCTATATTGTCTTTGCCATAGAGAAACATGTTCTTCATTCAAGCCAAAGCAAGAGATTATAGGCTTTTGTAGCTTATAATGCATTTAAGGATTAAGGATTTAAGAACTTGAGATGTTAAAGATTTAGCTAAAACCTTTCTTGCAACAGAAGAATCTTCTAAGGTACGAGCTTTCTCAAGACTCATATTATCCATAAACGCAGAAATGTAAAACAGAGAGGAGACTAAACATCTCAGCCTTGTGGCCTCCTAACAAAATAATTTCACATTCAATAACAGCAAGTGAATGATCTCTTCTTACCATAACCCAAAAGAATAAGAGTACTAAAGATTCTGAAGCCCCTCTTTGAAGAGCTTACATACAACAAATAAAGGCAAGAACTTGAAAAGAAAAAACAAGAAATTAACTAAACCAAAATGTTAGCAAACCAAATCACAACTTTCGTTTTCTTTCAAATTCTATAAAACAAAAATCAAAGCCAGAGACCCGTCTTGTCCATCTCAACTTTGCTCCTAAACTTCTCGATCATCGTTACGATCTGTTACTGAAATGATCTTTCCTCTAAGTTTCATCAGATGTGTAAGAATCTCATTCATATCAGGTCTATCTTCAGGTCTAGAGCTGGTACAGAACAAACAAAGCTTCAACAGATCTTCAATAGCCTCTTCTTGTTCCTGAGAAACGATAGAAGACCTAAGTTCTGGATCAAGAACCCTAATTATTCCTTCTTGTGTTCCATCTCCGATCGAATTCTCCACCAACTGACGCAAACTCATGCCTTGTGATTCTTCATCAATCACCGAAGTCGGTCTCTGTTTCGTCATTAGCTCCATCATTATGATCCCGAAGCTAAAAACATCAGCTTTTGTCGTCACTTTCCTCATATAAGCAAATTCTGATCATGAAAAATTGAGTGTGAAATTAGATGAAGGAGAAGAGAAGAGATGTGAAAATTAGGGTTTTGAAGTATTTTACCTGGAGCTAAGTATCCAATTGTGCCTTCGAAAGCTGAGGTTGAAGCTGTGGTGCTTCCATCTTCACGTAACCCTAGAATCCGAGCAGTTCCGAAATCACTGACGTGAGCAACACGTTCACTGTTTAGGAGTACATTCGCTGGTTTCAAATCGCAATGAACGATTGGGAAACCAAATCCAGAATGAAGATAATCGATTGCGCTTGCGATATGAACACAAATATCGATTCTTTCAGAGAACGATCCAATCGGTGAAGCAGAGCCGTAAATCTTGTCCTCCAAGCTCCCGTTCTCCATAAATGGAAGTACTAAAGCTTTCATTTTACCACTTTCCCAAGCAAACCCTAAGATCTTCACAAGGTTTCGATGCTTTAACTGACTCAATGTTTTGGCTTCTGTGTAGAACCATTTATCTGATTCTGCAGAGAATTGTTTCAGATTCAATACTTTTACTGCAATCACTGTTCCATCTTGTAATTGACCTTTGTACACTGTACTTAAGCTGCTTGAACCAATGATGTTGGCACTGTTGAAAGAATCTGTTGCTTGTTCCAACTCTTTTGGATCAAATCTCTTTAGCTTTAGAGCTGAATCCAAATCTGGTAGTGAAGACTCTGATGAGTTCTCACTCTTTTTTTCCTTTTTCCTGCAACAGGTGAGAATCAGAACGAGAAGCAGTACAAGAAGAAGAGCCGCGGCTGATCCAAGAACGATTAAGATGATCGCGGTTCTCTTTGAGAAGTGGCTTGAGCTCTTCTTGATCATACATGGCTTGAGAGGCTTCTTGTTTCCACAGAGATCTGTGTTTCCCATTAAATCAGAGGCATTGATGTTTTTGAACACACCGGTTTCAGGAACATGGCCTTTGAGGTGGTTTGAAGCTAGTTTGAGATGTTTGAGAGTCGAAATATTGGCGAGACTCTCTGGAATTTCACCTGTGAGATTGTTACTAGAGAGATCCAAGGAGACCAAACTCGTCAAGTTCCCAAAGCTCATGGGGATTCCACCAGAGAAACTGTTTCTTGAAAGGTTCAAGCTTATGATCATATCCATGCCTCCTTGAAAGACTTCATCTGGGATCTGACCTGAGAGATTGTTCCGCGAAAAATCCAGTAAGAAAACGTTTTTGCAGGCTTGTAAAGATCTTGGAATAGACCCGGAAAAGAGATTGTTTGAAAAGTCGATTTCTTGAACCATTTCAAGATTTCCAAGCTCGTTGGGGATAGTTCCAGTCAAGAAGTTGTTTGAGAAGTTGAGGTTAAGCTGAATGTTTCTTATCGAAGATAGCAACTCATTAGGGATGGTTCCAGTGAGAAGATTGTCAGAGATATCGAATGTGTTGAGATGTGAAAGTGACTTGAGGCTTGCAGGTATAGACCCGTTGAACTTGTTTCCTTGAAGACTCAAGTAAGTAAGCGAATCGAGCTTCGAGAACAGGACAGGAATTGGACCTGAGAACTTGTTGTTGGATAGCTCAAGCACTGAGAGTTGCTTCATATCGAACACTTCTTCAGGAATTGGACCTTCAAGATCATTCGTATGCAGTGCAAGCCCCTGGAGGAGAGTGAGATTCGATATCTCCCTCGGGATTCGCCCTGTGAAACGGTTAGCTTGAAGGAACAAAAGATTCAACTCTTTCAAATTCCCGATTTCTCGAGGAATCGTTCCAGTGAGAGAGTTAAATGAAACTTGCAAAATCCTAAGTTTCTTTAGCTTCCCAAGTAATGGCTTGAGAGTTCCATTTAAGTTGTTCTCTGCCACATTTAGAGTTTCCAGGTTTGAACAGTTGAAGATATCATCTGGAATTTCACCAGTAAACAGATTCGACCCAAGAGAAAGTAACGTAAGATTCATCCGTCCTAATCCCCGCGGAATCTTGCCAGTCATCTGGTTGTGAGACAG
This sequence comes from Cardamine occulta, assembly GCA_028015245.1. Lineage (NCBI taxonomy): Eukaryota > Viridiplantae > Streptophyta > Magnoliopsida > Brassicales > Brassicaceae > Cardamine > Cardamine occulta. Next base: position 1,192,318 of record CM051384.1, read on the forward strand.
GTCCAGGACTTTAAGATTGGTGCAATTACTTATGCTAGAAGGTATTGGTCCGGTAAGAAGATTGTTGTGCACGGAAAGGTTACGAAGGTTTGTAAGAAGCCCTAGATCCGCCGGGAGCTCACCGGAAATATTATTGAACCCCATTGTTATTGCTGTCAAGTTCTTCAAGGTTATGATTGACTGTGGAAACTCTCCAGTTAAGTTGTTGATTTGAAACGTAACGACTTTAAGCGACTTAAGATAACCGATTTCTTCCGGTATTGGTCCAATCAACTGGTTTTCTGATAACCCTAAATTGGTTAATCGCGTTAACCGAAACAATGAGGTTGGTATTGAAGAATTGAGTTTGTTCCCGTATAACCGGAGTGCTTCCAGCTGAACCAAATTCCCTAATTCAGCTGGTATACTCCCGGTTAACTGGTTATTATACAACTCAAGCTGGTTTAAGCTCGTACAGTTTCCGATCTCAGCCGGTATTTCTCCTTCCAACAAGTTATCAGTTAAAGCGAGAGCTTGTAAATTCGAGAGATTTCCTATTTCTCTCGGTATTTTACCGGTTAATTGGTTTTTACTCAGGTCTAAATCCGTCAGATTAGACAGAGTACCAATTGATACCGGAATTGAACCACTGAACCGGTTAACACCAGCTAAAAAAATCTGGAGGTGAACCAAATCTCCTAAGCATTCTGGTATTTTCCCGGTTAAGTTGTTGTTAGCAAATCCTACTAATCCCAAGGAACTAGTGTTGCATATTGCTTCAGGAAGATCACCAGTCAACAAATTATTTCTCAGATCAAGATACACAAGATTCTTAAGCTCCCAAATCTCAGATGGAATCAAACCGGAGAAATTATTTAAGTAGAGAATAAGCTGGTTAAGTTCGGTTAATTTCCCGATTTCAGTCGGTATTTCACCGGTTAAGTTATTTGAAGTGAGATCAAGAACCTGGAGATAGGTGAGATTTGCTATGGCTGGAGACAGAACACCTTCAAGTTGCTTCTCCAGCAAGGAAATTGAAACAACATGACCGGCACGATCGCAGGTGATTCCGGTCCAATTGCAGTGTTGTACCGAACCGGTGGTGGTCCAATCCGACAATACACCTAAAGGGTCGTTGGAAATGCCATTCTTGAAGGATCTTAAAGCTTCAATCTCTGGTTTAAAGCTCTCTTTCGCAAGTGAAAAGCCAGAGAAGAAAAAGAAGATGAGAGTTGAAATCAAAATGGTCACTGAGAGTGACGTCATGGTTTAGAAGAGTTGAAATTGGTGAGAAACGATTATGAGAGAATTATAAAACTACGTATATTTATACACGCGGTCATATGTTTTGTATATAAGTATATGCACAAGAAGATATAGATTTGAGGGATCATGTCACGGATGTGAAAAGGCCAAAGACGCAATATATATAGTTCCATAATTCATAATATCATATCACTGATAATTCGGTCAAGTTGCATATAAAGTCAATAAAATGTGTTCCCACTAATAGTCATACACATACTTCAATATATCCATGTTTCTATTATATATCGTATTCATTTAATCTCACAATGTATATGTAATTATAGTCATCTCAATGATCTCATATATATATGACCATGATATGTAATTACTAGTTTGTGTTTCACAGACTGAATTTAAAGTTTGCATATTGTTGAAAAGAAATATTTATATTATACGTACTCTTTATCTTATTTATGCATTATTTTTTCTATATAGTTATTTTATTATAGCTTAATTATTATATGATATAAATGCGCGTGTTTGAAAAGGAATTCGAGTTTGGCAAATGAAAAAGAAAGCCTTTTTGTAACTTTGTTGTTGGTCAAAGAGTAGCAATCGTTGAAATTGAAACGATTGTGCTCAACATAGTATTGACTATTGAATAATGAATGACAAAACATCTATCATCTTTTAAAAATTTCTAAATATATCTTCGGTTTTAACTTTTAGGCTTATTTAATTTAATTCATTCACACGTCTTTAAAGTTCTGACTGAAGGAATCAAAAGCTCAGTAGCTGTCTTGATGGGATTTTTATAAACAAGTTGTGTTTTGTAAAAGCAAGCTGCCAAACATTTTTGTTTGTCTTTTTTTTCAACCCGACAAAGAAAAAGGGAAAACAAATTCTTCTGTCAAAAGTTTTTATTTTAATTTCTCAATTATTTTGACACCTATGATCACAATTGCTAAATATATGATTGATGGCGTTTGAATTGGTCGAATGGATAGAAAAAATATAGTCGATTTAAAATAAATTGATTATAAAAAAATAAAAATAAAATATGGACTAATGTATTGAGGAATCTGGCCATACATTGATATAATTGATTTGGAAACCTTGTTCCGGATACTGTGCTTAGTTGATCTTGACCAATTAGTTTTAAACTTTTCCGAATGCTATGCCTTTTGCTTATTTGACGTTGACCCATTTAACAATAATAATTTAAAATTTTCGTATTATGCTTACTTGACGTTGACCGACTTAACAATAATATTAAAATTTTCCATATAGTGCTTACTTGACCTTGACCCATTTAGCAGTAATATTTAGAACATCCAAAAAGCGTTATATAGATTTAAAATAAGACGATCAAGAAGTAAAACAAAAAATTACTGACAGCTGTGGGATTTGAACCCACGCCCTTTCGGACCAGAGCCTAAATCTGGCGCCTTAGACCACTCGGCCAAACTGTCTTTATGTCCAATAAGTAATTATAGAGTTTTAATATAACTTTTTTAAAAGGAAAATATTGTAAACCTCCTTATAGTGTAACTCTTGTTTGTGTCTGAAACTGCTACTATGGAGGTATTTGACTATTTTATGGACAAGTATATAAGTTATATATAAGTTATTCCCGCTTTGGGCATGACAAGAAATAAACAATTGCCTAGGGCTCCCATTTCTTACAAAAATATATTATCAACATATATCTTTTTATGTAATTCTCAACGATTAGAGAAAAATAAAAATTATAAACATATATAAATTGAATTTTAGTGGATCTCAACTAACTAATAAAAAATATTCTTATTAAAATAAAATAAAAACCTTACTATTTTTTGTCATTATGGTCTACCTCATTCTTTTCTTTTTTCATGCACAATTTTTTCTTTTTTTTTCCACTTCCTCTTTTTCATGAGTCTTTGGTATATTTTAAAAACAATGTCTAATTTATATTATTCATGTTTATACTTAAATTGTAATTAAAAGCGATCAAAAATTATTTTTACGAAATTCATTTGATTTTCAAGAATATATCTATATAGTATTATTTAAGCAAAGTTAAAAGCAAAGTAGCCTTGCATTTACATGAAATATTACAGCAAATGTCATTTAACAATTAATCAGTTTAAATAAATATAATCATACATATATTTATTTAATGGTAAATCTTGATATCAATCTTTTCAAATCCAATTAATAATCATAATAATTTTTTATTTAGTAAATAAATTCCCTAATAAATAGCACAAAAATATGCTTAACAAACTTTTTATTTTCTGAAGTCAAAAGAATGATATAAACAAACTATGAATTGTAGTCTTCTCATGGAATTATAGTTTTCAATTTGATTTTCAAAACATAGTTTACAATGGGTCAGGATGAGTCAAGACGGACCAATGGATCAGGACAGATCAAGACGGGTCAGAGCAGATATTTAATTATGATTATATAAACTAACAAAATATGAAGCAGATAATAATTTAATTATGATCATATAAACTAACAAAATATGAAGCAGATTTTTCTCCGCGCTGCACAGCGCAGATTACTATATAGTTTTCCTTTAAAAGCATAATTACAAGCACTTACCTTCACATGCTCTGCATCTACTTGTGTTGTTTTCTTGATACGATCAAGTTCTGCTATAAGCTCGAGATAAGCCTTTTTAGAAGCCATTTTTTTTTTGTAGTAGTAGAACGAGTTATGTCTAAATTTTTCTTTGATTTCTTCCATTTATAGATGTCTTTGTGGCAAGAAAGTCATGTTGTTGTTTTTATACTTCAAAATTTTTCCGTTTTTACTTTTCTTAACTTTTTTTTATTAATTGTAATACCACAAATTTCCCAATTAAGAAACTATAGTACATATTTTGTGTTTGAATCTATTGTCTATGTGATGTATGCTATTATGAAAAAAAGACAGTAAATTTTATGCAATGGGATGAATTTAAGGTTTTATGTAAATTCACGGTCTAATGTCAAATTTTCCAATTGGAGAAAGAAAAAATGAATTGAAGTTCATTGTTGAAGTGAAGAAAATTGTTGAGTTTTTGATTTTAAAGGAAAAAACTACTCTTTAACACCATTAATTAGTAACGCTTGCTACAATTTTGAAATCCTAAGTAATGGACTTTGGATTGGGTCTTTACGCATTCCAATTTGGTTCAGCTATGTTTAACTTCTGTGGGCCTTAAACTTTCTACATTGGGCTTCAGTTGTTCCAAAAAAATTTTGGTTCAAAATGTTCCAAATTTTTAATTTAACGGAAAACCTTTTCTGTTTTTATTTAAACAATTGTTTTAAAATAAACAATCTGACGTTAAAAATATATGAATAACTTATATACATCCTTAAGAAAAATAAATATCCCTATTTCTACTTTTCTGACATCGGTTGTCACAATGTTTTTTTGAAAAGGTTTAAAAATTTCAGGTTTATTGGTGATTTTTTTAGGAATATGTTGAGGGATCGAATATAGAGAATATAAACTTATGTAGAAACCTTTTTCCTTGCATATGGAATTATAACCTTTCATTTGGATTATGCATTATATGATAGCAAATCAGAAGATAATCGTCGTTTTTGCAACTAACTGTTTTGATTAGTGAAAACTGAGTCAATATCGACAGATTGATATTTTTTTTTTACTTGGACAAATTCTATAGAAGCAAGATGTTCTTACCTTTTTCTCTTTCTTTAATAATATATCACATAATTTAAACCGTAAAATATATCATTTGGCATAGAATAGAATGCTAAACATTTTTTTTTTTTTGGAAAAAAAGGAATGCTAAACTTCTTCTCGTTGAGACTATTAAAGTAAACTATGAACATGTGATTGAAATTTTTAAACAGTTTTAAATAATTTATGTGTTGATAAGAAAAAAAATATCTTATGACGTTGACTATAATATTTATATACCTTTATATACCTATAATTTTTTCAGCTTATATATAGGAATCGATAATGATATGATACAACCAGGAAAATACTTTAGAAAAGAAACAGAGTGCTTCCAACGTCAGAAACAGAGTGCTTTGAATCTTTGAAAGTGAAATTTAGAAACGCGCTTCTGGTCAACGACTCTAAATGACCAAATTACCCTCAATTTCTCCTTGTATAAAACTCTTCTGTTTATAACAACAACAGAAACAAAAACATATAGTAACCCTAAATTCTTTTTTTTCTGTACAGTTCGATTTTCTAAGGAGCTCAAAGATTAAGAAAGATGGAAAAAGGGAAGTTTTCGATACTAAAGATGGGAAAAGGGAAGTATTCGATATTCAAGACGACGAAAGAAAGGACGAGATTGAAGTTTTTGGGACTTAGAGGAATAAAATGGAAGAGATTGAATCTGAAGATGTCGTTTTTTGAAACTTTGAAATACAGATTCATGTCTATCATTGAAGCTATGGTTTTAGTCTCTAGGCTTGCTTTTTTCTTTCTGTGTTGTGGTTGTAGATTCTAACGAAAGTTTAGTTTTTTTTTGGTTGGGGAAACTCTGTTTTTTTATTGTTTAAATGTAAAATTTGATTCTTTATTCTTTCAATTCAATATGAAAATTTTCTAATTCGTTTCTCCTTTTATGATTTTTTACCCTGTTAGTGAAATCAAATAAAAAAGGAATGAAGATGCAAAGACTAAACCGATTGTTATAATATGACAAACAAAACTTGGATTGATCCAGTCGAAAGGGTAAACCCACAAGCTGAATACTAATCCGTTCGATATATATCTTCAAACGGGAGTGTCTTAGACCCGTTTAAATTTGAAAAACCAAGCATAAATCGGTGACATGATTTGGCCAGTTTATGGAAGAAATGACAAATTTTGTATTTTGTTGGAATGCTTGAGCTTCGATAAAAACTGAAACCTAGTTTATTTTTTATTTTTTTGGATCAACTGTGGGAGTTCTAGAACTTTTGCGTTTAAGTTAATTTTAGATATTCCGATTTAAGGAATAGCTTTTCGTATCAAGAAAGAGTTGAAAATCTGGTTTATCCCAATCGAATTTTATATTATTCAAACTAAGTGTAGTTGGTAACAAGTCATTATATATATGATGATTCCAACGAAATGGAATCTCTAATTCTCGATATGTCTAGAAAGGGTCAAAGTTTTTTTTTTTGCCAGCAATTTATGTTAATGTTTGTACAACTTGAGTCCACCTAATGTAGAATTATAACCGATACGAACGGATGTTGAATTAGTCAACAAAGTCAATGAAGAGGTTTTTTTGTGTGGTTACTATTGACTTGTAAAATAAACTGTACAGAGGAGTTTAATTGGGATGACATACAATTAACATGAGGGAAGTCTCTGATATTATTCCATGATGAAGCTTTTACGCCTATATACAACATATATAATGAGACCTTGGTAAGATCAATCAAGAGCAAATCATATCTTCCAAATCTACACATATCATATAAAACAATATAAATTATATAATCGTATATTAAGTACGGTATCCAACAAAATCCCAATACATATTGAAATCGAAAGAAGAATGAAGATGGATAATTTCAAATGGAGTTCTTTAAATGTGAGGATAAAATATTCGAAAGCAGGTTGTATTGTCTATATTTGTAGGAAACACAATCTTCTTACTATCCAAAACATACGACTTTCTTTATATGAAATGATCTCATAGTATGATAGTAACCACTTGACACTTAATTCCTTCCTCGGTTGTGGTAATGTCTTATAGACAATGTCTTGTCTAGATAACTAGGGATGGGAAAATTCTTTTTGAAAGTGAGTCGAAGGTATTAATTCAAGTGATAACTAACCGTTAAAAGTGGCCAAACATTTGCTTTCACAAGTAAAATTATCGGAATGTCAAATAGATTCCTACAACCAAATTTTTAATTTGTTGGTATAGAGGCATTTTTGTGTTGACTACATATATAAAAAAGGAACTCTTTTTAATGTATATCATGTCATACTAGATTGTAGTACTCCAAATTGACATCCAATTGTTAAGAAGGAGAAACATCATCTTTGTATTATGATCATAAATTTGTTATGTTTAAGTAAACATATATATATATATATATATATATATATATATATATATTAGATTCTAATCCACTCTGTGTAGAAGTATTTTTTGTTTGATAATTTAGATTTGAATAAGATTAAAAAAATTAAAACTAAAATGGATCTTATCTAATAAGGTTGAAATTTTTGTAAAAGTAAAATTTGAAATACTTACAAATAGATCTTCAGATTATGTTGGACTATATTACCTTCAATGAGTTATGTGGATTTGTTCATTGAATTATTTTTCAACAATGACATTTAATGTAAGCTTTTTAGATTCAAAGTTACTTATTTAAATGTACTTCCATAATAATAGTGTAGGATTTTAAAATATACTCCACTTGTATGAATCTTAAGAAATGGTAAACATAACTGAACTAAAGAAGATATTTTACTCCTTACACTTTGAACACTAATCGCTTAGGATTTAGGCTAGTTTGACGTTGTTGTTAAACTTGGTTTGTTTCACCTCATAGTAAAAATATGAATATATATATATATATGTATATATTGAAACGGTCACATATTTTTATGCGCTTACTTTGCACATCAACTAGTTGAATCCTTAAATGTTTAGAATTATTAATCACACTAACGTGAACAATTAACAACAAAATTTTGAATCGAATCATACAATAATCATATGAGAATTTCAATAAAAATAAATAAATAATGCAAACAGTGTTTGCTATTATTATTCTAAATGTTATACGCCTTCTATTACCAAAAAACATTCTATTAATTAAGTCACAAAAGCAATTTATCAGAGCACTAATCCCCAAAATATAATAACATTCAGACCAAGTGCAACATCAATCTATACATATTTATTTTTGGATTCTCAAACAATCTTTCTGTTATTCTAATAGATTTCTTTCCATCTAATTTTGAGAGCATAAGCATTTACTTCTAATTTCATGCAACAAAATATTTTATGTATCTCTCTTGGTTTTAGATTGACCAATTCCAATTTTGTTTCCATTTTTGGTATGTAATAATTAATAAAAAATAACAACTTACCTAACTTGACGCCAAGCGTAGAAGAAAACAAAATTTCATCATTTCTATTAAATATTAATTAAAAAAAAGTCGACTGAATGCATTGTTCTGCACTATACAATTTTTACATAAGAGTAAAGATAGAAAACCAAAAATATTTTTAAAATTAAAAACTGAGTTAAAAAAAAAAGAAGTTTCATAACATTATTTATTAAACAATAATGATCACTAAGACAATTGGTATTATGTTGTTTGAATAAGACCAAACAAGTTGTAAGATAAAAACAGAAAATCTACTATATGAAAATGCTAAGACATTCTCCATTGATCGTCACATCATCACATATGGTGGTGACACTTGTTTTTTTACTTATTTAAAAAAAAGAAAAAGAAAAAAAGTTAATATGTTTACAAATGAATAAATGTTTCCTTCAATTATTATATATAAGATTTATTAATAATATTTTATGTAATATTTAATAAACTAAAAGTTAATTTAATTTGGATTAGATTTTTGATTAATATTTGCTCAGATTAATTTTCTGCTTACCAACCTGAGAGCAACACAGATAAATCTTGCTAGAATTGTTTCAAAAATAATGTGACAAAATCCTCTAACTCCCCGAAATGACTAGTTTTAGCTCCACCAAGTCAGAGGGGTGACTATGCATTAAAAAAAATATATATTAGTCTTAGACCCTCCAAATATTTAGCAAATTTTATGGCCCTCAATTTTAAAATATTTGTTTGATATATTGATGAAATATGTTGTTAGTGTGATTTTTCTTGAGTTTAAATTCTGATTTCATATATGAAGAAAACAATGTTAATTATTTCTAATATTTTACAAAATTTATCTTAAATTTTAGTATTGTTAATTAAAAATAGATTACAAAATAGTGTAAAATTATATTTTATACCTTAAAAAATATTTTATAACTTAAGAAAATAGTATAAAATTGATATTCATAGATATTAAAAAATAGTGTTTATTATAAAAAGAAAGATATGTTAAATTTTAGTGACCATATATATTTATCACAAAAATACCTATATATAACGGAGTTTTTTCTATCTTTAAGTCTCCAAAACTCTTGGCAAAGCTTTGCCACCAACTGGACTAGTAGAATAGCATCCCTTGGGAGCAAGTTTCATTGTCACTTCTCTGGCTTTTCTGTATGCATCTCATTGTTTAAACCACCTTAAACTGAAAATGTACTAATTATTGCAGTTCTGTGGAGAGATGTCCGCACAATACACGTGTGGAACACACTTTTTTTTTTCTAACTTATCAGCAACTGAATGGGCTATACGAAGAAGTCATGCCACTTCTCTATTGCCAAAACACACTACACTCGACGACCTAGTTCTCACAACTAGATCGATCTGGGCCATAAACATCAACATGTCCTCTAGCCCAAATCATGTATTACTTCTATCAATACTCGAGTGACATCTCTTCCTCCCCCCCTAATCAATCTATTGCATTCAACTTCACTTTCTAAAGAACTTTAATCTCATTTCAGCGGACACTATACCCTCACCACACAATCAATTGTGCCTATCATTTTTAGTCCAAGTCTACAGCGAATATGCCCACATAAAACGAGATGTTTAGTCCATACTATTAGGCTAGCAAAGCATTCTAATTAATTTTGCAGTATTAGTATATATAACTATATATATATATATTGGTTGTTTGACATTATTTTTGTTGATGTGAATTGTTTGCAAAACTGAAATAGTTATAGGTGATGTACCATTATTTGAATATTGTTTGATGCGGGATGGTATACGGTTCGAGGATGTTATTTTTTCTTTATAGACGATAGTCAATAGCTCAAGAGATTGATGTTAGATCAAAATATCAAAGAATCTTACTTTTTATAGACGATTATTTTGTATTTTATATTACAATTTTCATTTATTGGACTTTTGGGGGAGTTAATCACATTTTCCAAATAACCACTTAAATTAAAATTAATTTGTTGTAAAACAATGTTAAATGCAAATAGAAGTAGATTTTTTGTTTGTGGAAAAAATAATATGTATAATTGGATGTCAAAAATGTCAAAAGGAAAAAGGAAAATACTTGCAAAATAGAAATGCAAACATAAAATGACATTTGAAACAATCAAATTATAAATTTTGTGAATGTTGACAATTGTACATTATCATTCAAACAAGTAACATAAAGTGTAATAAGACTTTATGAGAATGAAACTTGGGTGGTGAACAACTTATACCAGCTTTCTACTTACAACTTTCATTGGCTATTTAAGATCAATGCCCCCACGTGAATACCGGTTGACCCACCTTACCCAACTCTATTTAATTACATTTCGAGTATTTATTTTCCGGTTACTTATTTATTTTATAGGTAATTTCCTCTACATGTTTTTCGAATTGAACATGGATCTTAAAAATGTTTCTTGAATCAAAAGATAGTATTATTTTTGAAAAGTTCATGCTCGACTTTGAAATGTCTTTATTTTATGGGAGGCTATACTTTGAGGGCATAGAGAACTACGAGGCTAAATAGTGAAGGTTTTGGGGGCATTCAGATAAATTGAGCCAAGTGGTTGCGACTTGTGTCAACTTTATCTTGAGCACGAGTTCGACTCATATTTTCTTTACTAGTAAGACAAATGGGCTAGTGGGCTCCTTTAAGAAGATTTAATAAATTGAAAGATCACACTTATTTGAAATGTTTGTGTAAAAAAAGAACTACATATAGATAACAGATGCAACATGATCACTATTTTCGCAACTAATTTATAAGCAAACAAGTAGGAAAAAATTCTACTTTTTCCTCTATTAGTTTTATAATCGGATTCAAATGAAATTTGTCCTATTTCACGTTTGTGTTTCTGTAGATGTTCAATCAAGGTAAACCAAATCAATAGAAACCGAAAAATCATTTCACATTTGCTTCTGTGTTGAATATCCCAAACCAAATCTATCTAGACCGACTCGAAAGTGTGTATATTAATTTTAGTAGAGTAATGTTATTTTATGGAGATCCAAAAACCAAAATAAAATTCGAGACGATCTGGAAAAAATCCAATCCAAAATATGAGTAAACATTAGTCGGAAAATCTAATCCTAAAAACAGAAATAAAATTTGAGCCAAAATGAAAACAATTGAAACATATTATTTGATAAATTGTAAATAATAGAAATATGATATCCAAGCACACAACTCGCATCATAGTAAAATCAAATATAGAGAAAGAAAATAATTGTTATGGTCTGTTAGCAAATAAGTTTTATTTACGGAAACTATCGTTAAATTTATTTATTTTGTTTGACTTTGTGATCTCGATTTGATGTTAATGAAATTTTGAGGTGTAAAAATAAAATAAAATTATGATTTCCATTAATCGAACTTACACGTACGTTTTCGAAGCCAAAACCTACTTTTTATAGACCAAATAGTAGAATAATAAAACATAAGGCTAAAACTAAAACACATACACATATTCAAGGACTTATAAAAAAAAAGTTACTGTCCCAATATAATAAGAACGCTTCCTGAAATCTGACGAACTCGAGCTCTTTCACAAAACACACATCACACACCATTTTTCACAAACATCGTACTTATCGCCTCTCTCTCTCTCTCGTTCTCTCTTCGGATCCACCATGCAAGCTCTTCAATCCTCTTCTCTCCGTGCTTCTCCACCAAATCCACTTCTAAGGCCATCAAATCGACAATCACATCAGATTACCAATGCAAGACCCATGAGAAGACGCTCATTCATCTCTGCATCAACCACTGTTTCTGCTCCTAAACGTGAAACAGATCCGAAGAAACGAGTTGTGATTACTGGTATGGGTCTTGTTTCTGTGTTTGGTAATGATGTTGATGCTTACTATGAGAAATTGTTGTCTGGTGAGAGTGGAATCAGTTTGATTGATCGTTTTGATGCTTCCAAGTTTCCTACTCGATTTGGTGGTCAGATCCGTGGGTTTAGCTCTGAAGGTTATATTGATGGTAAGAATGAGCGTAGACTTGATGATTGTTTGAAGTATTGCATTGTTGCTGGCAAAAAAGCTCTTGAAAGTGCTAATCTTGGTGGTGATAAGCTTAACACGGTACATTCTCAGTCCCTTTTATCTTAGAATTGATCCAAAGTTTCAATTTTTCAGATTGGTTTGATGAATTTAGATCGAACTAGGCACAGCTATAGTTAGAGTTTCAACATTTTCTTGAAAAGTTTGAGTTTTAGTGGTGATAAGCTTAACACCGTACATTCTCATTCTCATTATCTTATAATTGATCTAAAGTTTCAATTTTTCAGATTGATTTGAGGTTAGATTTGAAATCAATCGCGTGTTTGGAGTTGGAAGTGATGATTTTGAACTCTAATTTTGTGTTTTGGTTTGGTGCAGATTGATAAGCTGAAAGCTGGAGTACTAGTTGGGACTGGAATGGGAGGTTTAACTGTATTTTCAGAAGGAGTTCAGAATTTGATTGAGAAAGGTCATAGGAGAATAAGCCCATTTTTTATACCTTATGCTATTACAAACATGGGTTCTGCTTTGTTGGCGATTGATCTTGGACTTATGGGTCCAAACTACTCGATTTCGACTGCTTGTGCTACTTCTAACTACTGCTTTTATGCTGCTGCAAACCACATTCGTCGTGGTGAAGCTGATATGATGATTGCTGGTGGTACCGAGGCTGCTATTATTCCTATTGGGTTGGGAGGTTTTGTTGCTTGCAGGGCATTGTCACAGAGAAATGATGACCCTAAAACTGCCTCAAGGCCATGGGATAAAGCAAGAGATGGTTTCGTTATGGGTGAAGGAGCTGGTGTTCTGGTATGTTTCAGAAGATTCTTACTCTCACATTGACTCTATGAATGTACATTCAGTTGGCTTTATGTATTTGGGTGTCTGTTTTGGTCTAAATTCAAAGAATATGATGAGACTGAAGGATTTGATACACTGTATCTTATGCTTAGGATCCTACGTCTACATGATGAAACTTGCACTTGAATTTTGCTACTCTGCAAAGTTGGTTTAGTTCACTTCACCATGAGATTGGCTCATACATGTGACATGCTGTTTTGGAGAGACCGATTGATTATATTATTTATTGTATGCTCTAATAGGTGATGGAAAGCTTGGAGCATGCGATGAAACGGGGTGCTCCAATTGTTGCAGAGTATCTTGGAGGTGCTGTTAATTGTGATGCTCACCATATGACCGATCCAAGAGCTGATGGGCTTGGTGTCTCTTCATGCATTGACAGATGCCTTGAAGATGCTGGTGTATCACCCGAGGAGGTAAAGACACAAACTTTTCAAGCTTCCGAAGTTTTATGGCTAATTTGAAACAAAAGGGTTTCCACAATTTCCTTTTACTTTCCTACTTATATTCATAGATTGTGATTCTTCTCCACGTTTTTTTCAGGTAAATTACATCAATGCACATGCAACTTCTACTCTTGCTGGTGATCTTGCTGAGATAAATGCCATTAAAAAGGTATTCAAGAGCACTGCAGGAATCAAAATCAACGCCACCAAGGTTCGTCCCCAAGGCTACTGTGATTGAATGTTCTTCTTCTCCTCTATTTTATGTACATGTTTGCTTTGCATTTCCTATTAATGACAGTTTTCATTACAGTCTATGATAGGTCATTGCCTCGGTGCAGCTGGAGGTCTAGAAGCCATTGCCACCGTGAAGGCTATTAACACTGGATGGCTGCATCCTTCAATCAACCAATTTGTACGTATAAAAATCTCTCCTTTTCTAAAACAAAATCATTTGCATCATAATTCATAGCAAGAACCAAACAAAAGACTTATTTGTTTCCGCTTGCAAGATTTGAACTGGGGCTTAGTTTAAGACTCTTACACATTGTTCCTCATTGTAGAACCCAGAACAAGCTGTGGACTTTGACACGGTCGCAAACGAGAAGAAGCAGCATGAGGTTGATGTTGGTAAGTGACGAGAAATCCAATGCTCGCCTTCTCATTGGATTAATTCGACGACGGTTTATCTAATAATGTCAGTTTTGTTTTGCTGCAGCCATATCAAACTCGTTTGGGTTCGGTGGACATAACTCAGTCGTCGCCTTCTCTGCCTTCAAACCCTGATTTCTTCAGACCCTTTAGATCCTCTGCCACATCCGTTACATCACCATCACCATCATCTTCCTTGCAGCGCCTTGGTTCACATCTTTGAGCTCTTTCTCTGGCCATTTCCGTTTCTTTATTTTTCATTCATCGTTTTCTCATTGTTGCTGAGATTTCAGATTTTGCTTGTACGCCGAATGTTTGTATCTTAGTTGGTTCCATATTTGCGTAATTTATAAGAACAGAACTAAGAGAATCTTGTAGTATTGGTGTTAGTGTCAGAATAATCCTATTTAGGCGATTCTCATCTTATTTTCTTACCAATGGTTGTCAAGTTTTTCTGTTTAAAGAAAAATTGAATTTATTGGAAAAAGAACAATTATATATATCTACTAAGTGTTATGAAATCACGGCTGTGGTTTGATTATTATCAATATCTTAGATTTTCTTCGGTTTCTGGTTTGAAGAAAAACAGTAGCTAAATATATTCGGAAAATTATGAAAAAAAAAACAAAAAAAAATATTGAAAATTGTAAATTATGTCAAATCTTTTAAAATTAAAAATATAGACTTCAAAAAGACAAAACTACCTCTATTTCAATTTATTAAAGCTTAATGTTAGATTTTTACTGATTTAAAACAAAAAAAATTCCTAAAATTATAAATCATAAGAGGATATTATGCCAAACATTTTTGATTTTATTTTTAAAGAACAGACTGATGTACCGGTTTGGTGTCTTAACTTTTACAAAATCAATCCCTCAAACCAACGACCACCAGAAAACACGTGCATTGGTTTATCAAAAGCGCGTAGAGAAAGGCCCAATTTATATCGGCCCTATTTGACATATCAGAAGCACGTAGAGCAAGGCCCAATTTAGATCGGCCCAAAACTACTCTTATCTCTTCCCGCCAAAAAGGGAACAGGTCATCTCACAATATCCCGCCATAACAACAACCCCTTTATGCCTCTCGAAATCGAAACTCACAAAATCAGATTTTAGGAAGAAAACGAAGAAGACGAAGAAAGGCTTACGAAGTTCCCAGATTTTTGTAAGAAATGGATCTGCCTGAGGAAACGAGACTTCGCCACAAGCGAGATTTTATCCAATTCCTCGAAACCGTAAGTCAATCTCTCTATCTCACTCGACATTTCGAGCTTCTCTGTTCATCTGTAGAAGATACTCACTATATTATGAAATTGGAAAATTGGATTTGATGGAATTGTAGATGTACATGGATGAAATCAAGTCGTTGTTACAGCTAAAACGTCACCGTCTCATTGTCAATATCTCTGACATTCATCACCACTTCCGCGATTCTTCCTCTAGGTTCGTCACCTTCTTTAATCTCTTTCTCCTTAATTTGCTCCCAGATTCATAATCAGGGTGATGAAAATTTCCGATTAGTTTTTCAATTTTTTGGGGAAGATTTAAGGGTTTTGTTATTTAATGATTTAGGGATTTCATAGGATTCACGAATTTTCAAGTTATTGATTTGTTTATGTGTAGGATACTGAAGAATCCAATTGAGTATATGCAGTCATTTTGTGACGCAGCTACTGAAGCTACTCGTAATATTGATCCTAAATACTTGAAGGAAGGAGAGCAAATCCTTATTGGATTTGAAGGTCATTTTGTCTCTCGTTGTGTCACTCCTAGAGCGCTTCTTTCTGAGTTTATTGGATCTATGGTCTGTGTTGAGGGCATTGTTACCAAATGTAAGACTTTTTTTCCCTGTACTCTATCAAAATTGTGAAATCGCTGTTTCCTTCTTGTTTATGATTACATGCTTTGCTTTCAGGCTCTCTTGTAAGGCCAAAGGTTGTTAAAAGTGTACACTTTTGTCCATCAACTGGTGAATTTACCAATCGAGAATATCGTGACATAACGTCCCATGTTGGTTTACCTACTGGGTCTGTTTATCCAACAAGGGTAATTACATGTTTTTGGTTTTGTTCGATCAATCTTTGTGTTGGAAGATTTTCCTGTTACTGAGTTTTTGTTTACAGGATGATAAGGGCAACTTATTGGTGACTGAGTATGGGCTATGCAAATACAAAGATCACCAGACCTTGTCAATTCAAGAAGTACCTGAAAATGCTGCTCCTGGTCAGCTTCCACGAAGCGTGGATGTCATAGCTGAGGATGACCTTGTTGACTCATGCAAGCCAGGAGATCGAGTGGCTGTTTTTGGTATTTACAAAGCTCTTCCAGGCAAAAGCAAGGGTAGTGTAAATGGAGTCTTTAGGTGCGTGTTCTTACACACTGTTAAGTTCAAGATGTTCTTTTCACTGTGATAATATTGACCGAAACCGAGCTCTTTCTGTGTAGGACTATACTCATAGCCAATAATATCGCTCTTCTGAACAAAGAAGCAAATGCACCTATATACACCCCACGAGACCTACAGAACATTAAAAAGATTGCTAAAAGAGATGATGCATTTGATCTCCTTGCTAGTTCCTTAGCACCTTCTATTTATGGGCACACTTGGATAAAGAAAGCAGTAATTTTACTGATGCTTGGCGGTCTTGAAAAAAACCTCAAAAACGGAACCCATTTAAGAGGGTAAGTCTTGCTTGAAAACAAATTTCAGCTTATGTTCACTGGATCCTTTTTGTCTAACTGATTTTTCCTTCTTCACTTGAACACAAATTTTGTGCTTTCAGAGACATCAACATGATGATGGTTGGTGATCCATCTGTTGCCAAATCTCAACTTCTGAGAGCAATAATGAATATTGCACCATTGGCTATATCAACCACAGGCCGTGGGTCTTCCGGTGTTGGGTTAACTGCTGCTGTGACTTCTGATCAAGAAACAGGTAAACACACATAAAAGCCTTTTTGACATTTTTTCCCTTAAACCTCAAATGCCCAAACTTGAAATTAGAGAAAGGGTCAAAGTGCTAATTATCATGAAAATCAATTCTCATATTCATCAGGGGAGCGGAGACTAGAAGCTGGTGCAATGGTCCTCGCTGATAGAGGTATTGTGTGCATTGATGAGTTTGATAAGATGAACGATCAGGACCGAGTTGCTATACACGAAGTGATGGAGCAACAGACTGTAACAATTGCCAAAGCCGGTATCCATGCATCACTGAATGCTAGATGCAGTGTGGTTGCAGCAGCGAATCCCATATACGGAACTGTAAGTTCACACAGAACTTGTCGTAATCTGTTGACTCTATTGACTAGTATCCCTTATCCTAATATCCTACTCTTACGCCTGCAGTATGACAGATCACTAACTCCAACAAAAAACATTGGACTTCCAGACTCGCTGCTTTCTCGTTTTGATCTGCTGTTCATTGTATTGGATCAAATGGATGCTGGTATCGACAGCCTGATATCAGAACATGTCTTGCGCATGCATCGTTACCAAAACGATAGAGGTAGTCTACAAATCATGCTTCTCCGGAGTACTAAACATTTTACAACCCATGTCTTGAAACATATCTGGCTTTTGAATGAATCACAGGTGTGGCAGGGCCAGATGGGAGCTTGCCATATGGGAGAGAGGAAGATGGTGAAAGTGAAGTGTTTGTTAAGTATAACCGAATGCTACATGGGGAGAGGAATAGAAGAGGCCAAACAAAAGATAAAACTCTTACGATTAAGTTCCTGAAGAAGTACATTCACTATGCCAAGAACCGAATTTTACCAGAGATCACTGATGAAGTGAGACACTGAACTCTAATATAATGTCTTTTACGTATCTGATAAGCTGTTCAACTAAATTATTGAAATGTTTTCAGGCATCTGAACGTATTGCAGAAGCATATGCAGATCTCAGAAATGCAGGTTCTGATACTAAGGTAAATCATTTTGTAACTTGACTTTGGACACTGAGTGGTTGTATTTTCGTCTTAGGAACCTTGTATTTGACATGACCATCAACATTTCTGTAGACTGGAGGTACGCTTCCAATAACAGCCAGAACTCTAGAGACAATAATCCGTCTTGCCACAGCACATGCCAAATTGAAATTGAGCAAAGAGGTAACAAAAGAAAACTCAAATCTTCTGTTTTGCCTTCCTATTCGTGAACTCAGACCCACTCTTAACATGACATCTTCTGTTTTGAAAGGTTACTAAATCCGACGCAGAGGCTGCCTTGAAGCTTATGAACTTTGCAATATATCATCAAGAACTCACAGAGATGGATGAACGTGAGCAAGAAGAAGATCGTCAAAGGGAACAAGCAGAAACAGAACAGGAAAGAACACCAAGTGGTCGTAGAGGCAATCAACGCAGGAATAATGAAAATGGAAATGAGAATAGTGTCGAAAGGTAACTAAATCAGCTTTGATCTCTCCTCCATTGAAACCCATACCACAGAAGTCTTGACCCTAATACATTGTTCTTCTTTATCAGTGAAACAGCAGATCCAATGGAAGTAGATGAACCTCCTGCGGAGCAATTCAGTGGCACGGTCTCTGCAACAAGGATTGAAATGTTTGAGCGAGCGTTTGGGCAGCACATGAGGACACATAGGCTCGATGACATTTCTATTGCGGATATAGAGACTGTAGTCAACAACAATGGAGTTGGAGCTTCTCGTTACTCTGCAAATGAGATTATGGCTCTATTAGAGGTATATCACAGACTTTAAAATAGCTTTCTCATTCTTATTCTTTTATATAATTTCCTCATAATCTATGTTTTGTTGGTTTATGCAGAAACTTCAAGATGATAACAAAGTGATGATCAGTGACGGCAAAGTTCACATCATTTGATCTGAAGAAATCCATATTGATTGCATCATCATATCTTATTAGAATTCCAAAAGTGTAGTAGGAGAAGAAAACTCGTGAGACCAAAGTATCGTTTGGTTAAATATTTATTTGTACTTTTTAAGTTGTTTGCATCTATCAATTAGTAAAATCGATGACAAATGCCTAAGAATGCAATCATGGTTTTGAAAACCGGACCGGCTGGTCGGACCAGTTTAACTAGAAATTGGCCATGTATCCGAGTATGGTATGAATCAAAACCTGGATTTGAATAAAACTGGTAAAACCGGCTAAAAGCGGTAAAACTAGTAACCCGGTTCAATACTAAAATACGGTTCACACAAACTAAATCATAAGTTTAATTAATTAGATATTTTGAGTTAAAATTTAAACAATAATTTATAGTCATTTTTTTTACTTTTCAATTTTAATTCTATTTTATAATTTTAATAGAAAATAATATTTTATTTTTATTTAAATTGATTATAAATTTTGATGTCTACAATTTTTATCATGTTTTCTTATGTAAATTATTATTTTATGTTAATTTTTAGAGAAAATTTTTTGTTGTTTATTTTTTATAAGTTTAGATGATCAATATGTTGTTTTATTATTTTTTATTTTGTTGAAAAAAATACAATAATAATTGTTTTCAATTATATTTTATGTCTTTGTAAGTTTAATGTTAGAATATATATATATATATATATAATCAAAATATAAATATTCTAAACTCTGGTTCGACCAGTTGAACCGGTCTGACCAGCCGTCTAGTGATGATGGCGAGTCGGTGTCCGGTCCAATTTTCAAAACATTGAATGCAATCGACTACAAAATTGTGAGATCTATAGATGATACACATATTTAACTTCTTCTTTTTTTGTCTTCTAAATTTTTTTCACAGATTTAAAGAAATTTAACAAATAGAGAGTTAGAGGCTAGAGAGAATAAGTAGGTAATAGAACAACCTTAATTCAATTTTAAATTGAGCCTAAAACCCTAGACACAAAATTATTAACACTTATGAATGTTTTACTTAAATAATGAAAGCTATCATCTTAATTCTCATAACTACATTTAAAGTAAAACATACAGAAAATAAGCATCATAGTCGACAAATGACTCAAATGTTGTTTGTTTTCATTTAATTTTGAGATTTATTTAGAACTCATCTTCAAATTTATTTATTGCATCGAAATTCTTTTTGTGTTGTTTTTTTTATATGCATTCAAAAATCGTGAAGAGTTCTAGAAGTGATATTTGATTCTTTAGGCGTAACTGATTTTAATTGTATCATAATATCATCTTCAACTTCATCTTATTAACGAATATTGTACATAAGCAATGAAAACTCAAATCATCTTAATTCTCATAACTAAATATATTAACACACAAAATAATCATGTCTCAATCTATTAATGAGCAAGAGGCTTTTCACACTCTCCTCTCTTTCTAAAAACACAGTTTTTTTCATCTATTAATACATAAACATGAGTTGAAATCACCAATCAATCAATAAAATAAAACATAGATGTAAAAGTGTTGTTAATAAAACATCTTAAATTGATTGGGTCTAATAGCATAGATCCAAATTGACTAAGACTTAAAGGTGTAAACTCAAATATATTAGCATTTATGAATATTGTACATAAAGTAATGTGAAGCTCAAATCTTTTTAATTTTCATAAATACATTATGAATAGTAGCCACAATTCTCGCAAATACTTTAGGCGTAACTGATTTTAAATGTATTGTAGAGTCATTTCAACTTCATCTTCAACATTAATGATAATAGCCACCATTTTCTATTTTTGAACATATAAACATATATCATTTTTATCTAGACAATTCAATATATTATTACATTCATTTTATTGCGATAATCTATATTATGCAATAACATATACATTTTATGCAATAACTTTTAGTTTGAGTTGAACTTTTGATCATAACTTATAATTTGTGGATAATGTAAGAGCATCTCCATCAATGAGAACCTCTTTTTGAGATTTTCATTAATATTTTTAATGTATTTATTTATTTAATTAAATTGAATAATTAAAAAAATTGAACCAATTATATTTGACCATCTGTCAAATGGATTTCTCAATTTCTCAAATAAGAAACGGTTCTCAACCTCTCTCCTCTCTTTTTATTATTTTTATTTTTTTAATGAGGAGAATACAATTATAATAACATAATATTAAAATTAAAAAATTTAGGGGTAGATATTCGGATATGAGGTGATGTGTTACATAACATAATATTTATTTTAGTCTCAAACAAATACAATTATTGATTTCAACTTCACAAACATTTTTCTCATTGACGATCTCCAAAATTCTAGATAAAAAATGCAAAATTGATATTTTTCAATCATTAACTTGAATTCTAAAACAATTTTGCATCATTTTACAATTCCATCTCTTGGTTTTTTTTTTTGTAAATAGATAGTCATAATTTTAAAAAGTAATCATGGATCATATCAGAATATCTGATTTTCACGGATATTCAAAATTTAGTTATCCGAATTTTTTGAATCCTGATCTAAATATCATAAAAATGCTGTATATCTGATCCATGTTCACCCATACCCCAAATAGATTAGCATTTATGAATATGGTACTTAAAACAATGTAAAGTTCACATCTTCTTCACTCTCATAAATATATTAAAAATAGTAGTCACAATTCTATAAATACTTAAAACATAACTGATTTTGAATCTATCGTAGGATCATTTTCAACTTCATCTTCAACATTTTAGGATAATAGCCACAATTTTTCAACTTCATCTTCAACACTGAATATAATAGTCAACAATTTTTATAAGTTTGAACATACAAACATATATAATTTTCAGACAACCCAATAAGTTATAAACATTCGTGATAGCCAATATTTTTAATCATAATTTAAGTTTATACATATCATTTTCAACGGTATATTCATTTAAAATTCTCTATTTGACATCATTATAAAGAAAATGTTAGATATTATCGACTAAATCATATCTCAATAGATTTATCAATTAAATAATATCTCCACAAATTAATTTTTAAAATCCTAACATTATTATTTTATATGAATTATGCTGTAATATAACAAGAAGCAATTCAAACTTTTTTTTTTTGAAATTTATCAGATGGATATTTTAAATTAGTTCACCAATACACAACAACACAGACTAAATAGTAAATACCAAAGTGAAGATTTGGAGGACTTGTAGATGCCAAACCGAAAAAGCCCAAATCCAAACATCTAAATACATACATTTTTGACATTTTTTAAAGCCAAACGAAACCAAACAATGATGCAACCGGAGATGAGAAACCGATCAAACTTGGGGACTGGTTTGACCATATGTGGGAGGAGGAAGCGCCTTACCACGCCCCAATGTGAACCCTCTGGTCCCATCAGGCATTCTCGGGCCAGGAGGACGTTTTGAGACCTCAACGGGATGATGAATATGATGGGAAGATGATGAAGCTGATGGTGCGGTTCCATGTCCTATGGAAAAATTACAAATAGAGAGTCAACATTTCAATTTCGTTTTCCCTAGTTGCAAAAGTGAAGAAAATATAGACTTTCTCTTAAAACTGTACCAATACCGTTGCCGCCTAGATGATTATGTCGTCTTACCCGTCCCCCACCTCTGCCTTTGTTTCCATTTTTATCATTGCCACCGTCCTGCAAATGATTAAAGGAGAATCTGCAATTATAAACAGCTGTATTGTGTCCTGTTTTAAAGGTAGTATTGATTCCGAAATCTTCCTTTACAATAAGTCGCCAAAGATGCTTACAAATAGTAACAGTAATAAAATGGAACTTACATCATCAGCAGTATTATCAGAATGATAGTGACGGTGATGTTGATGTTCACGCAACTTTTTGTTCTCCTCTCCAACAGTTTGATCATGACCTCGGCCTGTATTGTTCTTCTCTTTATCGACTTCCCTCCTAGCTGGTCTTCTCTGGACAAACTTTCCCTGTGGTGAAAAATCAACCAATTAAGAAAAGCTATAGTCTGATTCCATATGTATTATTAAGTTAAAAGATTCTTCAGAGATTACTTACTGCTTGTTCAAGAAGCTTAACTCGCAACCCATTTCTCCAGTCTTGCTCATTATTCAATGTAGCTGCCTGCACCCAATAGTAAAAATTAGCTAACCACATCCATTCCTTAGAGAAAAGAAAATTTACAAATATACCGAGCTTAAGATTATTTTTTGACACTCACCGCTTTTTCAGCTGCCTCCACGGTTTCATATTCCACAAAGGCATGTAACTATAGCCAGAAGAAAAGAAGCTAATTATTTACACATAAACATACATACACTAGCTTGTGCTTCCATATACGAAAGTTCTCCAAAAGTTTTCTTACCCTGGTTCTGATGAATTTATCCTTCTGACAACCCTTCTCTGATTCTTCAGCGGCGTTTGGATCACATATGGATACACTTTTTATGCTGAAATTGCCGAAAAAATATCAATTAGTATGTATATAACCAAGATGTAGCAACAATAGTAACTAGATAAAAAGATAAATAAAGTTATGGCTTACCTTCCAGCTTTACCAAATATCTCCCGGATATTCTCATCTGAATGATCCTCTGGCAAATTTTCTACCAAAACAGTGAAAATCTATGGACCGCTAATTAGGAATGAATATATCTCAAAGGAAGCAAAGACAACAGATTAGTCAGACAGGAAAACAAGATTCATGTTTGAGGCAATTGATACCTTTGGATCCCTGATCTCAGGGAGAGGAATCAGCCGCTTCACTTTCTTCTCATCAAGGCTAACAACCTACAGGTTGACCAAACAGATACTCAACCTCTATTGAGCTTCATCAATTCATACAACTTGTAACTGTAACATATTAACAGTAACTACTGTGGAAAAGCTTACAAGAAATGACGACTCCTTCAAGGCTGCTACAACCAAAGCATGGTCTCGAGTAAGCTTCTTCATTTTATGAAACGTAGCAATGGTAGATATAGGAACTGCACGATGGAAAGAAAACCATTGACATTGTTCTTAACAGTTCCTGAAACCAATGATTATAGATAGTCATGGAGTAACATTAACACAAAACCAGTTTAAAAACTTTTCAGCAAACCAACTTAAATACTACTTTCCATGATTCAAGAATACGTTAGGTACAGGAAAATACGTTAGGTACAGGAAAGCAACCACTTTAGTAAATCAATTGCAATATCTCTATTCAAGAGTGCTTTTTTACACAACTGCATATTAAACAATGGTCACAAAGTTTCAAACTTTCAAGTAATAGTAAGTTCATAACTACATTATCGATTCCTCAAAGTAGCATTAAAGGATCTAATAAACTCACCAAAGCCTTTTTTGTTTCTCTTCATAGCATTCAAAAGAAATTTGTCAGTAGGCAAATTCTCATCACTAAAGTAGTATTCAACCTGCAACAACAACAACAAAAACTACGTTCAGAAATTAACTTAAATGCTAAACAAAATTCTGAAGAACATAAAAATATTCCCGAAATTAGAAAAAGCTGAATCGCAATAAAAATTTCAAATTTTCAAAAATCTTGCCTGTCTAATGATCTTCTTCTTCAACTCATCGGCGGGAACAGCAACGTCGGTCTCAATCGGATTATCGCCGTGATCATGATCGCGATCCTCGCCGCTAATTCGCTCGTGATCAAAATCATCATCCGACGGAGATAAAGACTGAGACGGTATCTCCGAGAGAACAACAACATCATCGGAAGATCCAGCAACTGGTAACGAATTGACTTCATGTGACGGCGGCTGTGGCGGTTTAAAATTTTCTACGGTGGCGTCTTCCGGTACCTGAAGTGTGACGGCGGCGATGACGGAAGGGGTATCCATCTTGCCCGGAGCGAAGAGGAAGAGAAGACGAAAGACTCGCCGGAGAAAAGAGAAGAAAAATCCTCGCGTCGTCCCCTTCTTTGCCTTTAGAGTCTCTCTTCCTCTTACCTCTCAGCCGACGCGTCGTCTCGCTTCTCCATTTTTATACGTTAGAAGACTTTTTCGTGAGATCGGTCAAGGGTTAATTTCGTCTTTTGCCTTAAACGGTTTCCTAGTAATAGGCTTTGATATGGCCCATTTTAAATTCTTTGATTAGTCCAATAGTTTTGATCGAGGCAAATACATTGGCACTTAGTGGGCTTGATCTAGCCCGATAGAGGCTTTTATTTAGACAAATAGTTTTCATATATTTTGTACTGAAAATCAAGAAAACATACCAAAACAAAAAAAAGAGGGTAAAACTGCAGGAAATATTTAAATAGTAAGTATATGTTTACATCAAAATTATGAAAATTTGTGTATCTATATATTTGTTGAAGAAAATTAAACCGGCCATTTATATGTGAGAAAAAAAAACTGAATTTTAGTTCAATATATTTTAATAGCTGATGTTTTGAGTAGTTGTAAAGGTTGATTTTTATTGTATACTAATTTGTAGGCATTGCAGTATTCATCTGGTGGATGTAAATCTTGATATGTTTAGTTAATTATGGTTAAGAACTTGGTCATAAGAAAAATGATAGGTATAATTACATATATATATATATATTTGTAAATGATGTGACAAAACGTTGGTTTGAGTTTGAACCCTAAACGATTAGGACATGAGAGAGGAATTAATCTTTAGAACTCTGTATTGGAATGATGACTCGGAGATTGAAATTTTATAGTTTCTCTTATCAACCATTTAAAAGGAATGTTGATCAATACACTAACATATCATTATATATTATTTACCCCATGATCATTTATACACGTTGACAATGACCAATTAATTAGGAGTGATTTGTACAACACTATAAATTTGATTTCCTATATACTAAACGAATCGTGTAAGAACTACTTGTAGATTTTTGAAAAATACATATATGTTGACTAGGCAATATAAATGTTCGAAATGAAAATGAGATGATATTTTTCAAAAAGGTTTTTTAACAAATTGTAATAAACTATGGACTACTCGTAGTTATCAAATTGAAAAAAATGTTTTAAAGTGAATTCCTGACTTTATCCTTGTTGGAATTGATTGTATTGTAAACTTGGTCCAAATATTTTTCATAATATCTAGCTTAAAAGGATTTGATTGTAAAATTGGTCCAAATATTTTTCATAATAAATGAAAAATTATAACTCCATGCCCTGCCCATATAGTTCTCTCTTCTCGCTTGCCTTAAGATGCGATTGGCTTCGTCTTCTTTTGGTCCACATTTGGTCCTCCACCAAATAAATGAGAACATTTATATTCTATCCTCTCTTTGTACAATTTGTATAGAGTCTATATCAACTACAAATTCTTATACTTTTAGCTATACAATTTGATCAAGATTGAACGTGATAATATTATTATAATAACTAAAAGGTTTGTTTTAAAGCATTTTATTGCTTTTAAAACTCGATAAATTTATATCGTACACAGATGTTGTTTTCTTTTCCAAATTAGAATATTTGATGTAAAAACACCAAATTATCACTAGCAATATAGCTAATATTCGACATAATCAAGTACTAATTGTCGATGAAAATTGAAAGAAAAATCTGGTTGGTACAATAATTATAACGTAGAACATTCATACGATTCATAGTCTTACAATCGGTTAAATTTCTTTTAATTTGTAAACCAACAATTCATATTTGTTGTGTTTTTTCTGACAACGTTTCAAGAGAGAATAGCAATGTTTATTCCAATTCTTCGCGTAAATGTATGAGATATGCAGTACATATTCCAATTTGTGATACTTATAAAGAATTTTTTGGAAAGTAATTTGTTTAGAGAAATTACAAAAAATGAGACTTTTTTATTAATAATATCGAAAGAGACTTTAAAATTCTGCATTCTCTTAAGTCCATACAACAAAATGGTTTTAGAAAATCATTAGGGTTTTACTGTTTTAGTCTTTAGATAAGAGATACTTTTTTAAGAATTCACTCCCTCAAAATTAGGGCTATATGCTCTTTTGTCTAATTGGTCTCAAATTTGGCAAATGGTTGAGTTGGCCATATCCAAAACTTACAATCATACCTCTCTCACGTAGAAGTCACAAGAAATTCGGTGACAAAAAAAAACAAAAAATCACTATCACGAGGGAAAATAAATTGGTCATAACAATTTGATTTTCATTGTCATCATTGTTATAAAACTTGCCAAATAATAGAGGCGAGAAAAGTCAGTGTCAAAATAAATAATAGGATTGGGGAAACAATAGGAGGCTTCAATTTGTTAAACCATAAGGAAAAATATGTACAATTTATTTTCAAAATAATATAATATGAACAATTTCGCATTTCCACTAATATTTCAAATCAGAAGCTCTAATGCTTTTTTGACTGAAAAATGAAAAGCTATTTTCCGGTTCAACTTAGTGAAATGGAACCAACTCATTTGATTATTATACTTTATAATCATAGAATCTACAAATATGGTTTCTATATATGATTTAAAACAAATATGTAAATATTATATGGTTCACTAAAATTTCACTATAATCTAACACTCATTTGATAAAAACAAACATGAAAATACTAAAATTTTTAGTCTAATGGTGCAAAAAAAAAGGAAGCTTTTAGTCTAATTAATTTTTACTAATATTGTTACCATGTCATATTCATAATTAATCAGATTTTATTGGATTTTGTATATCAGAAAGTTTTTTTAAAGTCTACTAACAAAAAGAACAAAACAGTAAATTCTTTTACAAGTTTCCAAAAGAAAACTTTTCAAGGGTTGCTTGATTATCAATCATGGTATCGTATTTTCCTTTAGCTGAATTTGACTTTCTCTTTCTAAAAAAAGTACCCTACGAATTGAGAAAACATTTCAATTAAAAACTCATATTAATATCTATTTAAAAAAATAAATTTCTTTTCACTTCTTACATTGTAGACGTATTCTAAAATGATCATAACAACTTTCCAAGCATATTTGGATTTTCCACAAGTGAGGCGTAAAGAACTTTGATAAGAAGAACCAACTACAAAACAACAAACATTTTGCCATTCTGATCAACGAATTATTATATCAATTTATCTTATTCTAAAATATTCGAACTAATCAAATATACTGTCTTTTCTTTTGTTTTTTGGGCAAGCAGTTATATATATTGGAGAAAAGCGTGAATATTTATACAGTAAATATGTTTTATGATTTTCATTTTTTTTATATGATTTTCATCTTTTTTTTGCTGAAAATATGATTTTCATATTTATTGGTCAAAATCAAACTATGAACTCATTATCTAACAGTTCTGACGTTTGGAGGCTTGATTTCGTTCATCATTTTAAAATCTAGTTTCCAACTTTTTGTTCTCACACTTCTTGTGAAAAAATCCAACTAAATTTAATGATTCTGTCGTAAGGAATATTATTTATAGGTCTCCCAGTCTCACGGTCATAATATATTTTGACTCTTTGAAAAAATCAAGGGACTCCAATGTTTCGATTACTCCTTTTCACAAAATTGTCCATTTCTTTTACAGAATTATCCTATTCTTAAATCTTAATAGGTTAACGTGTCAATATTGAACTCATTTACAAGAAAAGGAAAATGAATTCTATGGTTTCCTTTTCAACTTTTAAAGTCTTCAATTTACTAAATAGAATTTAAGCTCTTTTACTATTTATAGTTTTCTATGAATCATGGTTTTAAGGGATACTCCCTTTGTTTCTTACGTAAACATTATCAAACCAATTTAGTAGCAATACTATTGAATATATATATATTTTGAATACTGAAGAGTTTAATAAACCGTAATCTCTTAAAAACACAACATGTAATATTAGTTCAAAGTCAACCAAATGACTTCTAAGATTTGCTTCGAATATATTTATTTGATTCGATTTTATTTTTTCTAATTAGCGAAGTATACATGATAGATATATTTGGTGATGTTAATAATTTTTTATTAACAAAATTTTTTTTATTAGGTTTGATATATTTTTTAAAAGTAATAATGCTATTTTAATTTTATGTCGGAAGGAAATTAAAGCACCTAATTATATATGGGGAAGAAAATTAAAGAGCAAACTAACATAACTTTTGGTCGTGTGGTTCCTAGAAAAAGAGAGTTTTTAAAAAGGCTAAAACCGTTCTTAATTCACAGGCTATATATACCTACCCAACAAAAAAACAAATATTAGTGAATGATTTAATTTCTACTTTTTAACAGAAAGTTAATTTCCCATGTTGTAGGGCAATCACGAGGATTTTCCTAGTGGTTTTGACCCTATCCGTCTTTAACTAGATCACTACAAGAAAACACATGTGTAACAACGGAAGAAATCGTTGTTAATTCGTAGTAAATGTAGTGTTACAATTGCTTTACGAGGAACAACGATTCGTCGTAATGGCACATTCGATGTAACTTCGTCGTAAAATATGATGAGGAACAACACTCGTTGGTAATTCGTCGTAAATAAGTTGGTCGTTAATTCAATGCAAATAGAAAGTTCATCGTAAATTCGACGTTAATTTTACGACGAATGACCAACGATTATGTGATATAAATATCGTTAATTCGACGTAACTTTACAAAGATTTACCAACGATTATTTAATATAGACATCGTTAATGCATCGTAATTTTAATTAGAAATAATTAAAATTTTAGACACACAAACCTACCAATATATTGAAATATAATTGATCACATGTATTAAAACCTAAGCCAAACTATAAAATGTATAACTCTTTAATAAAACTTTCAACTTAAAAAAAGAAAAAAACTCTGTTCAAATTAAACTCCCACTAACTCTCCTCATAGTCTAATGAGTAATGACCATGAAAAGGGTTTAGAATACAATAGTTGACTTTTAATATAACGGAAGATTTACTGGAAAATGTCTCTATCTGTTATCTAGTATTGGACCCGCTAATAATGTGCAATGTATGATCGATGTAGGGTACTAAATCCCAAGAAAAATCTGAATTTTCTAGATAACATATTTTACCAGAAAATTAATGTATTTGTAGTGGAATAGACCAGCATGGTTCAATCTGGTCGTCTCTAAAAAGACCAATCCAAAACATCTAATATGACTATAGTAAAGTTTGCAGATCAATTCGCGGTTAATCATCAAAAAATAAAAAATGTTTAATAGTCTTGGTTCAACTAACCAACCCTATATATCGTCCATATATTCTCTTGAAGACCTCAAAAATCAAGTTAGTATACCTCGATGTTCTTACATGGACAGAATTTAAAATCAGTTCCTGTTTAGTTTTAAGATTATAAAACCGGTTTGGTCCAACCGACTTTTGGCCCACAACAAAATCTTAAAAATAACTAACACATTTTTGGACCCTACATCACTCTTTGCATGTGACAACTTAACCGACTTAAATTGAAGTCGTTAACATTAACGACCCCACTCACCACTAGGAAGACAACAAGTAGCAAACTTAAGCTGTTAACGATTTTCCGGTCTTGTTTATGGGCTAAGACAAAATATGCGTAATGCAAACTTCTATGATTCTATCCACTTTTAATTCAACTTTAAAAATCTAGATAACCGTAATTTAAACCGGCATATCTCATCTACTTTTGATATATATGTCTATATATTTAGATGAATGGACACTTGTAAAACCCATTTTAGATTATATTTTATTTTAAAAGAAACCGATATCACATACATATATATGGTCGACCCAGATTTGAGATTTGTGACCCTGCAAAAAATAATAATACTCTCATGATTTGTTAATACTAATTTTAAGATTAAAATAACTGTAATTAATATATTTTCTATATGATTATGATAATGAATTATGAAATTTGTGAATAATATTTTTCTAAGAAAAAAACTATAAAAGGATCATAAAAGAAACTAAATTGATTTTTTAAAATTATGTTTGTAAAAAATAATTAAAATAAATTATTGGTAAAATTTATAAGTAAGAGTAATTAAAGAGTGAATGAAAATAAAAAGTATGGCAAATACAAGAAAATAAACATGTATTGGCCGCAAAAATTAATTATGAACAATGAAAGATTTAAAAAATCAATGATAAGGATTTGAAACTGAATGAGAATATATTTTGAGGTAACTTTAAAACCATTAGATCACTAAATATTTTGATATTTAGGGCCCTAAAATTTTATAAATAAAACAGGGTCCTAGGCGAATGTTTAAAATTTTTCTTCCTAGGCACGGCCCTGGTCGACCCTAAAAAAAAGAAAAAAAAATGCTCGACCCTTCCATGAAACATGTATAGTTTTCTTAACAAAAAAAAGAAAAATGAAATATGAAAAGTCCATTCTTTAGGCCACATGTTAGTTTTCTTATCAAAACGGATGTCGCGTATACTTCTCTTTCACGAATCATGATTGTCTTTTACTCCAAAATGCAATTTCAGGTTTCCATTGGACCTTGCAAGATTTTGACCACATTTTCCATCTCTTTTTCCAAATACTTTCCTATATTGTGTGTTCTTAATGTCGGCAAAAACAATAAAAAAATGTGTGTGCTTAATTTCTTTTTTTAATTGGCTAATTATTTATTTTTCAAAAATAAAATTATTTATTTGGTTAAAATTAATTAGAAAACTGATAAGAAAATCCACAAAATAGACAACTATATTAAAAATAATATACACACATATATATATATATATATTTGTATTTGTATAATTCATAAAAGATTTATTTTTTGCTATAACATGTATATAATTTGAAAGTATTATAAGAAATCAAGAACTAACAAAACATTGAAGGCAATGTTTTATAAATTTTCTTATGCCCCTCTAAAATAAAGGTCAAATTTTGCATATACAACCTGTATAATTACAATTTTATTCATAAAATTATTAGTAAGACTGTTAAGAATATATATCTATATATATTAACAAAAGAAAACTTAAAAGATGAATATTTATAGGGCTATATTAGTTTTGTAGTTTATTTTTTCTAAAAAATCATAATTGTTTCTGAAATTTTAAAATTTTTTAAAATAATTCAGATTTTTTTTTGATAAAATATAATTCAGATTTTTTTGGATACCTTACCTAATATATGGGTTTTAACATATCTTTAAAGACTAGATATTCGACTTATACACACGCGGAAGTTACTATCAAGAAGATGATTTAATCAAACGGTTTGATTCAAACCTTGAGGAATCAACACTTCTCTTTAGACTGTTCTTCCTCCGCAAGGAAGTTAGTTAGGAAAACATAAAATAATGAAACTTTTTGTGAATACTTTTTTTGTTTTGTTTTCTTTTTACTTTCGTATGGAGTTAAAATCCGTATATCTCTGTAGACCGAGGAACAAAGTGAGTAAATTAGCCTCTACTAACCAGTTATCAAAAAAAGAAAAAAAAAAGCCTACTAAGGGGAGCTCAAACTCAAGAAAGCATGATTTCTCACTCTCTTTTTTTTTAATAACAATTTCTCACTCTTTGGAGAAGCTACCCAAGTACTTTTTGATTACGTAAACTTTTAGTTCATGAAAATATTTTATATTCGAGATCTTTCACGTTTATTAATGTACATAGTGATATGGTTATTGGTATTAACGTTAACTCAAATAAGCACCTCAGGAAAGGCACCAAACAAAATATCAACAAGGAATCATGAAAGATATACATTCGAACGGGCTCAAATCGACGCAAAAAACAAAAAGGTTTGGAGCGATTTAATAATACAAATTTGGCTTAAAGGTTTGGAGAATTTATACTTGGCATTCAATTCTAGCGAACGAAAATAAAAGTTTAGTCAAATAATTAGCATTACCAAAAAAAATCTATATTCCTGTACGAATGTGTTTTATTATAAACCACGATTTTTAGGGCCAAGGACACTTTGTAACTTTATTCACAGATCTTCCATAGTTTTTTTTGTCCCCTCTCATTTCTCGTTCTTATTGTAAAAAAAAAAACGTCTTTATTATTATGTAACATAGCCATATTAGAAAAGGGTTATGAAATGTGCATTTTTTTTTGTTAAAATGTAAAATTTATTCAACAAAAAAAACTGTTTAACATACATTTGTATCGTTTTGAGAATTAGTACAGGTTTTCGCATGTGCATTAGTTTTCACACAAAACCATCAAATTTATCTATATCTTAAGACTATTTTTTGTTAAAAATATTTAGGAATAAAATCAAGTCAACTAAAAACCAACTATCTCTAAGTATATATCTAATTAAGAAATCAATACTAAAACATTTACCCATAAATTTTTTGAGCCAACTATCTCTAAGTATATATCTAATTAATTTTTTTATGCCATGTTCGGTTAGATCCTCATAAAAAAATTTAAAAAACCAACACTAGTACATAATAGATATGTGGTAATTCACTCGTTGCCAATTAATTTTAAGTTTGAAGCTCCTAAAACTTAACATACTATAAGAGTTCCGTTTATTGATTCAAGTAGAGTGCTCTAAGAAAGATTTACTTCCTAAAATAAGATTTAGTTCGAGATGGACTGATAGTTGTCATTATCTTGACAAAACGTGTTAAGATCTTATATTAGAAATTTAAAGGAACAAACACTAATATATAAATGATATGTGGCATTTCACTTATTAGTAATTGATTTTGAGTTAAAAACTACAAAACTTAACATATATTCTAGAAATAATCATTCGATTGTTTATCAAATGATTAATCCTTTCTAAATATAATTCGTCGTTGAAGTAAAATGTCGTTTTGGCAATTTAAATCAAGTTTTACATTCTAATGAAAACTCGTAACTTCTTTAACAAGTATAACAACTCATAATTTGTGAGAGAAAAAGAGGCTAGCACACTAGATAAATTAAAAGAATAATATCAACAAGGTTTATAAGAAATTTTCTAACCCGGATCGGAACATGAAGGCGAAGGGGGCCACCGTACCGACGGTGTTGGGACCGCGGACGAGTAATAAAGTGTCACGATCTACATGGAAACTTCAGCACGTGGGAGACCTGCGAGTCTTCTCAAAACTCCTAAATAAAAACCAAAGTCAAAACACAACAACAAATCACAAAGACATAACGCGTGTGCGTGTGTCCGAGTGAGAAGAGAGATCGGGTTTTTTCACTTACCAGAGAGCGTCATGGTCTTGGTCACTAGCTAGCTAGATTCGATTTCATTACGTGGAGAGCTCAAAGTGGTCCACGTGGCTTGTCTAAGCTCTTCAGATAAAAGAATCTGAGTTTCTCATCTCCTGCGCCGAAAAAAAGATTAAAGAGTATCAAAAGTTAAAAATATATGAACTACCAAAATCTTAAATAAAATAAAAAATATGAAACTCCTGCATGCTTTAAACAAATAGTATGATATTTTACACTATATCATTTTTTTTAATTTAAATCACACACAAATTACATTCTAAAATGATTTACAATTTTACCACAAAACGATTTTGCAACAATGTCATTTTTCTGTATACAAAATTTTCACCATATGGTTATTTAGCAATTCAACAGTAAACTAATGATTGGTTTTGCGGACGAGGAGAAAAAGAGAGACATAAACTTTAAGAATAGTAGGAGAAAATTAATTTAATTTATTATTATAAAAATAAAAATAAAAATTATACTCTGGCCCCTTAAATATTCTGTCAAATGCCATTTTATTTTCTTTATTTTGCTTGGCCCATTTCTGGATTCCTGAAATGAACACACCATATTTTTCATGCCCATTTTTGTCCTTCCATTATCACTCACAAACACCAAACGTACCTTACTTCTTCTTTTATATATCACTCCCACCTTCAAATGCTGAGACAGTGCATTTCACACAACAGTCATAAATCTCATCATCAAATAGAAATCTCCAAAACCAAATTGCGTCTTTACTTCTTCTTCTTCTTCCTCTTTCGAATCTTCTATTTTCCTTTCAAGAAAGAAAAAATGATGATTTCTACCGCAAAAGCTCAATGTTTACCACTTAAATTCTGTTTGATTTCCTAAGTTTTTTTTTTTCCATTTCACACACTTCTCTGTTCCGCGTTTTACGCCTTTTGGTCACCATTGTTGCTTCTTGGAATGAAACCATGTTGATTTTGCAGTGTTAATGTCGCACTAAATCTGCGTAAATTTGCTAAACCTTTCGCTATCAAATTCTTTATTATCTCAAGGACCAACAAAAAAGATAACAAATGGGTGAGAGCAAGTTGCCATAAAGGTCCCAACAGAAGAGGGAAAAAGAAGTTTTCCCGTGTCAATTTGTCACATGCTTCATCACTATTTATAACTACCTTCTAAGAAACAAAGTCTTTCACATAACATTTTATTTTTCTATAGAGATTATTGAAACAAAAGATGTCGATTTCGCGTACTCGAAATTTCTTCGAGAGATTCTGCGTGGAGGAATACAATATTGACACCATCAAACAGAGTAGTTTCCTCTCTGCTGATCTTTTACCATCTCTGGGAGCAAGAATTAACCAATCTACTAAGCTTCGTAAACACATCATCTCTCCTTTTAATCCAAAATATAGGTAATTTTCTCATCTCTAATACTCCGTTTAGCTACTCTGTTTTCTTGATATACTCTCTTTTTTGAATCCTCTGTTTTATTGAAACAGAGCATGGGAGATGTGGCTAGTCTTTCTAGTTATTTACTCAGCCTGGATTTGCCCATTTCAGTTTGCTTTCATCACCTACAAAAAAGACGCGATCTTCATCATCGATAACATTGTTAATGGCTTCTTCGCAATCGATATTGTTCTCACCTTCTTTGTCGCCTATCTCGATAGCCACTCTTATCTTCTAGTTGACAATCCTAAGGAAATAGCAATAAGGTGATACGAAAGCAAAACAATAAAATGAAAACATTTTAAAAGTGAATCAGATTCTCAAGATATATGTATACATTTTCAGGTACATTTCGACATGGTTCGCTTTCGATGTGTGTTCAACAGCACCATTTCAGCCTTTGAGCCTCTTGTTTAACTACAATGGAAGCGAATTAGGATTCAGAATTCTCAGCATGCTCAGGTTATGGCGTCTCAGACGAGTTAGCTCGCTCTTTGCTAGGTTTGTTTCAATGCTAAGAGACCATATTCTTCTTCTTCTTCTTCTTCTTAGACCATACTCTAATTAACTCTTTTCATTTTCTTTCAGGCTTGAGAAAGATATTCGTTTCAACTATTTCTGGATACGATGCACAAAACTCATTTCGGTTAGTACCAAAACAGAGCAAATGAAATTTTATTTATAATGAAGCTTAGGACTGTCTATATCCGTACTCATTAAAATTATTCGTCTATGACAGTTTAAAATAATTTTAGGATAATTTAATTTATTCCAATGGGTCGGATATGAAAATTTAAGTTTTTTTTAATTTATTAAAAATATATACAAAAACCCTCAAAAGAAATATTAAAAAAATAAATATCACCTTTACCTAAATTAATGAGAGTTTGGATACTGATTTTAGAGCTATTTAAATTACGGAATCCATTATCTGAATTTTCCGTCATGTATTTTTTTTTAAATACTCAATTTATCTATTTTTGACCCTTGGTTGAAATCCAAAAAAAGCCAACCTATAGAAGCTAGTTGACGAATTTAGACACTTACATGTGCTTTTGTTAATCTCAGGTGACTTTGTTCGCTATACATTGTGCTGGATGTTTCAACTATCTAATTGCAGATAGATATCCAAATCCAAGAAAGACATGGATTGGAGCAGTGTATCCAGATTTCAAAGAAGCAAGTCTTTGGAATAGATATGTGACTGCTCTTTACTGGTCAATTACAACATTAACCACCACTGGATATGGAGATTTACATGCTGAGAATCCAAGAGAGATGATTTTTGACATTTTCTTTATGCTCTTCAACCTTGGTTTAACAGCTTACCTTATTGGAAATATGACCAATCTCGTCGTTCATTGGACTAGCCGAACCAGAAGCTTTGTAAGTTCCTATTACTTGCTTTTTTCATCTATGAATGTTTTTTTCGTGTAAAGGATATGAAAATAGTGGATACAAATCGGATAAGGGAAATTAAAGTATAAGAAATTACTATCCAAAATATGCACTAAGGGACTAAGGGGTCATCAAATTATGGGGGCAAAATATACATTAAGGGGCAATGTGGGTAGCAGGTAGGGTATGTGTAGTTCAGGTGCTTAAAATTATGTCATATGTGCTATTATTTGGTTTGGGTAGTTACAAATAATTTTAGAGACTTTATGATATTTTTGAGTAGTTGAAAAATCTATAGATTTTTTTATATCACTTTTGTCAAAAGAAAAAAAAAAGTTTCGATTTTTAAAGTTTAGCTACCAAACGGGTCATTCAAGTACCATATAATTATTCGATCCATACTTTTTCTAACGCTAAAATAAATTATATAAATCCAACAAAATATTTTTTTATTACTTTTATAAAAAAAAATCCGAAAATCCGAAAGTTTAACTTTAGATAAAAATATTTTAGTTCAACTAAAATAATCTGTTGCAACTAAAGAAAAAAAAATCTAATTCTTTGTGTGTGTTGAACAGAGAGATTCAGTGAGAGCTGCTTCAGAGTTTGCATCAAGAAATCAACTCCCACATGACATACAAGACCAAATGTTATCACACATTTGCTTAAAGTTCAAAACAGAAGGCTTAAAACAACAAGAAACCTTAAACAATTTGCCAAAAGCAATCCGGTCAAGCATTGCAAACTTCTTATTCTTCCCTATTGTTCAGAACCTTTACCTCTTCCAAGGAGTCTCTCGTAACTTCCTCTTTCAATTGGTAAATGAATCTATTCTCTAACTTTTCTTATCAATTCCAATATCATTATTACTAACTCCATGTACATTTTTATGTTCAAGGTTTCAGATATAGACGCCGAGTATTTCCCACCTAAAGAAGATATAATTCTACAAAATGAAGCTCCTACGGATCTTTACATCTTAGTCTCAGGAGCAGTGGTGAGTGAAATTATATCGGTTATTCGAAAAAGCGTAGGAATATCGAAAAAGTACCTTGTAACATTTGTGTAATTGTTACAGAACTTCACAGGTCAAGTTGATGGACATGATCAAATTCAAGGGAAAGCAGTTATTGGAGATATGTTTGGAGAGATTGGAGTTTTATGCTATAGACCACAACCATTCACAGTAAGAACATCCGAGCTATCTCAAATACTACGAATAAGCAGAACATCGCTAATGAGCGCGATGCACGCTCATCCAGACGATGGACGAGTCATAATGAACAATCTCTTCATGGTATGTGAGTTTTAATGAAAATGTTTTTATAGTTAAAACGAAATAAGGAAACTTATGTTTTGGTTATAAAAACTTGCAGAAACTTAGAGGACAACAGTCAATAGCAATAGATGATTCAAATAATGATCAAGAAAACAGAGATTTCAGAAGAATGGGATGGGAAGAGTGGAGGGATTCAAGAAAAGATGGTTACGGTTTAAATTTTACGAATTCAACTTCCGAAAATGGAGAAAAGATTCTAAATGATGCTATTAACAAGGGAGATAATGAAATGGTCAAGAAGATACTTGAAGAACAAAAGTTAGCAGGAAGAAGTTACACTAACGATTCGCCGATAAAAGATCCATATTGCAGCTCAAGCAACCAAATCATCAAGCCATGTAAACGACAAGATAAGAGAGTTACCATCCACATGATGTCACAGCGCAAGAACGGGAAGTTGATACTCTTACCATCATCCATAGAAGAGCTTCTAAGACTTGCTGGTAAGCTTTGAAATTAGGAAACCAAAAAGGTATATTATATAAGTCACATTGAGTAATATTTGCGAATTATGTAGGTGAAAAGTTTGGAGGCTGCAACTTCACAAAGATCACCAATTCGGACAATGCTGAGATTGATGATTTAGATGTCATTAGAGATGGTGATGATTTGTTTTTTTCATCAAATTGAGTTTGAAAACTTGACTACCTTTTATAGAGTATGTATATCTGCAGGCAATGTATTTTTAACCGGTTTTATAGAAAAGTTTAAAATATGAATAGCAAAGTCTACAAAATTAACATTGATTGTACACACAAACACAATTATCTTTCCAAAAAAATGTGAGTTTGTCTTTATTAGTAACTTACCAAAATTCTACAGTCGTCTATAGTGATGATGCTTGAACTCGTTCGACATGGTAAAATTAAATCAAGAAATAATAAGAGATAAAGACACACTAGAGATCATTTCCACCTCGTTTTGAAAAGCCTAAGCCTGACTTTCTTTTGAGAAAAAACAAAATAAAAAGCTGCATTGCTAATATAAGTCAAACACCCACTTTTATATGTGTTACAAAATCAAGCAGATTCGAGTTAGGAATTACCCATGTTTTAATATTCTTTGTAAAGCCATGTTAATTTAGAAACTACATGATCATCTCAATTTTTTTTTTTCTTGTATTTGACAATTTCTGTTTATTTATTTATTTTAAAGTCCAAATGATGCCGGAAAAGAAATTTTCCAAATAACAAAACGAAAATATAAGCTTTAGAATTCATGTAAAACAGTTGAAACAAATTACACCTCAAAAAGTAGGGATGAAAAAACTCATCTAATGCAACACAAACCCATCTGATGAGGTCATCAATATTAGGCATGGAGAGAAGCTGGCCAAACAAGGAAACAGTTGAACCATTTAGTTTGGAACCGAACAATCCTTACCCAAATCAAATTCTGGTCGATAGCAAACCATATATTTTAAGGAAATTGATCGAGCCAAACTATCCTAAGTTCGATCAAATTCAAAATATGGTAATTTGAATCCAAAATCTACCAAACCGTACCAAATTCAAGATAACATGTTGAATCTTCCAGTTATAGTAGATTTTAATAATTTTATGAAATGTATCTAGTTTTATATAATAAAAATGTGTATGATATATCAAATAAGAAAAATAAAAGAAATATGAAAAGATAATAATGTGAAACGAAAGTAATGCATAAACAAATTTTGTACAAATAATATTGTTGTTTGTTGTGAATCTCTTATTAAACTACTAAACATTAACTTTCTAAGTTCAAATTAGACTTGTCATGTATATTGTATAGATATCACAATAAATAGTTATTATTAACAAGATCGTATATCCTTTCTCTCTTTGTGCATCTTCTCCAACATTTGTTCCTTTTTTCATGTCTTACCCGTTTGGCCAAAAGTTGGTAAATACTGTGGATTATTTTCTGATATTGGTTTTTCATTGACAGACTTAAATGTATTCAAGAGTGAGATTTATGATTCGAGATAGACCAATAAGATTCATCATCTCAAATAGCATATAAGAATCTCATATAAAAAAAATTAGAATAATCAACACTAGTACATAAGCGATAAATAGACATAGTCAAATAGTTTTGAGTTAACAACAAATAATAGTTATTTATCGTTCTTACTTCTAATTATTATTATTTTTTTATATAAAACCAATTACTAGTAATTTTGAACTGAAATTATCAAGAAATGCCATGATATTCTTAAAATATTTCTGGTTTTAACAATTGTTCCAATTATCTTCTCCTATTTTTTTAACAGAATAAAGAAGATAAGAGTTTTTTCTTACTATTTCTTAAGAAATTTGCAAATTTTCTCCCTTTTTTATATAAATTATTCTCAAGTTTAGTTTCGTTTTTTCCACTATCAACATATAGTATAGTAGTAACAAAACGTTTACCTAATTAAAACTCGGTCTTGATTTTATTAATCATTTTTTTGTCAGATTAACATATAATCAATTTGTAAAAGATACCACCTCTCTAGTTTTCATCGATTCTCAAATATATTTTTATATTTTGTTGAATATAATTAAATATAAAAAATATTCCAAGAACACTAAGTGCATGCGTCCCACCTACTAGGCCTATTACAGAGCGGATATCCAGCCCATTTAAGGATATCTGTATCCATATTCGTATCCGTCCGATCTGTGATTTCATTATCCGTATTCGGATCCGTACGAAAAACGGATATCCGCCAGATTTCATTTAATATATTTTAATAATTATTTTGATTAAAAAATTAACAAATGTCTGGATATCCGGGTTTTTTTAAGGATTCTGGAAAAAAAATTAAAAAAAAAGACAGATAATTTACGGATATGGATATCCGATCTGAAATATTTTCATTATCCTTATCTTTATCTGGGCATCCCGAATATCCGCTTTTTCGGATACGAACCCAGATACAGATCCAGATATCCGGCGGATATGGATATCAGTTAACAGGCCTACCACCTACGCAGTAATACACATTATACGTTGCTTAACCTACTCATCTTTCTTAATTCCAATTTTACCCTCCCATTAATGCTGTACCCTTTTCTTTCACAGATCTAATTTCGTCATTACATTTCAAAAACTCTCACCACTATAAATACCATAAAAATCCCCAAAATCACAAATCCAATAATCAATGTCGTCTCTAGAAACAAAATCAGATCAAAGAGAAGGAGCTGAGATCTGCAATGGCGGATCAAACTGCAAACAAAAAGCAAACGAGATCTTATCGAACATGGATTTGCCTAAAGGTCTTCTCCCTTTAGACAACATGACAGAGATCGGATTCAATAAATCAACAGGTTACGTCTGGATCAAGATGAAGAACAAGGTTCAACATCGGTTTAATGCAATCGGAAGAAACGTTTCGTATGATTCAGAGGTTACTGCGTTCGTTGAGAACCGTAAGATGCGTCGGCTTACCGGAATCAAAAGCAAAGAGATTCTGCTTTGGGTTACAATTTCTGAGATCTTTGTTAATGATCAAGACACGACTAAGATTACTTTTGCTAATCCTACGGGGCTGTCACGTACTTTTCCCGTCACTGCTTTTGAAGAAGACAACTGATTTTGTCAACGGTCATCGGCTTTGCTTTAGCTAAATTATCTATGTATTGTCTTTTTTTGGAACACATCTGTATTATTTATTTGCATCTTTTCAAATAAAATTATAAAAATATACGAAAACATTGTTAACTTTAAAGTTTTACTACAGTAGATGATTAAAAATTGGTCAAAATTAGCAATAATGATTGTGCCTTTTATATTTGCATTCAAATGGCAGAAAATTTTGAGCAGTTTTTTTGCTTCTAAATTTCGGTTATTTTTTGTTGTTGTTACTCAATTAATTTAAACATGCTGTTTTTAAATAACACGCTATTTCTTTAGAATATATGATATTTTTATATTATTTTTGTTATTTGTTAAAATCATCAATAGAAAAACATACTTTCTTTACCTTTTTTTTTGACGGCACTTTCTTTACCATTTTGACATTGGTATTTTTGCCAATTTTAAGCCAACTTTTAACCATTTATCTAGTTTTTTTTTTTGGGTCAAACAACCATTTGTCTAGTTTAACTCTACAAATCTTTTATATGAAACCGCAATACTCACGAAACAGACTTTTTTTTTTTTTTTTGACGGCACGAAACAAACTTAAATCTACCACAAATATATATATATATATATATATATATATTTTACTTGTGGCAAAATTGGTTTAAACTTTAAAAGTGTGGACCGATTCAGAATTTTATAATGTGTAAGTGGTCAAAAATTATAAACGCATATTACCAAAAAAAATACATATGTAATACAGTTTGGTAAACCCATAAATTAATGAAATCATATTGACCAATTACTATATATATAGGATTATAAAGACAATAAAAATTCAACTCCACATATCCATGAGATAACTCTTACAGCTACTACTATTGAGAGACCAAGATTCATGATCTAACCATCTTCTTCTCTTATGTATTTTACTCAATGATCTTTGTTTCTGTTCTTCTTCTTGTTCCTCATACGAAGATGTCTCAATCTTTTTGAGATTATGTCTGTATTCAACTACTACTTGCTCAAACACTTCAACCTCAAACATGTTCATTTTCACCTTAGGGTTTATGTGATCCCTCACAAACGCAAACGCTAATTGGTCTCGCGGGTTAAACGCTTCTAACTCATTAAACATGAAGCACGAGAATAGGTTGCTTCTTAGTCCGTGTCTTCTCAGTATCAGCGCACTATCTGGTACATCTATTACAATTAACATGACAAATCAGATTTTTTAAAGAACATTAAGATCCAATCAATATTAACTTCTAAAGGTAAAGTACCATTCCTACCAAATACAGTTAGTCCAATTTCATTTCTATCCTTGTTAAATAACGTAATAATCTTCTCTTGGACCTACCAAAGTACCAAAGCTATCGAACAACTTGCTTTAGCTAGGGACCCTAACTTGATCTAGTAATATTTTATCACTATCTTACATTCTCATTTATGTGTTATATATATGGGACCACGTCGTGATTCTTTGATTGCAACTATGAACTCATTTGATTTCTAAACAAATATGTCCAACAAACAAACAAACCTAAAGCTAGAAATGAAGCAAGAACACAAGTTTTACTACCCATTTTATCCTAAGAAATTTTGTTATTTGTAAATTGTAATAAAAATAGTCGTCAATATTATCATGTAATTGGCAGATTTTAATAATAACATATACTTCAACAACTAAAGCCTAAAAGGTCTTCAAAAAAAAAAAAAAAAAAAACTAAAGCCTAAAGGATAAAAAATTTTCTGTTTGTTTTTTGTTAAAACTAAAGGATCAAGTTATGTCTACAAATTGAATCATATAAAATATGGTTTTCATGATTACCCGTGAATACAATTTTGAAAAGCCACAGGTAAAAAGAACATAACCTAACCAACTAAAGCCAATCTTCATGCATAAGACATGACTCTTTTAGTCTTTATCGCCAAGTAATATAAGAGCACACCAACATTGTAGCCAAAGAAAGGTATATATTTTCTAAAGTTGTTTACCTTAATACTATTATAACATTTAAGAACGGAGACTTAAACTATATATAATACAAAAATTAACATTATGAAAAATCTTTACATATATACTAAACGAAATATTTAAAATAGAAATTGTAAGATTTAATCCAGTTATAGCAACACCATTTTTATTTTATTTGCACTAACCAATCACTTAATACAAAACAAAGTAAAAGTCTAAACATATACCAATATTAATTTGAAACTTTTTATCATCATAAGCTTGCTTGGAAAATAAAATTCTAACATGATTGAGTCTACTATATCTAATTATGCATATATAGATAAGTGCACTATTAACAATTAATACTTTGATACTATTAAATTACTAGATTTTTTGTTATATGTTGAATATTACCTAACCTACCTAAATACGGGCAAAGACAACTAATGTATCATTAACTTAACCATTAAAAAAAATTAAAGCTCTTGTTCGTTATGATTTAGAGAAGATTTTATTACCTGTGGGATATGGCAACTTATGAGAGCTCCAAGGCTTCAAACCATGCTCACAATAAGTCTCCATTTGCAACCTTAGCCCGTTGACATCACCCCATTTCTTCCATCTTGCGGTAGCCATTGCTTCCTCCATTGTATTTACAAAAAACGGATGCTTAGATATAGCGATATCGGCTTCAGGCATTACTAACATTGAATGAATTAGAAGTAGCGGATCGATCATTAGCTGGATTTTTGCATCCATCCATATACTAAACTTTGAGTTTGGAAACAATCTATGTATTAGATACTTTGGTATAACCCCGTTCATAGCTGGATTAAGGTATAGATTTTCGGATTTAGAGATTTTGATGATTCTCCATGCGCCAACTCTATAATCTTTTGGATTGTTTTTGGGGATGACATTGTGGTAGAAGAGAGAATTTATGGTTTTATC
The DNA here is from genome assembly GCA_028015245.1 of Cardamine occulta. Classification (NCBI taxonomy): domain Eukaryota; kingdom Viridiplantae; phylum Streptophyta; class Magnoliopsida; order Brassicales; family Brassicaceae; genus Cardamine; species Cardamine occulta. The sequence continues at coordinate 1,237,111 of CM051384.1, forward strand.
GTCAATGAACATGTAGAAGCAAACGGTTTCTAAGGTTTTAACTCCGAGTCCCACTGGTTGTCTAATCTTGTCATGGTCGTTAAAAATGGCTGATGCAACTACTAGTCCACATTTCTCCATCTCAACTCTATCTACCAAAAACAGAAAACAATAGAGAGAATAAAAAATTTAAATCCAAATTATTTTATGTTTTAATAGAGACAAAGAAAATTAAATACTAATAAAGTAAACAAGTGATGTTAGTGAAATATCATGAGTGTGTGTATGTGTATCACTGTCCATAAACCGAGCAACCGTTACGTAAATGGATTTTAAAATTTTGAATAAAATGCTTCAAGATTTGTCTAATTTGCCAAAAAGAAATAAAAATATATATAATTATATTGTTATGATCCTGATTTTCTCCGGTTTACTCGGTGTGTTAAGTTTTGACTAAATACGATTTCTTGGATTAAAATAGTGTATAATTCATAAACCGGTTAACCAAAAATTTTTTACTTGAAATGATGATAGTCTCACCGGATTTGCTGATCGGAAAATCTCTAAAGAAGCCGCATGGAACTTCGACGTCAATGTTGGAATGATTAAAATAAGAAAATCTCTTCTGAGTACTGAAATTTCCACCAAAACTCTCACTTTTCCCATTAATGTATCTCAAGTTTTCTTGTGATGATGAATCGCTCAAAATACTCTGTATCTCATTCAACACTGTCCAGTAATCTGATTCACATAAAAACAAGAAAATAAAATAAAATTTCAAGAACATAACACAGAAAAATAAAATTAAAGAATAGAAAAAGCACATTATGTGAAATTCCGATTATTTGTAGAAAATTGAGGAAATGTAAGAAAAATCAAACCTAAAAAAAATCACCATAAATAGTTTTTTTTTTTGTAGAAATGAAACTTTCGTAACTAATTGAAGTTTTTATTTAAAAAGAATCCAGAAATATTCAAAGATGAAGAAAATGTTAATTACCAGAGAATAAGAGAGGGGAAGAACAAGAAGATCGGTGAGTAGGAAGAGCATATTTGTGTTCACCATAAGAAGAAGGGTAAGAGAAAAGCTTAGTTTGAATCGGATCGAATGGCGAATATCGAAAGACGCATTGGTTTCTTGAGAGGGAGATGTAGAGGAATAGAAAAATTGTAGTGAATAAGTAGAGAAGAGAAAAACAGAGGAGCTTTGATCGGACATAGAGCGGTGTAGATAAGGTTGTTGTGATGAATTTTCCCATCGGAGAGATTTATGGTTTATTATTCATTTTGGTGACTGTGGTTTGGTGTTAAAGATGATGAAGAAGAAGAAGAAGGAAGTGAAGATCTTCATTTGAGTTTGTGCTGATGAATGATCTGAAAGTTAGAAACTTTAGCAGCTTTTTATGCTAAAGCGTTATTAAAAAACAATTCTTTGTTTTTTTTTGTCTACAAAAACAATTCTTTGTTTATTATTTAAAAAAGTAGAAAAATCTTTATTTACTAATCCCTGTTTCTACATTTAAAATTTTGCGTACGATTTCTATTTTTTTAGATTAAAATTTTGATCAAAATATTTCATTATGATGTAAATTTCTGAAGGAAGAGACTACAAAAACAGAAAAATGAGATATCCTTCTATGTAAAAATTTCAAAATGCAGGTTTTTCAAAAATAAAAAAATAAATTCAAAATGCAGTAGTGTTTCTTAGGTGCTGATATATATATAATTTTTTATTATTGTCAAATGTTGTTCAAGCAGTGCTGCTTTTTTGCACAAAAAAAACTGTGTTGCTTCAAATACTATGTAGTCTTAGCTATTACATCACCGGGAACTTATATAGTTCGGTGGTTAATATTAGGATATATACATATTTTTCTGTATATTCATCTTAGATTCTCTACCCTGTATATTTTCATAGTATATTCTCATATATAGCCCTATATAATGATTGCACTCTCTATCAATATCAATAACACATTACGATATAAACTCTATATGGTATCAGAGCTTTCGAAACTGAATGATGACGTCACGCCATGGGCGATGAGTTTAATGCTCAAATCCGTAATCGTTCATGGGATTTAGTTCCTCCCGATGAAGCTTCGAACCTCGTTGGTAATAAATAGATCTTTCGCATCAAGTTTCTTCCCGACGGTTCCGTTGATAAGTACAAGGCACGCCTCATTGCCAAGGGTTTTCATCAACGTCTGGGCATTGATTACCATGAAACTTTCAGCCCAGTGATTAAAACCCCTACAATTCGCCTAGTACTTGGTCTTGCAGTAGAATGAGACTGGCCTCTCAAGCAACTTGACATTACCAATGCTTTTTTGCAAGGTACACTTAAGGAGGATGTTTATATGGCTCAGCCGGTTGGCTTCGTGGACAAAGACTGGCCAGATTATGTATGCAAGTTGAAGAAGGCCCTTTACAGTCTCAAACAAGTTCCGAGAGCTTGGTATACAGAGTTGAAAAACTATCTCCTTAGTCTTGGGTTTCAAAACTCCTTGGCTGACACATCTTTGTTCTTTCTCAATGATCGAGGTGCGATTCTATATGTCTCATATATATTGATGATTTTGTGATCATTGGTAGCTCCCCATCGAAAGTTCATGATCTCATTGCTGCGCTATCTCATCGATTCTCACTCAAAGATCGTGGAGACTTATCTTACTTCCTCGGTATGGAAGTGTTGCGCACCCCCGGCTGGTATTCACCTTTCTCAATGCAAGTACATAGTTGATCTTCTACATCGCTTTGATATGACTGATTCCAAGCCGATGCCCACACCAATGTGCGCCTTTACGTCACTATCTCTTCGCGATGGTGTTCCTCTTGATGATGGTGCTGAGTATCGTACCTTGGTTGGCAGTCTTCAGTATCTCCTACTCACTCGTCCAGACATAGCATTCGCCGTCAACAAGCTATCCCAATTCATGCATATGCCAACCACCATGCACTGGCTTTCGGAAAAAAGGGTTCTCCAATATCTCAAAGGTACTTATACCTCAGGTATTTTCCTCTCTCGGTCAAACCATCATGCTCTTCACGCTTACTCTGATGCGGATTGGAGAGGTAACAACGATGATTACACCTCTACTGGTTCGTATGTTGTGTTTCTTGGCCAACATCCAATCTCGTGGTCAGCTAAAAAGCAAACAGGGGTCGCCCGATCATCGACTGAGGCCGAATACCGCGCCGTCACCAATACTGCAGCTGAAGTTCGTTGGCTCCATTTTCTTCTTCAGGTGCTGGGTCTTCTATCTAAAATTACACCGGTCATCTACAGTGATAATGTCGGCGCCACTTACCTCAGCGCCAACCCCATCTTCCGCTCCCGCATGAAGCACCTAGCACTGGATTATCATTTCATTCGTGGCCTTGTTCAGACTGGTCATTTACGCGTTACACATGTTTCCTCTAAAGACCAACTTGCCGATGCTCTCACCAAATCGCTTCCGCGCCCTCAGTTTGAACGTCTCTTCACCAAGATCAGACTCACTACACATGCTCCGTCTTGAGGGGGATATTAGGATAATATACATATCTCTTCTGTATATTTATCTTAGATTCTCTATCCCGTATATTCTCATGTATAGCCCTATATAATGATTGTATTCTGCATCAATATCAATAACACATTATGATATAAACTCTATAGTTAATACTATATACTATATGTCTATATGCATATAAGACAAGAGCCATCTGTTTTGTATATATCAGGCAATGTCTATATTGTGAGAATGGTCTCTCTGAAACTTTCGTCATGACATAAGACAAAAGGGTATAGAAAAGACAATATTAATTATTCTATAATGAGAAGAAAAGTTAAACTAGTTAAACTAAACAATAAACTCTATGTAAGTTGTATTATCGTGCTGGAGATCTAATTACTAATTAGCAAGGTCTCCTATGTGAATTAACTAGGACCTCAATTAATGAAATTTATTTTAAGTTACTACCACTCAATCAGATGAAGATAAATTTGACAGGCACAAACCGATAATAATAAGAATATTCATCTCTGAATTTCTAAGTGCCAAGACCTTGCAAATTAATTACATTTACATACATAATTTGGAAAAACATATTGGAAGTTTGAAACAATTTGTTTCCAAAAGAGAAAAATGACGACGAAGTTCTTCAAACTTTTTGAAGTTTTTCTTGGTCGTCATTGTTTTTTTGAAGCAAACATTTTGGATAGAGACAATAACGACGAAGTCAAGTATTATGACAAAGATAAAGTTTGAAGAACTTATGAGATGGAGCAGATGCAAGACCAAACCCTGAGACATCTTAGATTCGAATCAATCTAGTGCAAGTGCCTAGAGTGATTATGATTTATTTTCTGCAACCTCTTTGAACGTTGATTTACAGTTGGTTTGCGCTCCATAAACCAACATAATCCAGCCATATATGTCTCCAACTATCAAAGCTATGGAAAAATATGTGTGTTCTTCTGAGTTTTGAAAAATTATACAAAAATGCAAATTAATAGTATATTGTTATTTTTAGGGAAAGATGCAAAACAAACACCAAAAAATCTCCATTTTATGTTGAAAAATCAATGTTCTAAAATACGTTAGCCATATAACAGAACGATCGGAGACTATATAGTAGATATTTTTTATATAAAAATATATAAACATAAAATTAGTAAAGATATGTATATATGTGTATATATAGAATGTTACAATAAATAAAAAATAGAAAATGATAATCATGATGAATACTAAAAAATATTTATGTATATGAATATTAAATGTTTAAAATTCTCATTTTAGCAAAAGAGAAAATTTTAAATTATCAAATAATTAATAAAAGTTGAAATAATGGAAAACATTGACTATACAATCATCTCATTTTTATTTTTTAAGGTTAGTTTTTTACTGGAGAAAAACTGTATAATTTTGTTAATTTCTAGCTTTAATTCTAACGACTACAAATTGCCTAGTTGATAATCAATGAAGAATCTCAGATTAATCGAGCAATACACCAAAAACGTTTAAAACTTAAATAAATTCAAATTAATCAGTGAATCATTGCATACAAAGTTTTAAAATTTGCATTAAATAAAAAATATACGTATTAATCAAACACCACCATTTTTATTATAAATTCTGTTCTATGTCACAATTGTTGTAATCATAATTATTAATAGTTTAAATAAAGAATGATATTTTTTTGAAAATAAAAAATATAAAAAGAAAAATAATCTCTAAATGTCGGGTCGGGTCCTAAATCGAAAGAGAGAGTGCAGAGAGTGGTCTTCTGGTTGAGAAAAAGGGTTAAAAGCTCTCTCTTATAGCGAAATGTCTTCTTCTTCTTCGTGACTCAATTTTCACACAATTTCACCCATTTTCATGTCTCTTCCTACCAAACGCTCTACTTGCTCCGCCGCTTCTGCCTCCGACGACTCTTCTTACTCTTCTCCTCCCATGAAAAAGGTCAAAAACGACCTCCATCAACACCCTAACGCCGCCGACAAGGTTGGCTTTCCCATGGAGGAAGGTCCAACTCCCGCCGCCGCTAATCTCTCTCGGAAGAAAGCTACGCTTCCTCAACCTACTAAGAAGCTCGTCATCAAGCTCAATAAAGGTTTTCGCGCGATTTCTTATCCACGATTTTGATCGCAATCGGTTCTTTTGTTGAGTAATCTTAGGATTTGGTAGGGTTCTTTTAGTTTAGTGTGTAATTGATGCTTTGGATTGATTGGAAATGACTATCTCTACGATTAGGGTTCATAATTTTAGGGTTTTCATTGAAAATTTTGTGTGTGTGTTTTGCTATTGAATCGAGTTTGAGTGTTGATTTTGATGTGGATGATTGGTTATGTTTCTGAATCGATCTGGGAATTTAAGATCCGGAATCTTTGTTATACACAATTTTAGTTGTCTTCTTTCTCATGAAGCTTTGATTTGCCATTGAAAAACATCTTGAGAATCATTGTTACTGTGATACAGTGACTGGCTAGTAAATTGAGGATGTGGATAAAAATTTTTCATCATTTAAAGGGTTCTGATTATACCATTTGTTATATATGTGTGAAGCCAAACCAACCCTACCATCAAACTTTGAGGAAAATACCTGGGAAAAGCTGCAGTCTGCAATAAGAGCTATATTCCTCAAAACACCATTTCCTTTTGACCTCGAGACGCTTTACCAGGTAAGGTTACTTGTGAATTTTCTAGCTTCCTTTCTTTATTGGATGCTTCTTGTCGCATGTGGAAGTGTCTTGCTGATGAGGTGGTGACTTTTTTTTAGGCTGTTGATAACCTTTGCTTGCATAAGCTAGAAGGAAAGCTTTACCAACAGATTGAGAAGGAATGTGAAGAACACATCTCGGCAGCTTTACAATCTTTAGTTGGGCAGAACACTGATCTGACTGTTTTCTTGTCACTTGTTGAGAAGTGTTGGCAAGACTTCTGTGACCAGATGCTAATGATCCGTAGTATAGCCTTGTCTTTGGATAGGAAATATGTGATACAAAACCCAAATGTACGTTCATTATGGGAGATGGGTCTGCAGCTTTTCCGGAAGCATCTTTCTCTGGCCCCTGAAGTTGAGCAGAGGACTGTTAAAGGTCTCTTAAGCATGATTGAAAAAGAAAGGTAATTTTGTTACTTTCTGCTCTTTCAGAAATAAAGTGAGGTTAATTTGTCACATTGGGTTTATTCTTCATAAAGCCACCTTTACCTTATCTTATTTTTCTGGCTTTTGAGCGAATCATGCAAACTTTTGCATGGGCTATGAACAATTCCTGTCCAGTATTGATAATAGTTATAGGTAGAATTTCAAGGCAAATCAGCACTTGTGTAGTCATTTATATATTGGATAATGTTTTCAGCTGAAATCTGCTGACCTTGCTTGCATGATATGATCCTGCAGATTAGCCGAAGCTGTTAATAGGACTCTTCTAAGCCATCTTTTGAAGATGTTTACTGCACTGGGAATATATATGGAAAGCTTTGAGAAACCTTTCCTTGAAGGGACTTCTGAATTTTATGCCGCTGAAGGAATGAAATACATGCAGCAGTCTGACGTTCCTGAGTACCTGAAGCATGTTGAGGTGCCTTGCATCACTTTATAGTCTCTTCTTATGATAAGCTGGTTATTGGTGGATCTGGTCTCTCTAAGGTTTCTTCTGGTGATTGATGCAGGGAAGGTTGCATGAAGAGAATGAAAGATGCATACTGTACATAGATGCAGTAACCAGGAAACCATTGATAGCAACTGTTGAAAGGCAACTTCTCGAGCGTCATATACTTGTTGTTCTTGATAAGGTTTCTCTCCTGTTATCATGTGGCTGCATGCATATTAGCAAATTTTGATTTGCTTTAGTCTTACTTTATCTTTGAACAAACGTCTCCAGGGTTTTACAACATTAATGGATGGTCGTCGTACTGAGGACCTTCAGAGGATGTACAACCTGTTTTCCAGGGTCAATGCACTTGAGTCTCTGAGGCAGGCAATAAGTTCATACATTCGGAAAACTGGGCAGAATATCGTTATGGATGAAGAGAAAGATAAAGATATGGTACAATCACTATTGGACTTCAAGGCTTCTCTTGACATAATATGGGAAGAGAGTTTTTTCAAGAACGAATCATTTGGCAACACCATCAAAGATTCATTCGAGCATCTAATTAATCTTCGACAGGTATCAAATATTGATTTTCTTGATTATTGTCTGAATCTCTTGCTAAGGATTTTACTTTTATGTAAAAGCAACATGCTGATTATTGTGGACATGTCACCCTTAAACTACAATGCTTAAATTGAGGAATTTATATTTTATAACAATCTAGAGAGTTTCATTGCTGATTATGTACTGTATTGCTATAATTTGGAGACATCTGTGGGCAGTGGATATAATCTGAAACATAATTTTAAAATAGGTTCGTGGGGGCACTGGACCTAATTACAAGTAGTGTTGTTTGCTAGTATTCATTACTGTAATACCAAATACTCTGCTCAATTTTATCCAGTATTTGGTCGTCACTCAAGTCTTGAGCAATAAAAACTTTATTACTATTATCAAGAAGCCTCTTGGAAAAAGTCACATTTGCTTTCTGCTCATTAGTGATTCACCGTTTTAAATCTATTAAAGTTTCAAGTTTTGCATGATGGCATGCCATCCCAAACAATATAAATCTTATGCTCCTGATCTGTTTTGCAGAATCGGCCAGCTGAGCTTATCGCCAAATTTTTGGACGAGAAGCTCCGTGCTGGGAATAAGGGTACTTCTGAAGAAGAATTGGAGAGTACCCTTGAAAAAGTCTTGGTTTTGTTCAGATTTATCCAGGTTATCCCTGCTTCTTTACATCTAGTACTGTGTTTGTCACTGTTAAATTACTGCCTTAATGCCAGTGCATGGTTGTAAACCAGCTATTTGATCATCTAGATATCACTTTTGCTGAAGGTTTTCTATTTTGTTTTATCAAAGGGTAAAGATGTGTTCGAAGCATTCTACAAAAAGGATCTTGCAAAGAGACTCCTCTTGGGCAAGAGTGCTTCAATTGACGCCGAGAAATCCATGATCTCTAAGGTTAACAACTGATTAATTTTCTGGGTGTTTCCTTCACCAATCTTTTTTCTCTATCAGTAAGTTGTTACCCACTGACCCCAACCTTGGTGTTTCCTACAGCTTAAGACTGAGTGTGGTAGCCAGTTTACAAACAAACTCGAGGGGATGTTCAAGGTCCTCTTTCTTTCTCCTTCTCTATATCAAAAAATATGTTGTTCTTTTAAGTTTAACAAAAGGATCTTATATTGTTTTTGTCTTACTTTCTGGGATTCTATGCTTACAATATATCGTAGTGTACATATATATATTTTGTTACTTAATCCAATCTTATATAAGATTGCTGGATGATCTTGCACCAGACTACTTTAAGGAACTCGTGTACATGTACAATAATCATAGTGATTTTGAACTTTCTGTTATTTTGAAAATTTCTACAGGATATTGAATTGTCAAAGGAAATCAACGAGTCATTCAAACAATCGTCCCAGGCTAGAACAAAACTGCCATCGGGAATTGAGATGAGTGTCCATGTTTTAACAACAGGGTTAGTATTATATATCAATCTCATCCAGGATTCAACTGCTGGAATAGTCAATAGCTCGTTAACTTTCCATGTATAATGCAGGTACTGGCCAACATATCCACCTATGGATGTTAAACTTCCTCATGAATTAAATGTCTATCAGGTTCTTATATATTTTTTTTCTGTTTCCAAGATGGATTTTATCTTACTAGCTTTATTCTAATCTATCTGTTTGTTTTGTAGGATATCTTCAAAGAGTTCTATTTAAGCAAATACAGTGGTAGGAGGTTAATGTGGCAAAATTCATTAGGTCACTGTGTTTTAAAGGCAGATTTCTCCAAAGGTAAAAAGGAGCTTGCTGTTTCCCTGTTTCAGGTCGGTCGAATTTTCTCTTTTCCCTTGTAAAGCTCTTCCTGTCATTCCTATATGTCTTCCTCGAGGTTACAGAGTTGATCATTTGCTTACAAAAGGTCTTGTTGCTTAATGTCTCAGGCTGTTGTGTTGATGTTATTTAACGATGCAATGAAACTAAGCTTCGAAGACATTAAAGATTCTACTGGCATAGAGGACAAGGAACTGAGAAGGACTTTGCAGTCACTTGCTTGTGGGAAAGTTCGTGTCCTGCAGAAGGTTAGACCAAAATCTGGACTCTGATAACTCTCTTTTCAACTAATGCAGAAACTGTCGAGTTTTCTTTTTTTCACCATATTGGTAAGCCTTATGTAAATGTTTTCGCAGTATCCAAAGGGAAGAGACGTAGAAGACGGTGATGAATTTGACTTCAATGACGGCTTTACAGCTCCGCTGTATCGTATTAAGGTGCTTCATTTATTTCTTGCTCGCTTCAGTTCAAGCTTTCTAGAATCTTGTAATACTTTCTTGTTTCCTTTTTAGCATATAACGTAACGTTCTTCTTCTTTTTGTCTGGTCACAGGTAAATGCAATCCAGATGAAAGAGACGGTAGAGGAGAACACAAGTACAACAGAGAGAGTATTCCAGGACCGACAATACCAGGTTTGATTCTGCTCCATTTTCTTATAACTTGGCTCCTTAAAACGATAATGGATTTGACAAAATGGCTTTCCCCCATCGCAACCCTTGTCTTACAGATTGATGCAGCCATTGTTCGAATTATGAAGACAAGAAAAGTCTTGAGCCATACTCTTTTAATCACTGAGCTCTTCCAACAGGTAGTTTTCTTCCTATTATGATATTTATAACTCTGTCCAATCCTGTTAGTACTGTACTCAAAACCTAGACTCTGGTTGCTATGACGATGATGATGATAGTTCTCAGTAGTGTACGAAATATAATATGTATTGTGATTTGCAGCTAAAATTCCCAATAAAGCCGGCTGATCTGAAGAAGAGGATTGAAAGCTTGATCGATCGAGAATACTTGGAGAGGGACAAGAGCAACCCTCAGATATACAATTATCTTGCTTAGAATCTTTTCTGGTAAACACCTTTTTCAGTATTTTCTTCTCTGTATATTTTATTTGACAAACAATGACCGAAATTTTCTTATTCAGTTTGAAAATGAAAAAAAAAAAAGAATTCGAGATTCCGATAATTTATTCTTTTGCCATATAGCCTGATTTTATGATGTACAGCATTGTTGACTTTTGTTTATTCCTCGGTTCATTTTTCTACTGTTCTCTGTTACTGTGAGCATTCACTGGGTTGATTTATTAGGTCTTTCTCTCTTCTATTTGAAATTTCTTGTGTTCAAATTCTTTATAGAACTTAAAGATGTTTCTTTCTATACAAAATAAAATCGAAGTTGTCTTCTAGAGTTTATCTTTCTGTCTCTTTGTTGATTCCTTTTTACGTTTCTTGATTTAATTGAATGTAGCTTTTTTTCGTGATTAAAATATTTTTAAAATTATAATTTGGGTTTTCGACATTTTATCTTTTACTTGTAACCATGAACAACGAACTGAGAGAATCAATTGCTTAACTGATGAAGGTCAATATCTAGTATGTAATCGTTGTTCGTTCTTTTGGAAATGCTCCCTTTTATTTTTAACCAATTTAACAGAACAATGAAAGTACTGAGGTAAATATGTAATTATGAAAAGGTGAGGGTGCCAAATTTGTATCCAGAAAATGACCAGTATCTATCTATCTGTTTACACGCTAATCCTCTGTTGAATGGTAAATTATGTAATTCATATTTAAGTTAAAAATGTTACAAATCATGATTAAACTAAAATTTTATAATCTGAGTTTGAGTTATATAATGTGTTATAGCTCATTTACAATTTTAAATTATGTTCTTTGTAAAATAACTCAAAATCATGGAAAATGTGATGCATAATTTTATCCTTTTTTTTTAAGTCCCACGATTCTCCCATTTTTAAAAATAATTTTATTTTGTTATTTCCATTTTTAGCAATTCCAGTAATTCCAACGGTTTTTTTTCTTAATTAGTAAGATTGTAATCAACGATTTGGTCAAAGATAGTTTTGTTCATTTGTCTCGAATAATTCCAATACTAAAATTTATTTTTTATATTAACTTAAAAATTTATACTTTTAGTTCATTGTACATGTTTAAATTATTTCTATTTTATTTGATCTATATTTCTAATTAAATTTGTAATAAATGTTATTATTATTGCTCTTAATTTTAATTTATTTTATTTTGAACAACATCATAAACGGTATCAGTGAGTTGTTTTTGGTAAAAACGATTACTCATATTTCTACAACAAACTTAATTATCACATAAATCTACAGTTTTATCACATATTTTTAACTTCAGTTATACCAAATTATAACCTGTACTACAATCAATTTTCCCTAAGTTTCCAAAAAGATGATTTAGACCATCTCCAATGGTTAGTTCTATTTTTTCCTCTAAAAATAGAGATCTTCAAAAATAGAGCATGAGTTTGCTCCAATAGTTGGCTCTATTTTTTATTTTAAAATAATATTTGAAACGTATAATATTTTTATTTTATTAACCAATTTATAATAAAACTCTTTACTTTTAAATTTTACAAATTTGACTCACTCATTTTATTCTATAACAATAGTTCAATAAAATTCTGATTTTATTAAAATTAAACATCTTATTATAAAGAGAACATTGCATTACATCACATAAAATTATTTTTCTTTTATCTTTTAACAAAAAAAGTACAAATATGAACACATAATTTTGTTTGAGTATAAAACAAATATATATATAAATTGAAGGATCATACCAAATTTGGAGAAACACTATTCATTTCTCTATTTTTAGAGCAAGATATAGAGTACTATTGGAGCTCATTTTGCTCTAAAAACAGAGATATTTCTAAAAGTAGAGCACCATTGGAGATGCTCTTATAGAGTTTTCACATATATTAAGAAACAATAAATGTTTAACTATAACTATATTATCCTCCAACACTAAACAATTTTGGATAACTAGGAACCAATAGTAATTTCATAAATTTAATTATTTTTAAACAATGATTCTTGAAATGTATAATTCACTATTAAAAAATATAGAGTAAGAGTGTGTATTGGAAAAAAAATTGGAGAGATTTGAGTTTTAATGAGTTTTGAGATGATTGGTTGAATTTTGGTGAATAATTTTGTTATAAAATTTTCAGAAATATCACAGAAAACCACGAAATTTTGATATTTATATTTTTAACTAAGAAATCGCCTTAAATCCCAATTTTTAAAATCTTTTAAATGACAGTGGATTTGATTGCATATTTTAAAATCCAATTCAATAACAGTGGATTTTAAAAGATATTTTAAAATTCATGTTTCAATAACACATGATTTGTCAGTTTAACTTAAATTTCTCCAAATGCTTATTTTAATACACTCCACAAAAGTAGAAAATTAAATTTTGTGAAACGAGAAAAAAATCTTAAGAAATCAAGTTTCTAGGAAGGGGAGGAGTACTATATACTGACAGTAAGAGTCAAAGTTAAGGTTCTATATTTGCTATCTAGTTATCCAAAATGGAAAAATAACCCAAAAAAAAAAACTATATTTGCTATATATTTGAATTTGTTCATGTAGGCTTAAAAAACGGAGATTTCCTATTTTTGTAATCAATTCAATGCCTTTTAATCCAACCAAAAAAGAGAGTGGGAGAAATATAAGAACTCTTACAAAAATCCTTGACTTTAAAAAAAAAAACTAAAAAAAAAAAGAGAAGTAATGGCTTCTCTTTGGTTGAATTTATTCTCCTTAAGTCTAATATGCTTCATTTGTATCGCTAAGCCAACTCCGGTATGTTGTTAGATAACAAGTAAATTTGTTACAATAAACTTAACAATTTCTCATATTAAAATTGTTATACTTGTATTGCAGCATCAAGAAACCGAATTCGAATGCGTCTCTATACACACACAATCTGCTTTACAACATCCTCAAATGAAGAATCATCGCATACAGGTATCATTCATTTGCTATTAAACATACTAATCAAGCTTTATAAACAAATTTGTTGAAATAAATCTAAATGTTCTTGTAGACTAGACCAAGTCGAGAGCTTTTATCAATGCTCTCTAGGTCCAATGATCACACAACCACAGGGATTGGTTTGAAGGGATCAGAAGAATGTCCTAGGGGACAAGTACCTATTCACAAACCAAAATCCAACCTAACTAATAATTTTATTCATCCCCAAGAATATACTAGAGCAGGTAATAAAGATCTTGCCTTTGGCTTCTTAATACTAGTCAAGTTTTGATGGCAACATATTGAATTTCAAAAATTTTATTCTTCTTTTTGTTTTTAGTTTTCTAAGCCAATTAGCCGAGAAAATGTAATTTTGAGTTCTTATGTAACATTTTAGCTATTATTTCTTTTACCATAAACAACTTTTTGATAGATTTTAAAAATAAACTTTTTGATAAAATTTTCACCTTCAAAAATATATATTATGTAATTTTTAACAGCATATATCATGTATTTTTTTCCTTACAATTTATATTTGATAAAGGAAAGATATATATATATATATATATTTAAAAATCTACAAGAACATATTTTATATTTTATCTAGTAATTGCAAACACAAATATAAATATTTGCGTTTAACCTAGGGGATACGACCCATTTTCCATTCTAAAAGAATTTTATTTTATTTGTTGGTTCATAAATATTTAGTAAATAAACAATATTAACTTTAACCACAATTCTGTTCTCTGTTTTTAGGCCGACTCTTGAGAGAAATTTGCAAGGCTAAAAAGAAGAAGAGAAAGAAAAGTCAACATAAAGAAAACCAAAAAAGAAAAAATAATCTACGTACAAAAAATAAAAATAAACATATCAATTCTGCAGTGTTGTCTCAAAAAAATATAAAACATAGCCACCGATCAAAATTATTCACAGAGACCCATCTACATGTAAGTACCTTAAGCAGAAAAAAAAAACATTATGTGATGGTTTATTATGTGATGATTACTATCTTATAATAGTAACATATGAGTTTTTATTTTTTATTTTGATCTGCAGTATGCAATTGTCAGGACATTTAAAAATACAACAAAAAGATGGCGTGGAGCACAAGCATTGTTCAATATTAACAAGCCACGAGTGATTCAAAATCAGTTTACTAAGGCTTGGATTTGGCTTAATTACGTACAAGACAACCAAATGAGTAGTCTCCAGTTTGGTTGGGCTGTAAGTATATATTACTACAAACTCCATTTATCGATTTTAGATTCAGATTGTAAGAACAATCCAAAGCCTGATTTTGAAAAAGAAAATCAATATTTGTCAATTTATTTCTATTTAACGCCTAATTTTTTTTTTCTTGATCCATCGTCTACAGGCACATACGAAATTATATCTAGACGACCGTCCGAGATTAACCACATTTTGGATGGTGAGTTATGTGATTTAATATATTTATTCACAAGTTTCATGATTATTTAAGATAATTTTTGGTGTGAGCATAATCTATATCACATATTACAGTCAGATGAACAACCAAATGGATGTTACAATGCGTTATGTCCAGGAGGGTATGTACAAATTCATAAGTCAATATATCCCGGTTTGCTTTATGAAAAAGTCAACGTTCCAGGAGCAAAACCTAACACTATCCATCTTTCTGTGGTTGAGGTACAAAATTAAAAACCTTATTTAAGAATTATTTTAGGCTTAATTTGTTTATCTCATTTGCATTTTAGTTACATTTCTCTGCATGTTTACATGTTTACTTTTCAAATTCGGATCACGACGCGTTAATGACACTAACATAAACCACTAAGTTACATGTTATAGTATTCTTAAATGTTTGCTTAAAACATTGAAACACTGTTATTTTGATTTTAGGAAACACTAAACAAAAAGTACAGTTATAACGGTCAAAATCAAATACAATCGGTCTATAATATTACTAGCTTCGTTTCATTAAATGTGTAATTTAAGTTTTTTTCTCATATACTAAGAAAATAATTAATTTTTTTGCTTTATCCATTGTTAATAAATTATATACAAAATTTCCTTAGTCAATACATTAAAATAATAAAGGTTAAACTAGAAATTATATCAAAATTTACACTAGCACTTTTTATGAAACAAAATTTGAATGCTAAAAAACCACTTATTATGAAACGGAGAAAGTATAATATTCTTCATGTAAACGGCAAAACGCAATGGGATCATGGTATAGTTTCTTTCTAATTTACATACAAGCTAGTTACTAAACATTTGAACCTACATATATGTACATAATTGCAGGATCCAGTGACCAAAAATTGGGTGTTGACGATAGGAACCATGATGATAGGCTATTGGCCACGGCAAAGTCACATGGAAGAAGGAGCTTCTGAAGTTTACTTTGGTGGATTTGCTGGAATTAGTACAGTGTCTCAACCCACGACGAGCGCACCAATGGGAACTGGAGATTTCCCGACAAAAGATTTGAGTCGGTCTTGTTACATGAAACAGCTTAAATATGTTCTTTCGGATCATACACTTGTGGATATTAATGCCAATGAGGTCGAGGAATATGTGGATAATCGTAAGTGTTATGGTGTAATGTTTCTTAAGTATTTAGATTATGATTCCAGAGAGACTCTTACGTTTGGAGGACCTGGTGGACAATGTTGATGTATATTTCAATTTGTTTGAGATGTGTTCGTGTTTTTCTTTATTTATTTAGGTTATAATATCAAAATAGGTTTTATTTTTACAAAAGGATTTGATCATTTTATTTTATGTTCACATCAATTTTTATGTGTCAAGTAGGAGTGTCAAAGTGGATAATCCAACCTAACATATTACCCAATAAGTTTAGAGTTAAGTAAGTTCATGTATCTATTGATCATGGCAGAGGTAGCTAAAGAGGAAGGGTGTTATTTGACACCTTAAAAATTTGGTATATTTTTGTTAAAAGCTTTAAAATAAAATGAGTTTTATTGACTCCCATAAAATAATTTTCTTACATTTTGACCCTCACAAATAAATTTTTTAGTTCCGCCACTGAATCGATTCAACCCATTATGTATCGATTCCATCCATTTAGTTGACACTGTCAGCCATACGTTTTTTATTACATTTTATTTCGTAAAACTTATAAACATATATCAAATTTGTAATCATGATTAGAGATGTTAGCTTTAACTTTCAAAAACTGATTTTCTTGTGATAATATTACACCGTCATTAATGTGTGTATATTTACTTATCATATTACATCATTACTTATAAAGTTATAATAATCTATAGTTTAAATCATAACGAATATCACTTCAAAGTTAAAACTCTTACCTCAACACACAAAAGAATTTAACTAAAACACGACAGAATCTCCAATAATATTGCATCCATAATCTACAAAATGATATTATTTTATTGGAGTCAAACACCCAACCTTATTATATTAATATTAATCTCCTGATCAATCATTAGATTCAGAGACTTTTAAAACTTTTATACTGTCTTGTTTTTTTTAATTGTTAACTTTCCATATCCATGTTTTTTAAAAAAACATGAGTTAAATGATAGAGGACTGCTTGCTAACGCGGACTGCTAAACAGAAGCTTAAAAGCTGTAGTAGAAAGCCTTTCTCAATTCTCGTTCTCGAAAAACCAAACTTTGTTAAAGACATAAAAGGAGGTCCCACTATGACTATTAGCGGTTCCTAGCAGGCATGGGATCTTACCTCCTATTCCTGGGATTACTGGGATTACTGGTTCTCCCATTCCTAACATTCCTAGGAATTCGCAAGACACCATAGGCAACATGGGAATCCTTGATCTACTTGTTTCTCAGATTCCCTTTGAGGTTAGTTTGGCTCATTATTGCCGAGATAATGACCTACTTCTTCATATCCACCGTGCAATGCGAAGGTGAGAAAGGTGAGAAAGAAAGAGTGATTTGCTTGCAAACCCCTGTCCTCAATGGAAGAATGAGTGATCCGTTCCCCTGCAGATCATGGCCTTACCACTCGGTCCCCGATGGCCAGCGGGGGATTCTTCGGTATAGCAGCTCACGTTAAATTCAAGATAATAATATTTCAAAATATATGTAGACATAAAACTCAAATCGAATAATAAAATAATGATATAAAAACTTACAATTTTGATTATTTTTATTTATAAAATGCGGAAAACCACGTAGTTTTTTTTCTTTTTCTTTATTTCTTTTTAATAAAAGTTAGGAACTTTCTTAAATATTTAGTGATTTGTCGAGAATATATATTTAACCGAAGAGATTATCAAAGTACTACTATAATCTTAAACACCTCGCCGTCTTCTCTTCTACAACAGACAACATCTTTCTCTTTCTTTTTTCACAAATCAATTAGGACAAAACCTTCTTCTCATCTCCGTACTCAAAATCTTCAATCGACTTGTATGTTCTTCTTACCTTCAATATTGATTTCATATCTGATTCCAATTGTCGAATTTCAAATTGACTTTAAAAAATTGATACTTTCAGTTTTCTCTCATCGACCCAATTTCAAATTTCACTTCTTTTTGGGATTTCTCTCCGATTTATACCTTTAATCCCCCAAATTCAATCGCTTTCTGCTTTTAATCAATTTGTTTTGCGTTCTAAATTCTTCTAATTAGTTCATAGAATTAACCCAAAGTTTGATTCTTTTTTCAGGGTTTTGCAAATTTGAAAAATGATTGAACGTGGGAAGAGAAACCATGATCGTAGTAGAGACAATAACAACAATGAGAATAACAACAACAGGAATCAAAAGAGACGAAGTTCTTATGAAACCGATGAAAAGAAGATCAATAATGACAACAAAGAAGATCTCATTGTTGCTTATAGAATCTTATGCCCTAGTGGAGTTATTGGTAGTGTTATAGGCAAAAGTGGAAAAGTTATTAACTTGATTAGGCAAGAAACTAAAGCAAGAATCAAAGTTGTTGATCCTTTTCCAGGTTGTAGTGAAAGAGTTATAACGATTTTTTGCTCGGTTAAGGAGAAGAAAGATATTGTCGATATAGAGAATAGTGAATCGAGTTATGCTGAGAAGATTGTGCCTTTGTGTTCTGCTCAAGATGCTCTTATTAGAGTTCATGATGCTATTGTTACTTCTTTAGCTACTGCTGCTGAGAGTACTAAGATAGATAGAGATGATATTAGAGAATGTCGCCTTTTAGTTCCGTCTAGTCAATGTTCTAATGTTATTGGTAAAGCTGGTTCGACTATTAAGAGGATTAGAAGTAGAAGTAGAGCAAATGTTAAGGTTGTTTCTAAAGATGTTTCTGATCCTTCTCACACTTGTGCTATGGATTTTGACAACATTGTTCTGGTTAGTATCTGAATTCCACTAACCCCGTAAGCATATATTTGCCTGTTTCTTTTCTTGTTTTAATCGATGTTTCTTGTTCTTGATGTCAATTAGATATCAGGTGAGGCTGAAGCTGTTAAGAAAGCACTTTTCGCTGTTTCTGCGATCATGTACAAATTCAATCCTCGAGAACAGATTCCTCTGGATACAACTATCCAACAAGAAGTTCCCGCTAGTATTATAATTCCGTCAGATCTTTCTATCTATCCAAAAGCCAGTTTATACCCAAATCAGGATTCTATTTTCCAACATGGGGACAATGTTCCATCGTTTATTGGTACACTTCCTCAGGGCTATGGAGAAAATGCTGCAAATCCAATGCCGGTTTTCTCTTCTTCTGCTCTTCCTGTGTTTCATGGTTTTGGCGGGTCTTCCAGATCAGAAAAGTTGATTATAAAAGTTCTGTGCTCTTCTTCCAATATCGGCCGTGTTATCGGGAAAGGAGGATCAACCATTAAGGGAATAAGACAAGCAACCGGGTCTCATATCGAGGTGAATGACTCGAGGAAAAATCATGATGACAATTGTGTTATTATCGTCACTGCTACAGAGTCTCCTAATGATTTGAAGTCTATGGCGGTTGAGTCTGTTCTTCTACTTCAAGAGAAAATTACTGATGTAGATGAGGAAAATGTTAAAATGCAACTCCTTGTACCTTCTAAGGTAATAGGATGCATTATAGGAAAAAGTGGCTCAATCATAAGCGAAATCAGGAAAAGAACAAACGCCGATATTCACATCTCAAAAGGGAATAATAAGCCTAAGTTTGCTGATCCCAATGATGAGCTCGTTGAGGTAATGATTCTTAGAATCATTCAGCTTTGCTTTATTCAATTCTTCAATTTCTATACTAATGTTTGGTTCTTTGTTTATTTCAATTAGATATCTGGTGAAGCAAGCAATGTGAGAGATGCTCTCATTCAGATAGTTTTGAGGCTTCGAGATGATGTTTTAAGAGATAGAGAGATTGGTTCCAGGAATCAACCTCCTGCAAGATCTGAGAATAAGAATTTCTTCTCTTCGGGTAGTAGTAATACTGGTCTTGCACTTCCTCAATCTTTCATGTCTTCTATTCCGCAAGTTGCTTCTGTAGATTTTGATAGGAGACCAGAAACCGGTAATAGCATGGGCATGTTTTCTTCGAACGTTGGACTCTATGGTTATGGAAGTTTTCCGGTAACATCTCCTTCTTCTTCTTAAACCGGTTTATCTCATCTTCTATGTTTATCGTAGTTCATTCTCATAACTTTGAAGTTTTTCTTCAAATAGGTGACCAATAATGGTTATGGAGCCAACTCTTCTTACGCATCCAATCTCTATGCAGGGTAAGTTTGCAAGTTAGTTTCATTTTTAAAAATAATTTTCAACTCTTTTCCTTGTTCATGGTCTTGTGCATTCACAGATTGCCTCAATCTACTACTATTGAGGTTCGAATCCCTGCAAATGCGGTCAGTAAAGTTATGGGCAAAGGAGGAGGCAACTTGGATAATATAAGAAGGGTTTGTTCACAAATCTTTTTTTATTTTCCTTCCTCATTGCTCTCTAATCACTCTAACTCTGTTCGTCTCTTCTTCGCTCTTTTCGATCTAACATTTTCACATGATGTGTGCCCTCTCTCTCTCTCTGCTCTCTCAGATATCAGGAGCTATGATAGAAATTTCTGATTCCAAAACTTCCCATGGTGGTCGCATTGCTCTCATTTCCGGAACACCTGATCAGAAGCGTACCGCAGAGAACTTGTTCCAAGCTTTTATTATGTCCACTTGAATAGTTTGCTGAATCCTTTTCCATGGAAGTTTGTTCCAGCTCTCTAGCTCTCAGTGGATTTCTTTGATCGGGTTTCTCAGGCTTTCCTCCTTCTTCCATCAAGCTCATGTTTGAATATGATTGCATCTCTCATCAAAATTTTTGGTATCTCCATCTCCGTTCAGTAAATCTTGGTTTCTCGTTCTTTAACAAAAAAAAAAAAAAAACTTTTGGTTTCTCGTGCTACACATCTTGTAGTCTTTCAGGAACATTCTTTCTCTCTTTCCTTGCGAGCTGTTCGTACAATAAATGCTTGTCTGTGCAATAAAACAAAATCGTTCTTATATCAGTCAAGCTTTGCTTATTCTCCATATATGGAATCAGGTCTGCTTTTTGCTTAATCCAAAGCAGTCCTATCAGTTATGTGTTAGTTCGCCGACTCTGCAAATTCCATGTCTCAGCTTCTTCATATGTGATGCTAAAAATATACTCACCGTATCGCATAACATCATTGTTCTTGATGTTTTTTTAGAAATTTCTGCCCATAGACTATAACCTAGTGATCTTGGAAAACAGTAGTCTTTGGATCGCTTCTCCTTAATGACTGAAAATGTTTCTGCTTCTTAGAAGTTTAACCTTGTTAATGGTTTGATCTTCCGATCTGATTATCTGAAATTCCACTGGTTTATCAGTAGACTTGCTCATTCTTGCTGATCATCCCACAATTTACAGTCTTTTGGTCAAGCTCTATTGATTGATCTTCTTTATCTTTGGCTCCATTAGCACTTCTGGTTCATTCTTTTCCTAGATAGGATACCAGGAGCTCTTATCATCTATCCGTTCATTGCTAATATCATTTTTTAACTTGAGTCATGATCGTATACTGCTTGTACCATACTAGCTTGTCAGTACAGGATTTTAGCATTAGAACTCGCAATGCTAAGCTTTTTTTTTGGGTTTTCGCTTTAGCTTTTGCTGGTCTGGCCTCTCCATTCCCACATACGAGGTTGTCACTCTAGAATTCTAGCATTAGAACCTGAAACACCAAAAGCTTTTCTTCGTTCTGATCACATTTATCTGATAAACCTGCGGTTCCAACATACTAGGTTGTCCGAAACCCACAACATTTGTTCAGTTTCTGCTTAAGCTTTTGCGGATTGATCATTCTGCTGACAAGCCTGAAAACTGTCCAACACATCCCTGGACTGGTCTTTATCGCGAAAACTGTGTGTCATGAATGTGATATATATATTTATATATATATATATATATATAGTTTAGTTCTTAGCAATTATATAGTTTCTTGTGCATCTTTTGATTAAAGGTCAATGAGGATAGTTTGTTAGGGAAAGATAGGTGATGTTTATCCATTTGGAAGCTTTTGATACTCAATGGTCATTTAGTAGTTTACGTTACATAATTATAAAGTGTTTTACCAATTTTTAATATATACTCCCTCAGTTTCATTTTATTTGTTGTTTTAGGGTTTTACACACTATTTAAGAAAATAATAAAATTCTCTATTTTATCCCTCATTAATACACCAAACTAATTTTTTCATTGGTTATTATACTAAATACTAAGGGTAAAAATATAAATTTTTATCAAAAAACTACATTGGAAATCCAAAACAACACTTATTTTGTAACAAAAAAAAAATCCTAAAACTACAAATAAAATAAAACAGAGGGAGTATTGAATTACTACTATTAACCAAGTTCGATTCTTCAAATCTCTCTATTGCATATCACACCAGGACTATTGAAAATTTTAAATTATAGCCTTAGGATTAAAAAAAAAATCTAAAATTTGAGAATGATTTTCCTAAGTTCAGCATATATGCTATTTTCTTTCCTAATTAACATAATTTGTCATAATATTTCATTCAATTTGTAACATTCTTTTTACAAAAAAATAATTGTAAATGAAGGTGTTAGTGTGTTAAAAAAGAATAAAAAAAAATCAAATTGAAATGTTTTGAGATTTTTTATGTAAACCAAATTGTTTTTAAAACTTTAAACTAATTAAATCGAATTGAGTAAATCAATAAGAACAAAGAAAACCAAAAGCCAGACAACCTTAAACCAATTATGTCACCTCTAAAAATTTATGTCTTTTATTAGCTAAACTTTTTTAAATATCTGGGATAAAATTTGCATCTCGAGAAAAACGATCATTTTCTTGGAAAACGGAACAAAGATTAGATAAGAAGAGGGAAATAGGAAAAAAAAAAAAAAAACGTTAGCTTCCACCTCTGAACGACTCTAATGGCAGCCACCACGAGAAGGTTGCTTCAGTGTGTGTCTAAGACCGCCGGAGCGCGCCGGAGCTATGGCGGTTTGCCGCAATCGAACTCCAAATCTCCTCCGACGTCTTCTTCTCAGCGATTGATGGAATTAGAATCCGAATTCAGCGCCCACAAGTAAAGTCTCTCTCTTTTTCCATTTTTTCCCTCAAGTTTTCGTTTTGATTTGAGTATGGAGTTGATAAAATGAAAATCACTGAACTTTCCTCTTTTTGGGTTATCGGTTTTTGCTCTATTTATGTTAACTGGAGCAATGATCTTTGATTTTAATGTTTCCTATCCAAGTTTAAGATCAATTGATTCGAAATCCAATTGGGTACTCTTTTTCTCCAGAGATCTGTTTTCTTTTTTCCTTCTCTAGATTTGCATGCTTGATTCAAATGTGAAAGAGGCAGAAAAGGCTAAGAGCTGTGTTTGTTTTTGAGGATTTGAAATATTCTGAAACTTGTTTTATTGGAGTGTAGAACATGACTCAAATGATTTTTTAGTTATTACGATTCATGATGAAGCATCTGATAATCTTTTACTGTAACGGTTCCATTACCTTGATTGGTATCTAGTTTTATCCTCAGAGGTTTATGGTTGTTTTTTTCTTTTGGAATTTGAAAATTCTGAACCTTAGCTTCTTCTTGATGTAAAAAATCCTGCTTATTAACTTTAGTCTCTTTGTATGTGTCCATAATCCAGTTACCATCCTGTTCCTGTTGTGTTTTCTCGCGCAAACGGCTCAACTATATACGACCCTGAAGGAAAGAGATACATTGATTTTCTTGCAGCTTACTCCGCAGTTAATCAGGTAATATAACCCCAAAACCGCTTCGGTTAACTTGTTAGATTCATTGTTTGTGTTTCAATGTGAAATGTTTAATGTTTATTTTGTGTATCGTTGCAGGGACATTGTCATCCTAAGATCATGAAGGCATTGCAGGAACAAGTAGAGAAGCTCACTTTAAGTTCAAGAGCGTTTTATAATGATAAATTCCCGGTATTTGCAGAGCGTCTCACAAATATGTTTGGTTATGATATGGTTCTTCCTATGAACACGGGTGCTGAAGGTGTTGAAACTGCGTTGAAAATAGCAAGAAAATGGGGTCATGAAAAGAAAAATATTCCCAAAGATGAGGTACATTTTTTCCCTTTTCTTTCTTTTAAGAATTGTTATTTGCGTTTAACATTTTTAAAATTTAGGAGGTTTCTTTTTGCAGGCTATAATTGTATCTTGTTGTGGTTGCTTTCATGGTCGTACATTAGCAGTTATTTCCATGAGTTGTGACAATGATGCTACTCGTGGATTCGGACCATTGTTGCCCGGGAATCTTAAAGTTGATTTTGGTGACACGGATTCACTTGAGAAAATCTTTAAAGGTATGCAAATGTTTCCTGCTTCAAATTTCAACCGAGAATTTCATTTCCAAGATTAAGATTGAGCTTGAGGTAATGAATGGATCATCTTACTGTTATGTTAACTGCAGAAAAAGGAGATAAAATAGCAGGATTTCTTTTCGAGCCTATTCAAGGTGAAGCTGGAGTAAGTTCCTTCTTTCGAGTTATACAATTTTTTTCGTTTTATTATTTTAGAAGATGAATCATGCTGGATTTGTTTCTAAAATGTTAAAAATGTCTTTGGTTTAGGTTATTATTCCTCCCGATGGTTATTTGAAATCTGTAAGAGAACTCTGCACAAAACACAATGTTTTGATGATTGCGGATGAAGTACAAAGCGGTCTAGCGAGATCTGGAAAAATGTTAGCTTGTGATTGGGAAGAAATTCGTCCCGACATGGTGGTATGTACTTTTACATTTTACAAGCGCTTTGTTTCATTTTCTTTATGGTTTCCTCCTCGAGCAAAGCTATTACATAGATTACACATCAAATCTTGAATCTGTTTGTTGAAAGATACTTGGGAAAGCATTGGGTGGAGGAGTAATTCCAGTAAGTGCAGTGCTTGCTGATAAAGATGTGATGCTTCATATCAAACCTGGCCAACACGGAAGGTTTGCATTAATGTTGCTTCACTCTCTAATTTATCATAATTAGCATTTGATTAATGCGATTAAGTTGTTCCTTTTTCGTGTTCTTGATTGTCTAAATCAGCACATTTGGTGGGAACCCTTTAGCTAGTGCTGTAGCTATGGCTTCTTTGGATGTTATCGAGGAAGAAAAACTCGTCGAAAGGTACCATTTTGCTTTCTAAATCGATTCAGGTTCTTTAGAGTTTAGATTATAATTTGAGATCTTGTTTTGTGTGGAATCTATATAGATCAGCAAGTCTTGGAGAGGAACTGAGGATTCAACTAAATGAAATCAAGAAACAGTTTCCGAATTACATAAAGGAAGTACGAGGAAGAGGACTGTTCAGTGCCGTCGAGTTCAATAGCGAAAGCTTATCTCCGGTTTCAGCTTATGATATTTGCTTGAGCTTGAAGGAGAGAGGAGTCTTGGCTAAACCGACTCACAACACTATTGTCCGGTTAACTCCACCACTCTCCATAAGGTAAAATAAAAACAGTCGAACCGGTCTGGTTTATTGAGCGGTTTATCGATTGATTGAGTTATCGGTTTTCTTTCTTTTGGCAGCTCTGATGAACTCCGAGAAGGCTCTAAGGCTCTTCACGATGTTCTTGAACTCGATCTTCCCAATCTGAGGAAAATCAATTCTGGTAAAACACCGGTTTCTCATTTAACCGAATGTGATCGCTGCGGTAGAAGCCTCTATGCTTGAAATCGGAACTTGGCTAGGTTCTGGTTTACTTTTATCGTTTGTATTGTTATTTCATATTTTGTTAAGAGTCTTGTGATTTCATTCACTTGTTCGGTATAGAATAAACCATATAATACCTGTAAGGCCGAACCGGATTGTACCGAGCTCGGTAGAAATAACTCTGGTTTGGCATTGTATAATTTTAGCTTATCCGTATATTGGGTGTCAGCACACAAATTTCGGTTTAGTAGTTATATTTCTGGTAGAAATTAAAATACTAATTTTCTTTTCCCTTGGCATATCACTAAATCATGTTTAACATACTGACTCTACCAGTACTTTTCAAGAATTATCAAAATTTAAAGATGTAATGGCATTGATGAGTTGTAAAAACAAAAGTTAGATGTATGTATTAGTAATGAATATGTACACGTGTTGGCATGTGTATGTAGATATTGATATGAAACATGGAATCATGAATAAACATATGCCTGTCTTCTATTGCTTAAACCCAAATATGTTGAGGCGTGAAACCCCATATGATTGGTTGGCTCTTCAATATTTAAATTACATTTATCATAATCTGATTAAAATTAACAATTCTATACTTCAGTAAACAATCTAAAAATATAAATTATTTCCCAAACTAATAGCCTCGTAATCTTGATTATGTTCTCTCTTTTTACTTCTAATGCATGAGTGTTACTCTTTTTTTTGAAGAGGGGAGAAACTTAGATGTTTCATTGGTGAATGTGCATTTAATAGTCACATGTGTCTCTTATTGTATCCTAACATTTTCCAACTAAGTCAAATCTAAGGAAAACGCCGAGGCGTGCGAAACGGGAAGCTACACATGAAACAACATGCACATTAGTAGGCGTGGCTTACTTATTCATATCCAACGCAAAATGAAACACATGATTTGTCTAGTCACGAGTGCATTATACATATCTTATTCCATTTATTATCATATAATATACTTATGATCTAAGGATAATGAAGTTCGGTAGGATATGCAAAGGTGGAATAAAGTAAGTTGATAGTAATCGATTGCATAAAGGAAGATATTATAGACATAAGACACTTTCATTTAGATATCAATAATTCTAAGATTTCATATATAAAGTTAATGGTCTATTTGTGAGATTTTTTTTACCGGAGTTCAACTTCAACAAATTACGTTACCTTGGATAGTAGGAAATTGAACTATAGATTGGATTTTATAGACCCAAATGATGTAAAAAGATGTTTATGTAAAAATTTATAATGGTCTTGTACAAACTTTTTTATTCCTTTTTGTAAACATTGATACTGAATATTTTTTTTCTTCTAATAAAGCTCATCGGGAAAAATATAGTTCTTAAAATTTTATAATCCGATTATTTATAACAAAACATCACCTACTATATCATATACATATATTTTTTTCTTCTAAGTCTAGTAGCATTAGGCAAATCCAATTAATTCTCCACATTTACCTTAAGATCTCTCATGTGGTACAGCTAACTATAAATTTAGTTTTTTTTTTTCTACACTACAAATTTGATTGTTTTTTTTGCAATAAATAAATTTATGTAATATTAACATAACAAATTTATCCAAAAATAATGATCAAATTGGTGATCGAGAAGCCAAAAAAAAAAACACTCCTATAATATATGATGATGCCGTTTTCTCAATGCAAGCGTTACACGCGCTCATATGTTATTCACGCGCTTAAAGTAGAGACAAAAGCTCGTGGATCATTTATACTCGTATCATTTAAAGTAGTATTTTGCATTTTTCTCTCTCTCTCTGGAAACATCTTCCATGCGTTATCTATCATCTTCTCCAACATATTGATTCTGAATCCGAAACCCTAATAAATTTTACCCCAAATCGTAAGGTCCAAATCCAATTTCCCACCTTCAATGGCCGCTATTATTCCCCGTTCAGATCCACCTTCACGGATCCATCCCGAACCACCACAAACCCTAGAAGAAATCGACCATTTCGATCGTCTTCCAGATTCAATCCTCCTCTTAGTTTTCAACAAAATCGGCGACGTTAAAGCTCTTGGCCGATGCTGTGTCGTTTCCCGGAGATTTCATTCTCTAATTCCTCAAGTCGAAAACGTCGTCGTTCGTGTCGATTGCGTTATCTCCGACGACGATTCTTCATCTCTATCTTCTATTAAATCTCGATCCGCTGCATCTGGATCTTTCTCTTACATATTTCGCCTTGTTGTTGGTGGCATTGTTAAGCCGTTACAAGCTTTAGGTCAATTCCTTGGTACGAAGAGATCATCATGTGGTTCTGGATCATCATCATCATCGTCTTCTTTGTCTATTAGTGGAGGAGATGAATATGGTGGAGAGATCGAACAAGGAGGCGTAACGCATCATTCACCTACACAGGTTTTGAAAAACTTTGAAGAGATTCGTTATTTACGTATTGAGCTTCCTAGTGGTGAACTTGGGATTGATGATGGAGTTTTGTTGAAATGGAGAGCTGAATTTGGTTCTACTCTTGATAATTGTGTAATTCTTGGTGCTTCTTCAGTGATTCAACCAAATCCATTGAGAATTTCTCAAGGTGTTGATACTGCAATCGTTGAAGCTTCAAGCTCTGATGATAATGGGAGTATACCGGAATCGTTTTACACTAATGGAGGTTTAAAGCTTCGTGTTGTATGGACTATTAGCTCTTTGATTGCTGCATCAGCTCGACATTACTTGCTACAACCAATAATTGCGGAGCATAAGACGCTTAAGAGTTTAGTTCTCACTGATTCTGATGGGCAAGGTGTGCTTTGTATGAATAGAGATCAGCTTGAAGAGCTTAGGGTGAAACCATTGTCAGCTTCATCAGCATCAAAGAGGACACTTGTGCCTGCTCTGAACATGAGGCTATGGTATGCTCCTACCTTGGAATTGCCTGATGGAACTGTGTTAAAGGGTGCGACTTTAGTGGCGATAAGACCAAGCGAGTCGAAAAAGGAAGTTTCGGATATCTCTTGGGTATCTTCGGCTTTTGAAGAGCCTTATGAGACCGCTGCTAAGATGCTGGTTAAAAGAAGGACTTACTGTCTAGAAATGAACTCGTTCTAGCTTGAAAGGGTTTAAGTTTGGAATCTGAGGTAAGATAGTTTCTTCTTATGTTCATTTTCATCTGTTTATAAAGTGATTTGAGAATATAATTTGGGCGAGAATTTTCTTGAAACCATTTAAGATTTAACCATTCTGCATTAGTAAAGCTTCTAAGATGAGTTTAGGTGTTACTACCATAGGTCCATAGCTTATCATCAACATTAGGAACTTGAAGTTGTCTTATTTACATCTTATAAGTTATAAGTAACACTATCCTTTACTGTATTGCGTCTGATTTGTTAAGCATTTGTGGTCTAGAAATTGGGAATTTGTGTTGTCTTCATAACTTTGTTTTGCTATTTTAGAAAGCACAGAACTTTCTCATTGTTATGATTTCTTGTTTGTTAGGGAACCCGATGGCGTTTCAGGATGTTACATATAATGGGGAAGCAGAGAATGAAATAAAAATCGAAGTTTTGATGAATCAAGAAACCAGTTTTGCTGCCTACTGCATCTGCTAGCTATTTTTGGTCTTTGAAGCATATGATTTTCCAGGATCTCGCAATCGTATATCAACAATTTACAGATATCATGTAAGAGTTATGTCTTTGTTTAGTTACTTAAAAGCCTTCTCCTTTTGCTGCCTCTTCTCTTATTTATGTGAATATTGTAGGTCTTGCTTATTCCCCTGTCATTATACAAGTTATTTAATAAGATTGTTGTTTTGGAATTTTCATAATTTTTTTTATAGATAACGTTCGATTCTCAAAGTAGTATTGTAGTTTACAATTCTGTTAGACTATATTAGAGGTAAAATAAAAGCTAATTCACCTTCTTTGATCTCATCAGGATCAGATATTCTGATTTTAATAGTTTATGTAACATCCATATCGATCATAGAAAGTCGGGATTTAAGTCTGGAAAAACTTTTCTAGACTGTTAGAGGTGGGTATTTAAGTTTAGATTTTAATCCGGTTTGGTTCGGTTCGCTTAATTTGGTTTTAAGAAAATTCTAACTGAATTCACTAAAGGTAGCTTGATGTGATAAAAAAAAATCTGTTCCTTGTAAAACATGGAAAAGTTGAAATATTTATAAGTTATAACTACGAATTAGGGAGAATTAACCTTACTAAACTTTGTTTTATAAAAAATTTTTGTATAACAGAATAAAAAAAATACTCATATGTAAAAGAATTCAGTCCACAAAGTTTAATTCTTTGAATCTTTTCTTTCTCTTGATAACAAAGGATAGATCTTAAGATGGACAAAAGGAATCGTTTTAACATACACATGTCGAGTGTTTTTAGCCAAGCTCTTATATTTGTTTGTCAACTTTGTGATTTGAAGTTGAGACAAAAGCGACCAAGCATTTCCGTGCCGGCTCGTTCCTCGTCATTTACTCAGGGCTTATAAAAAGCCTTGAAGCCATTCGAGTCTTGTGTATCTTATTAGTGGTTTACAAAGAAATTAAAATTTCAAATACCAATAAACGCAAACCAGTCGTCCTCGGCGGCTATAAAGAAATAAACTTTGATGACTACTTGGTGGAAACAAGCCAGTAGTTTCATAAACATTCCTTTGACCTTTCCTTTCCTCTTTACGCGTATGGCTTCTATATATGAACAACCAACTGTTATAGGTTCTTCAAAGCTCTCTTATACTCTTATATCATGGCGGTTTCTTCAACGTCTCAGGTTAAGAGCTTCCATGTATTTCCGAGCTTCCACGGCCCAGATGTCCGTAGAGGATTCCTCAGTCATTTACACAATCTCTTTGCAAGGAAAGGGATCACGATGTTCAAGGATCAGGAGATGGAGAGAGGCAATACGATCGGATCTGAACTCGTACAAGCCATTAGAGAAGCGAGAGTGTCCATCGTTCTGCTCTCCAAGAACTACGCTTCCTCGAGCTGGTGTCTAGATGAACTGGTTGAAATCTTGAAGTGCAGAGAAGATCAGGGGCAGATTGTGATGCCCATTTTTTACGATGTTGAACCCTCACATGTTCGAAAACAAAAGGGAGATTTCGGGATCGCATTCGACAAAACCTGTCAAGGTGAAACAGAGGCACAAAAGCGGAGATGGATCGAAGCTTTGGCATATGTTGCTACCATTGCTGGAGAACACTCTCGTAACTGGTTTGTCTCTCTTTTGCCTCAACCATTTATAACGCTTTTGTCTTCCTTAATTAATCCATGTTTTTTCTTTTCGTTAGGACTGATGAAGCTGCGATGGTCGAAAAGTTTGCCACAGATGTCTCCAAAAAACTGAATTCGGAGCAAGAGATGAGGGAAGCCTTTAGGGTTTTTGATAAAGACCAGAATGGTTACATATCTCCAGCAGAGCTTCGACGTGTGCTGAAATCTCTTGGGACGAAAGTAACTGATGAGGAAGTTAAAGATATGATCCGAGAGGTTGATGTTGATGGCGATGGTCACATCAACTTTGAAGAATTCGTCAATTTCATGAAAAAATTATGAATTTTCATCATCACTTGATCCTTGTTGCGTCCTTTCGGACATGTTTTTCCTACTTCTTTCCCCTTTTATTTTCTTGCTTTCTTAAGCTCTTTAGTGTTATCTACTCATGTTTTGCTCATCCTTTGACAATTGATTATACATGTTATTTAATAAGATTCTTGTTTTGAAATTTTCATAATCTCCTTTTGGATTTTCTATGGTTCTCTGATTAGTAATTTTGTAGAATTGTGTAATAAAACATTTACAAATTGATTCATTATGCTTAAGAAAAAACGTTAATTTAATTGTTGAATGACATATGTATTTTTTTTGATATTTTTGTTTATAAATATAACCGTTGATTCTCAAAGCAGTTATGTATTTACATGTATATTAGACTATATTAGAACTACGATAAAACTAGATAGTAACCCGCACTGTACAGAGCGTGGAGAAATATTTGGTTCATACTTTGTCAATTAGTTTGTATAATTATATTTTATGTTTTTAGCATCTTATTTATCTTGTTTATTATTATTACTATATATGGTTTGTGTTGTGTTAATTAAAATTATTAATATATATAGAGCATGTGTAATATGATTGACTAATATAAATACAACAATAATATTGTAGTTTGTATTAACAGTAAAACGATACAAAATATAAAAACTTTAAAATTATGCACCAGGTAAATTTAATACAAATTATTTCTGTTTTTGTTAGCCAAGGCCAGTATACATCAAATTAGTTATGTTTATACTTAGTGTAAGACTATCTCTAATTATTTATCGGTCCAGACCCACGTATTTTATGTATCGCAAACAAAGGAAATATATATTTTCCCCTCCGAGGAACCGAAACTGTTCTTCAAAATCACTGAAGATCAACCTAAAACCACAATTTCTCATAAAAACCTATCATCCTCCATCACTTTTCTGATTGTTGAGTTTTATTCAACTGCATCATTTCCTTCAAATATAACTCGGCTTTATGTTTAGAGGATGGAGTTTGAAGGTATCGACATAGAAACCTCCTCTTTACCTTTATTGAACATACATGTACAACATTTCTTACCTACACGATATGAGAAATGATCAAGAGCTTCAATTAAAAGCATGGACTATATATATATATATATCTGGTACTTTAGCTCTAAGCTTATCTGTAATGAGGATATTTGATGCTTTCATGTCTCTGTGTATTATTGGTTTATCTGCATTAAATTGATCGTTGAGGAGCCTTATGCAGAAAATCTTGGCCCACTAAGCTTACTGAAACACCGAAGTGGACAGCCGTACATGTGTAAGTGTGCGTATAGGTTAATGAATGAACCACATCAATAGCAATCTCAAGACGTTCTGTCATTTGAAGGCGGCTAAAGAAGAACAAAAAGTTGAGAATTATAATTTCAGATACTTTCTATTTGGAAACTTTCTCTATGCTCTTAAATTAGAGACTGGGCTTGTCTCTCTAGAAGAAGAAGAAGAAGAAGTACCTCTTGCAAGTTGCAACTTACCATCTAGATGCATGTTCTCATAGGATTCGTTGCCAACATATTTAACAACAATAACCATTTATTCTTCATGTTCAAGAAATGAATACCGCTTTACAAAGTTCATATGCTCGATCTTTGACAATGTATATATTTTATTCTTGAACTCTAGCAACCAGCTTTTGCCATAGATGTTATGCAACAAGATTTTCAGTTATAGATAAATTTTTCTTCGAACCATTCTTAAGAAATTTCTATCTCCCATTCACATATTTTCCAAGAAAAGAATTCAACTACTACCTCGTGTAGCCACAACCATTTCTCTCTTGCTGGTACGGAGAGCATCTGCATAATTTAATCAATAGAATTAAAGCAAAACTGAACTAATTAAAGAGAAGCACACAATTCAATTACTTGAGAAAAAAAAACACCAGAAATGAAGAACTGAAACAAATATTAAAGTTACTAATTAAGCAAGAACACACATTCACTTAACAAAGTATACAAAAAAACTCAGAAGACTATTCACACTACATTGCCAGATTGAAGCACATGTAAATTTAAATGTGACATTTGTGAAGAATCCTTTAGAACCCTAGACCCAGTTACAAACTTCATAACTTTAATAACCCGATTCCAAGCACATGTCTTAACTTCATAAAGTATAAAAACGACAATTCTCATCAGTGTGGAATAAGCAAATCATGGAAGTGGTTGTTTTCTTCAAAATGGAAGAATTCTCTATCTGGAAGATCAACCAATTGATAATTAAAACGATGTGCTCTAGTTAATTTTGTTTGTTTAATAGCGCTAACAGTACGACCCAAAAAAATACCAAAAGAAACCAAAGTAAATTAGAGAAGTAATTTTTTTTATTGCTTTGATTTATTTTATGCATGATTGAAGGTGATATCATAATATATATCTTGTACTTCTTAGAGAAACTTCAAGCTACCAACCTTAATTACTTTAAATCTTTCAATGCTCCCATCAAAATTTGGTTTAATTTGTTTCTTCCATTTAATAGAAATAGATCTAACATCTTAGGTGTCGGAAAAAATCCAAAATTTATTTTTCATATGAGTTTTCATCTCCTATTTTATATTGGTCTCCAACTTGGAAACTATAATTTTGAAAAAAAGAAAGAGAGAGAAACTCTTTTGTTCTAAACTTCTCTTCACTTTTTTCTCAATATCTTGATCTTCTAATCCAAGTATCTGTATATGATAAACAATAGTCAAACCCAATATAAAGATTAAAAGAAATGAAACTTACGTTTTCTTGTAGATTTAAAATAGTATAAGTTTTTACTTATCAAAGATTTGAACTCGCTTTCTATTTCAACCAAAAAACCTAAAACTTTTCGTGTAATCAAATGTATGGGAGAGAACGTGTTTTAAAACTTTTATTTTTGTTTAGGCTATCATCATCCATCCTTAAGGTTTGAAATCTTCTCTATTAAATTTACAAACACGACTGAAGCCCAAATTCATTTGTTTGGGCCAAAAGTTAAAAACTCAAATAAGCTAATGCCACTATTACCCCTAACAAAACCTTGCATTTTACAGTATCTGCCACGCTTAAACCTTATACCATCCTCCGTCACGCTCCACTCTCTCTTCAGTCGTCACCGACGAATCTGTTTCTTCACAATCAACAAGTCGTAAGTTTGAATTGTTATCAAATCGATCTTTCTCTCTATAAACCCTTTTGTTTTCTAATTATTGACACTAAGATTGAAATTTACAATTGCAGAAATGGCAACAGCTTTAGCTTCCAGATTATCACGAGGTAAGAGACAACCTAATTCCTCCATCGATCTCATCTTATTTCTTGAATCACAGCTTCTGGGTTATTAAATCTTATAGACTGCGATGGGTTTGGTTAAAAATCAGATATTTGTGAAACTAAAGTTACCATCTTTTAACTTATTATAGATTTGATTGTATCAGCTTCAAAAATGTTGAATTTTGTAATGACAGATTCAAGGGCTTAAATTATTTGGTTGTTTTGTTGTTGTTGATGATGTTATCAATTCATGCTCAAAATCTGTTTTTTGTTGTTTGATTTGATTCAGGAGGACGTTCATTGCTTGGAGGTCTTAACAATGGTGGTTTGATGAATTCTTCTAATGGAATGATCAATGAAACTATCCTCTCTCAGGTTAGTAACCAATACTTATATAAATTTATATATCAACATCTTCAAATTTTAGTATTTGTGTGTTGGTTTTTAGTATTTGCTTTGCTTCGTAGATTTGCGGTTATTTTCATTCTTTGAATCGAATTGGAACGGATATATTTAGTGCCTTAAGCTTCTTCTTCTTGTTGATTTTGGTGGAAGCAGCAGCAACAAAGAAGGACATTTATTCAAATGGGGACAGTTCTCAAAGTAGTAGACAATTCGGGTGCGAAGAAAGTGATGTGTATTCAAGCTTTAAAGGGGAAAAAAGGAGCTAGACTTGGTGATACTATAGTTGCTTCGGTTAAAGAAGCGATGCCAAATGGTAAAGTGAAGAAAGGAGCTGTTGTATACGGTGTGGTTGTTCGAGCTGCGATGCAGAGAGGCCGTGTTGATGGAAGTGAAGTTAGGTTTGATGATAATGCGGTTGTTCTTGTTGATAGTAAAGACAAGAATACGAAAACCGATCGTCAACCGATTGGTACTCGAGTGTTTGGTCCTGTTCCGCATGAGCTTCGTAAGAAAAAACATCTCAAGATCCTTGCTTTGGCTCAACACATTGCTTGAGACACAATAAACCTTAATAACCACATCTTTTTATGTTCTTCTTCTGTAAACTCTTTCCATAATTTTGTTTTGTTTGTTGATTCTTCGTTAATCACAACTTTTTTTTTTTTGTGTTCTTAAGAGGCTTCAAACTTTGAAAAGTTCCACAATCTTTAGGTTTTGTGCTTTGGTTTTCTTCTTCTTCGTGAAATAAAAATTTCAAAAACGGTTGCATATGATTTGAGTTCAATTTTATTAAAAGTATAAATATGCAATTTCCTTTATTACATATTTTCCTCGTATTTGTCGTTTATTACCAATGTTCCCTAAAGTTTTTATTATTTCAAAATGTATCTATATTTATGTTTATTTGCGATTTAGGATTACCTTATAAGTAAAAAATTTAAGTTCAGTCCTCTGTTATTTTATTTTTATTTCTGGTTATTTTATTTTTATTTCTCCTGTCTCAAGTTCAAACTTTTTCATGCTCATACTTATAACTTTATTGAAAATAAAATTATTTACAAATTCAAAACAAAATCAGGCGAAAATCAAAATTCGAGATTAGGTGAATCTATAGAGACGAGGCCATACTAGATCGATCTCTCGACCCACCGTGAAATACGCCGGAGTTTCGTCCTCGCGGCGAAAGGAGTATAATTTCATCTTCCTATGTATTGGAGAAGTAGTCGAGAGTGATATATAATGATGGAAGTGGAAGGATCGAGCACTCCAATGAATCGTGCTCCTGATCGTTCCTCCTTCTTACGATCAAGACGATCCAAAGGTCACAACTCTTTCTTCTCTAAGATTTCGAAATTTCAATCAAAGCCTAGTTTAATCAATTAGGTCAAAATTTCTGTGATTTGCCATCAATGAACATTTGAATCATTGTGTTATGTTCAATTTGGCAGCTCTGTATCAGTTTAAGCAACAGAAACTCCCAGCTTGTAAGCCAGTCTTAACACCAACATCGGTTAGTAAACTTGAATTTTTGTGACCTGAAGAAAGTTTAAGTTTTTCTTCTGTTTGTTTGAGAAGAATTCATAGCTCTGATTCTTGGGATTTACATTCATGTGTTCTTGCAGGTTATAACAGTGTTTCTGCTAATGGGTTTTGTTTTCATTCCCATTGGTCTCGTTACTTTTCGTGCTTCTCGTGATGTAAGTCTCCATAGTTGAATGAAGTGGTTTTTGAATTCGAGCTGTAAGTTTCTGGTGAAGAATTTTAAATCTTTTAATGGCAGGCTATTGAAATTATAGAACGGTATGATGTTGAGTGTATTCCTGAAGAATATAGAAACAACAAGCTTTCTTACATAACAGATTCATCGATTTCAAAGAGTTGTACTCGTTACTTGAAGGTAATTGCTTTCTAAAATCTTAAGAGTCTCTTCATTGTTACATATTGGTGTTTTTTCAACTTTCTATATCACCCGTTTTTGTATGTACTTTTGTAGGTACAAAAGTATATGAAAGCTCCCATTTTTATCTACTACCAGCTCGATAACTACTATCAAAACCATCGCCGGTAAAATAGTTAGATCGCTTATTGATTTACGTTATAAATCTGGTGATGAGAACAAAGTCCATCATTTGGTAGCTGATGATTCTTTTGCAGGTATGTAAAGAGTAGAAGTGATCAGCAACTTTTACATGGACAGGAGTATAGCCACACCAGTTCTTGTGAACCTGAGGAGTCATCTAATGGTCTCCCAATTGTTCCTTGTGGGTTAATAGCTTGGAGTATGTTCAATGATACATTTACATTTGCTCGTGAAAGTACGAAACTGAAGGTTAGTCGGAATAACATTGCGTGGAAGAGTGACCACGACCACAAGTTTGGAAAGAATGTGTATCCTTTCAATTTCCAGAACGGAACTTTGATTGGTGGAGCAAAATTGGATCCAAAAGTTCCAGTATGCACTCGTAACCACTTCAATTCTATTACCATAAAAAATGTTCATCATATATTTTAGCTTAGCTATGCTGTTTACTTTTCAGCTAAGTGACCAAGAGGACTTTATAGTGTGGATGCGAGCAGCTGCTTTGCTAAGCTTCCGGAAATTATACGGAAGAATTGAAGAGGACTTGGAACCAGGAAACGTTGTTGTGGTAAATTTGATGAACAATTACAACACTTATAGCTTTAGTGGGCAGAAGAAGCTTATTCTCTCCACATCAAGTTGGTTAGGAGGAAGAAACGATTTTCTTGGCATCACCTATCTTGTCGTTGGTTCCTCTTCCATAATCATATCCATCATCTTCATGTTGCTCCATTTGAAAAATCCGAGGTAAAAAGGATACATTCACAGAAACCCTTTTTTTTTTGTCTGTTCAATTGCTTATTTTTATCATTCTCAATCTCAGGCCGTATGGCGACAATTCTTGGAACAAGAAAAGCCTATCGAGTTGAGAAGCTGTTACATTCATTCTCTGACAAATTCCGAATTCAGGTTAATATATATTCTTACATACTCAAGAGCTGTACTTTATCTAGATATAGGGAGTATATAACCTATCTATGAGCCTATAGTTCTAGAAAACTTAAGGTTCCTCCATTTTCTCTATTAACCTTGTGTGTTCAGTTTTCGGGTTCTAAAGATTATTAAACTAAAGATAAATGTTTGACCCTGTTTTTAACTCTTAAACCTCTAATGTGATGGGTTTATTTGGGTATATCTGTTTTTAGAACCTCTAAGTTTAGCAAATCTAACAAAAGCATTGTAGAGTATGCATCATTGGCCATCTACAAACCGCACATTTTTTTCTTCATTATCCCCAAAAATCCTCATGTTTTCTTCTCATTTTCCATATTTGTCACCTTCAAGTCTCTCTATTTAAACTCTCCCATTTGTCTCCTACACATCATATGCACCTCTAAGTTCTCCCCATTGAAAGATCTCTCATTCGTTTAGGCAAAAGCATCTTTCGATCTTCCTCTACCCTCCTCACCCGTTAAGCAGAAACCGTTTTTTCTTTCTCAAACTAAACCCGCGTTTTCCTTCTGCTGCATTGGATTGTTGTCGGGGAAAAGAAAACCAGGTGAAAGGAAAAAAAAATGGCCAAGGAAATGAGGTTTGTTCAAACACGGGGAGAGGTAGCACCAAGGCTTATTGCATCTCATCAGAAACAACAACATTTCTCAAATTTGCCAAAGCTGGAGACGATTTTTGAAGAAGGATGTTGCGTCGATAGTCTTTCTGTTAGGGCGCCGAAGCGGATTGTAATCTTTCTTCCTCTTGTACTCTCAATGATTTTGTACATGGTGTTGCACAAGAGTATCATAGGTTCTTGATTTAACTTTTGTCTTTTGGATATTGAGAAGTAAGAGAATGTTCTGAAAATGTTGTTAATGGTGGAAACGTTGATGACAAAATCTCTATATGAATTTAGGTCGACAGAGAATTAAAATTGAATTATGTTTCTTATAATAGCATACTTTTCTATCCTCTTAGGTCAGCGATTTGTTTTTTGTTTTCCTTGTCGACCCCAAAGTAGATTAAAGACTTAAAGTTATATGCTTTGCTAATTCTTATAAAATACAACCTTTGCTTAAAGTGGCCTGAACGTAATGAGCTTAAGTGAAAGGCTCAGAGTAAATTTGATTGTAGGCTTTCACAAAGTTTTGATAACATAATCCCAAAGGTCGAAACTAGGGGTAAGGGTAGAATCAGATTGAAAATATATTGGGGAAATCTGAAAAATCTAGAGGTGATGTTTGATGTTTAGCGAAATTTGGTGGATTTGTGAATGATTTACAGTTAGTCCTAGAAGAATCATCTATATAACATTTGAGGAGTATATTTAAGTAACTGTCAAAATTTGATTATTTATTTATAGCAATTGTCATCCATTTTCTTAATTTTTATAATGAATTTTAAAATTAATAAAGACAAATGTGGATTACAAATGTTTAAATCCAATTTCAATTGACTAATCTTTTACTAAATTTAAAATATAATATAATGAAGAAGAATATGTAAGAAGATATGTGCCCTTTACCAATCAGCAGTCAGGTCGAACAGAGAGTAGGGGTGGGCACAATTACCCGTTACCCGCCCGCCCCGCTCGACCCGCCCCGTAAAAGCGGGTACCCGCTCCGTGCAAGTCAAGTAACAAGGCGGGATTTTCAACTACTTGCAAGTAGCGGGGCAAGTATCAAGGCGGATTTTTTTTCCGTTACTTGCCCCGTTACCCGCCCCGTAACCGTTACCCGCCCCGTTACCCGTTACCCGCCATAATTACTCGCAATTACCCGCCCCTATACCCGCTACCCGCCACAATTACTCGCAATTACCTGCCTCTATATCCGCTACCCGCCACAATTATTCGCAATTACCCACCCCTATACCCGCTACCCGCCACAATTACTCGCAATTACCCGTCTCTATACCCGCTACACACCACTATTACCCGTTACCCGCCCCGTTACTCGCAAAAAAAACGGGTCAAGTAACGGGGCAAGTAACTTGCAAGTAGTGGAATTTTTAACGGGTACCCGTTTTTGCGGGTACCCGTTTGAAGCGGGGCAAGTATCAAGGCGGATTTTGAACTACCCGTGCAAGGCGGGTCAAGTAGCAAGGCGGGCAAATTTTGCGGGTACCCGCCTTGTGCCCACCCCTAACAGAGAGCTGGAGATGAAAGAGCTTATGTTTAGTTGTTTTAGTGGCAAAACTTCGGTTTCTCATATTAACAAAAATGATCTTCCAGATCTTGGTCGTATCATTGACCAATATCTCAAGGATCTTAATCGTAGGATCGAGATTCTTGGGACGAATGATGCTTCGTCTTCCTCCTTTGTTTCTGGTGGTGATGCTGCTGCTGGTGCTGCTACGATATCTAATGCCATGCCTATGCTTATGGATGATATTGCTGCTTCTTCAGCTGAATTTTACGATAAGATTCGCATTCGGATTGAAAATACTTTGAATAAGAAACGTGAGTAGATGGGTTGATATTTGTAAACACCGTGAGCGATCGTTGATTTATGTTATGTTTGTTTCGTTTATACATTGGTTCAGCATGTAGTTGTGTTTCTTGAATGAAATTTCATTTTCTTTTGAGGGGATATATGTCTATACCACTTCACCAAGAGCTTGGGTTGGACAAGAAATAAATAGTTATACCCACTAACTTTTAGATCTTGTTACTTGGTTTGGTCCGAGTATTTCACTAGGTTTTGGATTTGAGAGCCTCTGGGAAGAGTAGCTAGCTATAGATTTTACTACGAACTTTTAATTTCAGCGAGTCTCGGGTCTCTAAACCTGCAAGCTTGGCTCTAAGAAGAAGCTGAATATATCTGACAATAATCGAGGCGATCCTAGAGACAGTTGAGTGCAGCCTCGAATTTCTTTCCTTCCAGATAAAGTAGACCTATGCTTGAAATACCAACTTGCAGTTCCTTAAGAATATTGTTGTCTTCTTTAATGTAAACTTTATTTCCATAAGTCTCAATAGAGATGACGGGATACAACCCACACAAGAAATCTCCTCAACGTAGTTATAGAAGTTTTAGAAAAATGTCTCAACATCTCAACCGAGTCTTGAAGCCCTTTGTCTACAAAAACATCATCGTAAGTTTTCTTTTTTAGTCAAAAAAAAAAGTTGTCTTTTTTAATGTTTCTACAATAGTACTTGGGGTTTATTTGACTACTATTGGTTTTTGTTATATGATTAGTTCAACGTAGTTACATTTTGATAGGGACGCATTATCATGGTTCGATGCTACTCTTCAACGTCATCCTTAAGGTCGGAGATTATTATGATGGTCGTGTAAAGAGAGGGTCCGAATCATACCATGAAAAGGAAGTGATCTCGCTGAAAAAGTTCGTAATACAATCTATAGCGATATAGATTGATAATGTTCGTCTCTACTTGGATTACAAATCATCTCGAAAAGGGAATTTTTTACTTTCCTACACTTCCCAAAGGCTCCCAAATCCAAAACCTAGCGATGTCCTCTCCTCCTGATATAAACATCGAAGATTGGGTACTGGCTGTCAAATTTTCAGGATTTATTAAAGAGACCGAGACTCGCTGAAATTAAAAGTTCGTAGTAAAATCTATAGCTAGCTACTCTTCACAGAGGCTCTCAAATCCAAAACCTAGTGAAATACTCGGGCCAAATCAAGTAACAAGATCTGAAAATTAGTGGGTATATAACTATTTATTTCTTGTCCAACCCAAGCTCTTGGTGAAGTGGTATAGACATATATCTCCTCAAAAGAAAATGAAATTTTATTCAAGAAATCCAACTACATGCCGAAGCAATGTATAAACGAAACAAACATAACATAAATCAACGATCGCTCACGGTGTTTACAAACATCAACCCATCTACTCACGTTTCTTATTCAAAGTATTTTCAATCCGAATGCGAATCTTATCGTAAAATTCAGCTGAAGAAGCAGCAATATCATCCATAAGCATAGGCATGGCATTAGATATCGTAGCAGCACCAGCAGCAGCATCACCACCAGAAACAAAGGAGGAAGAGGAAGCATCATTCGTCCCAAGAATCTCGATCCTACGATTAAGATCCTTGAGATATTGGTCAATGACACGACCAAGATCTGGAAGATCATTTTTGTTTATATGAGAAACCAAAGTTTTGCCACTAAAACAACTAAACATAAGCTCTTTCATCTCCAGCTCTCTGTTCTCTCTCCGCAGCTTCTTCAAAGACTCAGTTGCTTTGGAGATCCTCTGTAGGAGAAACGTCTCTTGGTTCACCATATTCTTGGTCTTGGCCATCTCCGGCATCATCTCCCAGTGGGACAAAACCTTGTTAGCCTCTTCGCTCGATGGCCACACTTCCTGGGTCGAATCATATGCACTGTTGATGAGTACACAGATCGGGACATCACAGAGAGTGGCCAACTCGTGAGCTTTCTTCAATATTCCTCTCTTTCTTTTCTTAAATGTTCTTTTTCTCGCTGACTCATTTTCTATGAAAGCCACTTTCACTTTCTCTCTCGTCATGGCTCTCTTTTTTGTGTTTGGGTTCTAATTTTTGAATGGAACATTGGTGTATATATAACATCTGATTGTTTGAATTTAATTTAAGGAAATTTTATCTAAATCCACACATATAATATCATACCTAATAATATATATATCATAATTGGAACAAATTATTGAAAATTTTATCTATATCAAGATATCATACCTAATAAGGAGCATCATAATTTGGAATAATTTATTGGAAATATATATATATATATATATATATATATATAAAAGTAAATTTACCATTCAATTTGGGAGTATGTCATTTTTTCCTTCTAATTAGCTAGTATGGATAGACATGGATTATCTAGATAATTCTACTTTATATTATGGTATATCATCTTGAATGAAAGATAGAGTAATGAAAGATATCTGGATGTTTTCTCTTCAAAACAAAATTAAAAATGGTCAAAAATAATTAAAACAAAAATTGAAATCTTTAAAGGGAAAATGAGAAAGGAATGTTATATTTTTTTATGTTCTCAACAATATGTAATATGCGGATTTAAAAATGAATCCAGCGTATTCTATTTATCCATCAAACAATAACAATATGTTTTCTAGGCAAAAAAAACAACAACAACAATAATAATAATATGTTTTCTATCATTCTTGAAAAATGGTTGTTATATCCCATAATAAAGCTTTTAACTTCATGTGCATAGGTGATGGTGTTTTCCGGTAGCATTTTGCACCTAAAAACACTATCACAACCACCTTAGATATGTGATAGGGTCAAATGATTTATACGGACCATTAATCCGATATCTAAGTGTTGAAGAATAAGTATCCAACGATTCCATATTATCAACTTCTTCAATTATCAATTTGCATTTAGGATTTAAAGTTTTGAGTTTATAATTTATGATTTATAGGCAAAACGCTTGTTTATTTATTCATTTACTTCTTTTGGTAAACATGCTAATTAAATGCTTATCTGTTTTGTGCGGTTCTTGTCGACAAAGTTCTCAGTTTTGAGACAATCTCTACAATAAACTTGACTATCTATCATTCTTGAAAGAATGATCTTTATATCCGATCCCATCATAAAGTTTCCAACTCTGTGTGTTGAGTTGAGGGTGTTTTTCCGATAGCACTTTGCACAAAAAAGCACTATCAGATCATTACCCTGAAAACACAACCATCCTACATATGTGGTAGGTCAGATAATTTCCATAAACCATCAATCCGACATCTAAACGCTCGAGAATAAGTATCCAACAATTCCATATTATCAATTTTTACATTTAGGATTTAAAGTTTTGAATTTATATTTTATGATTTATAGGCTAAACATTTGTTTATTTGTTTATTTACTTCTTTTGGTCAACATTCTAAATGCTTGTCTATTTTGTGCGGTTCTTATCGACAAAGTTCTCAGTTCTTAGTCCATATGCAGACTAATATGGTCAGAAAAAAAATAGTAGTACGTAGTACTTAAAATTTATAATATTATAACAAACCAACATAAACATAGCTGATACATGTCAAAGTTCACTCATGGAGTGACAAGACTTATTTATCAAAAAGAAAAAAAAAGAGTGACAAGACTTATTTATGAAACACACACACACACAAACATCAAAGATGTTTAGGAAGATTCATTAACATGGGACGTAGCAGATGCACTTGTGAGCGGGGAAGACATAGTTGCAAGATCCATGACGAGCCCCCTCAAGATTAATGCATTGATTCTTGCAAGCATTACTGTTTCCACAAACTCCAGACCAAGTCCCACTTGGCTTCTCACACAACTTTTGTGCTTCCACCATTGTTGGTGCTTCTACATTTATATATATATATATATATATATATATATATATATTTCTCATTGTTAAACATCAAATAATATGGAAAGGGAAATTTAAAACTCAAAATTTTCATGCATATGATGATAAGATAATAGTACTCACCAAAACCAGCAAAGAGAACAAGAGCAGCAAAGAAGAAGGTGATGATGATGGAAGCAGACTTAGCCATGACTATACTTTTGTTTTTTTCAATGTATAAATGTATGTGTAATGTGAGGAAATAAGCATAAGATCAACCTCTATTTATAGTGAAATGGTGAATGAACTTATTGGTTAAAAGTTTTACTATGGAGTATGGATCGTTACTGTAAAATAGTTACTCTTAAAGATTTTGGCTGTGATTTGTTTTTTATTTTAAATAAGAGTTGTGACTTAAAAAATATAATAATCATGTTTTGTGGGCTTTAAAAAAAATACAAACGTAGAACAAAAGATAAATCTACAGTGTAAGAGATTTTAGAAATTCTAATTGATTTTAAGACACCTTAAGTGTGATTCGAAAAATTTTTAGCTTTAAAATCTTTTATTTATTTTAATGTTTTAGAAACCATGATATATACCAATCAACCCTACTTACTTGCCATCGTGTCAACCCCACATAAAAACTCTTACTTGCATGTGTAGCTAAGATGTTGACAAATCAATAGTGGATGGCTTATTTCTCCACCACTTATCTTTACATATAAAAGAGGCTGCTTTAGCTTTGAGCCACAGTTCTACATCGTTCATTCA
Source organism: Cardamine occulta (assembly GCA_028015245.1). Classification (NCBI taxonomy): domain Eukaryota; kingdom Viridiplantae; phylum Streptophyta; class Magnoliopsida; order Brassicales; family Brassicaceae; genus Cardamine; species Cardamine occulta. The sequence goes on from CM051384.1 coordinate 1,281,976, forward strand.
CATGGGCGGCTACTACAGTATATCGTTAACTTACTTAGATCAATTAAAAGTTAATTAAGTTGTAGTTTGATATATGTAGTATAATTCGATTTTGAGTATACTATGTTTGGATATTAAAAGAAATATTTGATTCTTTTGGTGTGATTTTTTAATTGTTCTTGATAAAGGTTTAGATTGTGTTTGGTTTCCTTTAAGCGAACTAGACTACCTTAATTAACAATTTATTTAATTTATCAGATCTATTATACAGTAAGTTTGCACTTTCGAAAGCATCCATTAACGCCAAAGATAGAGTAACTCCACGAAGACCATAATCTGCGTACAACTTTAAAACATATGTAAAACCGGTGGAAGATTTACGATCCAAGATTATTAATGTTTGTGATTTCTATTACCAAAAATGGAACTTGAGTTCATTACAAAAGCGTGGAGCTAAGGAGCTTCGGAGCTAAAAAAACTACAAAAAAACTGACAAGCTAAATGCATCTTGATGATTTTCGCTTGTGGCGATCTTGAAGAAGGGTTCTGCTTCGATAGTTTTGTCTGTTTATTTTTCATGTTTTTCATGTCGTTTTTTTGGGTTAAGAATCAATTCTTGGGTAAAATATATCTTTAATTTAATTTACAAAAATTATTAACACATATTTTATAACCAAGTGTTGTAAACCTTTTTCTACTAAAATCAAAAGGCAAAATACAATAAAAACCTCCAACTCAATACAATTTTTCAACTTAAATATCTATTTTTTTGTGTTTGCAGTTAAAACATACAATTAAATATATTATTCAAAATAAGCTGTCAAATAATATAAAGTGCCGATGTTAAGTTGATTAACGGTCAACACTAATTTAATCTAACATGGTTAAAAAACAATTTTTTTGTCCAAAAATTATTGTTTTTCTATTTAACTAGAAAATGTTAAAAATAACTAGAAAACACAAATAATAATAATAATAATAATAATAATAATAATAATAGTAATAATAATAATAATAATAATAATAATTTAACAATAAAACTAATATTTTCTAAATAAAAATTATTTTATTTAATTAAATAAATAAAAATATAATGATCTTCTACTAGCTTTATTCTAAAAAAATGTTTATTTCCTTTAGCTTTTTAATTAAATAAATATTAGATTGTTTTGGTTTCGTTTAAGCGGGGTAGACTACCTTAAAAACTTATTTAAGATCTATTACACAATAAAAAAAAACTATGGTTCGAAATATTGTTTTTTAACAAAGTAAAATTATAACCAAAAACAATTGGTTATAAAAGTGTTATATTATTAGTTCAGTACTTATATATGTAAAATAAGATTTTGAACTCGAGTTAGTTCAATATCTATATCGCAGGATGCTGATTTATAAACTTTAGTTAGTACGTAACATGTTGAGACACACGCACGCCATCGATATTGTTTCGGAGAAATTTTTTCAACATGCTAACTTCTATTGCACAATTATTGTAATAATATCTGGACCGGAGTCATCGCGTTATGGACTTCCTTCACAAATTCTATGTCCTTAATCACGATGTGTTTTAGCCTTGGCCCTGAAAATTCCCTATGGCTATTCGACCATCTGAAGAACCTTTGCCCGAATCTGCGAGTTCAAGGATGTAGTCAAGTAACATGTACGGGTAAATAGGCATAGACGATCACCACTGAACCATATTGTTGTTGTTGTGTCTCTGTTACATGTAATAAACAACAGTTACGTGATTCACCATACAACTAGAACCACTACTATAGTATTTAATAAACAAGAAAGAAAAGCTATTACGACTCGGTTGAGAAGTTGAGACATTTTCCGAAAATATAAAACTATTTTGGTGATTTCTTGTGTCAACTTCTCAACGTTACCATAAATAATGTTCTACCATCAAATATGTCCAATTATTTATTTTCTTATGTTGTTCAAAATGACTTAAAATCAGTTTTAGGGTCCTGAAGTTTTCCTATTTCTACTAAGTTTGTGTTGGGTTTTGAAGCTTATAAAAATGAGTGTAAAAGTCTGTAATTAATCATCAGTTTAATAAAAAAAAACCTAAGATAAAAGGGTGTTCATTTCCGAAAATCTCTCGTTCTTATTCTCTTTCGTTTTTTTTAAGGTTTGATCATATCCCGCGAATTCACAATACCTTAAAAATATTATTCTCTTCTTTAGTCTAAACTTGGTGTTCAAGCATAAGCCTTTATATATAGAAAAGACAGGATCGGATACGAACCGCTCAAGAAATCACCTCAACATAGTTATAGAAGTTTTCGACAAATGTCTCAACATCTCAATCGAATCTTGAAGCCCTTTTTCTACAAAAACATCTTGGCAAGTTTTCTAGTGTAGTTTGGTTTATCTAGTGTAATTCAATTTTAAGTATACTATGTTCGGATATTAATTAAAAGAAAATTGAATCTTTTGGTGAGATTTTCAAACTTTCTTTGATAAAGGTTTATATTGTTTTGGTTTCGTGTAGGCGAGCTAGATTATCTTAACAACTTGTTTAATTGTTCAGATCTATTATACAATAATAAAGTATGTTATAATCCAGGATATGTGCGAAATTGTCGCTTTTAAGACGAGTGTTGCTGGTTTTTTGAGCGTCACCAACTTTTGTTCATAGTTTTTATCACTGTACTCTCAATTTCTCATGTCAGCTGATTATAGAGAAGAAAAATGAAAAGAACATTTAGTCGCTGTCGCCAGTCGCGCGACACCAAATAAAAGAACATGCCCTATATCTTTGACGCAAATTTAGAAAATTTAAACAAATTGTAGTAAATGAATTTAATATATTCTCGTGATTTTGTGTATTTCTTCACTATATAGATTTATAAAGTAAAAACATTGGACACCAAGTTTACATTAAAGAACAACACCAGCAATTCTCAAACTTATCAAAGCTTGTGGCGATCTTTCTTTTTATTAGGATAAAATGTGAACTATTACCAAAAATGGAACTTTAGTTAATTACAAAAGCATGAAGCTAAGGAGCTTTGGGGCTTAAAAGTTATAAAAAAACTGACAAGCTAAATGCATCTTGTTGATGCTCGCTTGTGGCGATCTTAAAGAAGGGTTCTGCTTCGATAGATTTGTCTGTTTATTTTTCATGTTTTTTTGGGTTAAGATTCAGTTCTTAGGTAAAATAGATCTTCAGGTTAATTAAATAAAAACTATTAACACATATTTTATAGTAGAAGTGTTGTAAACTTTCTTCTATTAAAAGCAAAACGTTTGCAATCTGAGCCGTTGATATGTGATGATTTTAGCCCATATTAACTAATATTTTCTAGTCTTTTTCATGTCTTTAGAGTCGTTTTTGAGTCATATCAGGTTATAAGGAAGCTTTTTAGCATGGAATGGAGTGATTGGAGCTGCTGGAGCTTTTGGAGCAAAAAGGAGTGGAATCGCAGCAAAAGAGCACAATTCACACGCGAAGCACGTGCTCCGGTTTTTGGAGCACATGCTCCATCGCTCGGAGATGAATAAGGATCCCGATTTGACCTAATTTTTGGCGTGAATAAATAGGACAGCCGTCCTCAGACCTAAAGGACGCTCACTTTTAGACTTTTTCTATTTTTCTCTCTATCGTCTCTCCTATTCCCCTTTGTTTTTGGTTTCTATCGCCTTGCTACTCCATCCATCATCTATTGTTCTCGCTTGTAAGATCTGGAGGATCAACCACTACTTTGTTTGAGAAGAATTCTGAACTTTATACTATTTCCAATATTATTCATGAATTCTTTTTAATCCATTGTTGTGTTTTATTCTTCCATGTCTGAGTAGTCCTTTAGCTAGATTAAGGCTTTCAATGGTATTCATGAGTTGATACACTGAGCACAAATAGGATCCATATATATTGTCTTCGCCAATTGTTGATCTTAATGCTTAGATTAAACTGATCACTTAGTCTATGATTTTAGGTTAACCTATTCATCAAAAGTGTTTTAGGTTGCTAGAAGAAACATTGGTGAGCAATCAGTCCCTAGCCAATGACAGTTGATGCTACGGCTGAGTGTGAACATATTGAACCCATTAGCTAATGTTTGTCTGCATCTCTAGGTCCAAACGACAGTTTAGGTATTTAGGTTGCTAAATAAAGTTCTCGCCGCCACGACAGTGGATCGGTCTTATTTTTAAGTTGATAATATGGAATCGTTGGATACTTATTCTTCAACGCTTAGATGTCGGATTGATGGTCCGTATAAATCATTTGACCCTATCACATATCTAAGGTGGTTGTGATAGTGTTTTTAGGTGCAAAATGCTACCGGAAAACACCATCACCTATGCACATGAGGTTAAAAGCTTTATTATGGGATATAAAAACCATTCTTCAAGAATGATAGAAAACATATTATTATTGTTTTTTTATTATTTTTGGCTAGAAAGCATATTGTTATTGTTTGATGGATAAATAGAATACGCTGGATTCGTTTTTAAATCAGCATATTACATATTGTTGAGAACAAAAAAATATATAACATTCCTTTCTCATTTTCCCTTTAAAGATTTCAATTTTTGTTTTAATTATTTTTGACCATTTTTAATTTTATTTTGAAGAGAAAACATCCAGATATCTTTCATTACTCTATCTTTCATTCAAGATGATATACCATAATATAAAGTAGAATTATCTAGATAATCTATGTCTATCCATACTAGCTAATTAGAAGGAAAAAATGCCATACTCCCAAATTGAATGGTAAATTTACTTTTATATATATATATATATATATATATATATATTTCCAATAAATTATTCCAAATTATGATGCCCCTTATTAGGTATGATATCTTGATATAGATAAAATTTTCAATAATTTGTTCCAATTATGATATATATTATTAGGTATGATATTATATGTCTGGATTTAGATAAAATTTCCTTAAATTAAATTCAAACAATCAGATCTTATATATACACCAATGTCCCATTCAAAAATTAGAACCCAAACACAAAAAAGAGAGCCATGACGAGAGAGAAAGTGAAAGTGGCTTTCATAGAAAATGAGTCAGCGAGGAAAAGAACATTCAAGAAAAGAAAGAGAGGAATACTGAAGAAAGCTCACGAGTTGGCCACTCTCTGTGATGTCCCGATCTGTGTACTCATCAACAGTGCATATGATTCGACCCAGGAAGTGTGGCCATCGAGCGAGGAGGCTAACAAGGTTTTGTCCCAGTGGGAGATGATGCCGGAGATGGCCAAGACCAAGAATATGGTGAACCAAGAGACGTTTCTCCTACAGAGGATCTCCAAAGCAACTGAGTCTTTGAAGAAGCTGCGGAGAGAGAACAGAGAGTTGGAGATGAAAGAGCTTATGTTTAGTTGTTTTAGTGGCAAAACTTTGGTTTCTCATATAAACAAAAATGATCTTCCAGATCTTGGTCGTGTCGTTGACCAATATCTCAAGGATCTTAATCATAGGATCGAGATTCTTGGGACGAATGATGCTTCGTCTTCCTCCTCTGTTTCTGGTGGTGTTGCTGCTGCTGCTGCTACGACATCTAATGCCATGCCTATGCTTATGGATGATATTGCTGCTTCTTCAGCTGAATTTTACGATAAGATTCGCATTCGGATTGAAAATACTTTGAATAAGAAACGTGAGTAGATGGGTTGATGTTTGTAAACACCGTGAGCGATCGTTGATTTATGTTATGTTTGTTTCGTTTATACATTGGTTCGGCATGTAGTTGTATTTCTTGAATAAAATTCATTTTCTTTTGAGGGGATATATGTCTATACCACTTCACCATGAGATTGGGTTGGGCAAGAGATCAATAGTTATACCCACTAATTTTCAGATCTTGTTACTTGGTTTGGCCCAAGTATTTCACTAGGTTTTGGATTTGAGAGCCTTTGGAAGAGTAGCTAGCTATAGATTTTACTACGAACTTTTAATTTCAGCGAGTCTCGGGTCTCTTTAATAAGGATTTCTTTTTCACCTTTTGAAAAGGACCCTCTTTTTACACGACCATCAGAAGAATCTCCGACTTAAGGATGTGGTCAATTAATAAAAACAGGCAGCATGTTATTGCGTCCCTATCAAAATGTAAGTACGTTGAACTAATCATACAACAAGAACCAATATTCAGATGTTGTTACTTGGTTTGGCCCGAGGGTTTCACCCATTTAAATGTCCACGGGCTGGTCCGCAAGGATTGGTATTTCTAAAATTGCAATCTTTGGCATATCGGCTTTGCCAAATCCACAAAATATTTAGACCACAAAGGGTTGGTTTAAACAATGTTAAGAAAGAGTTTCAACAAAGATTTTTCTTCACATAAAAAAAAAAACACTTACGAAATATATACATGAGATAAGGAATTGTTCACCAGAGGGTGACTCCACCATGTGGTCTATCCTGGTAAACAAATTAATCTCCTCTAAATCGAACTAATCATATTTAGGAAGATCTATTTTTTGCACCTCAACAAACTCGTGCTTATCCTTTTCCTTGAAGTTGAGATCAAAGGAACACAAATAATTGCATCCAGGAGTTGGAACGTAGAACCTTTGATCTTTCCTAAATACATGAGACTCGAGTATGGGCTTATAGACTCATGCGTGGTTTCGATATCGATCCACCGTAAGTCTTTATTATGTCTATAAAGCTTCATCTTAAATCCTGAAAATTTGATAGCCACTACCCAAATCTTCAATGTTTATATCAGGAGGAGAGGTGATATGTTAGGAATTTGTCCCATATTAACTAGTCTTTTCATATTGTTTTTGAGTCTTTTCTAGTTCTTTTTGTGTCTTTTCAGGTATTTTGAGGCTCTGGAGCATGAATTCAAGATATTGGAAGACATTGGAGCAAAAGAAGCAATTTCGAGCCAAAAGTCGATTTTTCGCCGATGGAGCACCTGCTCGGGCCTGGCGAGCACCTGCTTGACCTATTTTACCTAGACACGTTTTTTATTTTATTTTTAGAATAAATAGAGGCCAGCCGCCTCAGACTTGAATCACGTTTTTTTTCAGACCTCAGTTTTTCGTTCTAGGTTATTTTGGTTCCAAGACACCACCACTTTGTTCCTTTTTCGATTTGGATTTGTATTACTCAGCTTTGGATCTCTATTCTCCTATCATCGATCATTCCACAACTCTGATTGAGAAGTTTTCCTGAACCTTATTCTTTTTAATAAATCATGAATTCATCTCCTTGCTTTGTTGTGTTTGATTTTGCTATGTGTGAGTAGATACTTAGCTAGGTTAAGGTTTTCAATGGTGATTTAGGGTTTAATGGCTGAGCACAAATAGGATTGGAATTTATATTGTCTTCGCCAATAGAGGTTCATAATGCTTAGATTAAACTGGCCACTTAGTCTATGTTTTTAGGTTAAACTTATTCACGAGAGTGCTCTAGGTTTGCTAGATAAATCATTGGTGAGAAATTGCGTGTAACGAGAGTTGATTGCTGCGATTGATTGTGAACATATTGAACCCGCTTGTTAATGTTTATCATCTTCGCTAGGTCCAGACGATAGTTTCGGTATCTAGGTTGTTAGATAAAGGTGTCGATACATCACGAGAGTGGGGCAGCATTTATTTATGTTTGAGTTCTAGACCGGTAGTTAGTTAGCCCTGAATAGTTGCTCAGCCTTGTCTCCGAATCACCGGCGAAACGCCTTAACCTAGTGCTTTTTATTAATTGTTTTACATCGATTTATTTTATTTGTTGCTGTTCCGAAAATTACACAAAACCCATTATTTTCTTAGCTTTATATTTAAATCTACAATTTCATAGTGTAACCTTGGTCTCTGTGGATTCGATACCCCATATACTACTGCGTGTGTCTGTGCACTTGCAGAAAATATTTTGGGTTAAAACTCGACATATCAAGTTTTTGGCACCGTTGCCGGGGACCAATTGCGTTACCTTTGATTTTTTATTTTGTTTTCAGTCTAAGAAACTACTAATTCTTTTTCCTTTTTTTCTTTTCCTTTTTTTTTTCTTATGTTTCAGGTGCATGACCAGTAGAAGAACAAGAAGAAATTGCACCGAGAGCTTAGTTAATTTTTCAAACGAAGAGCTAGCTAGGCTAGAAAGGGAGAACCGACAGCGAAGACTCACTACAGCTGCTCCGGTCATTATGGCTGAACAAGACAATGGAATGGCTGCTCAGTTGCAGATGCTTCGGGATGAGATGGAACATATGCGGAGAGATAGACAAGAAGCTCAGCAACAACAGCCTGGTATTGGAGACTCGGATAATCCACACGCCTATTACCAGAACCGAGCTGCCATTGGGCCTCCTACTATTCAGAGGCAAGACTTTGAAATCAAACCTCAATTGATTTCATTGGTGAAGCAACACCTCTTTCATGGACTCCCAGCTGAAATACCCATGGACCACATCGAAAATTTTGAGGAAATCTGCAGCACCACGGGCTCTAATGGAGTGCCTAATGAGTTTTTGAAGTGCAAGTTGTTCCCGTTTTCACTTGCGGACAAGGCATCACGGTGGTTGAAGTCACTGCCACCAGGTTCATTGAAGACATGGGCTGAATGTAGAGCAGTTTTTCTGGATCACTTTTACACTAAGTCGAAGACTGCAACCTTGAGGAACAAGATATCCTCGTTCCAACAGCATCCCGGGGAAGCTTTTTGTGAAGCTTGGGAAAGACTGAAGGAATATCGCAGAGAGTGTCCACACCACGGGTTTAAGGATGAGCAGATTCTGGGTATGTTTTATGATGGTGTTGAGTGGGATTACCGAAATGCGTTGAATGCAGCTAGTAATGGCGACTTTATGACCAAGACTAAAGAAGGCGCTTTTGAGCTGATTGAGAACTTAGCGTCGAGCTCAAACAACAAGTCTCCTGAGTATGATAGGTCCAAGAAAGTCAACAGCATGGAGACACAAAAGATTGATGAGCTGACAGCAAAGGTAAACATACTCCTTAGGGGAAACCAAAAATCGGTTCGCTTTGTGGATGAGAATGGGAGTGCACCAATCTCCAAAATTTTTGAAGAGGATGATTGTGCTGGTATGCAAGAGGTCAGTTATTTGAGTGGATAAGAATATGTGCAGAACCGTGGGTTCAATTCAAATTATAGGAGCCACCCGAACCTTTTTTACCGAAGCACCAATGTCGAGAACCCACAAGACCAGATTTATCCGCAACAACAAGGAGGTATGAATCAGTTGCCACAAGCTCAGGGTTTTCAAAATTTTTAATCCAGCAACCAACAAGGAAAATCATTCGTCCCTAATCAGAATCAGAATCAGTTTCAAGGAGGAAACCAACAGCAAAATGCCCAATTCGCTACACCACCACAAGCTGTCTCCGCGCCTACATCTCAGGATGAGCTGAAGAGTCTTATGCAGCAACTCTTAGTCAATCAGCAAAAGGCCGCAACAGAGATCAATGCCAAGGTAGATCACATGTATAATGATCTGAATACGAAGTATGAAGCTGTTACCGCTCACATGAAGAAGCTTGACATGCAAGTTGCCCAAACCGCCGAAACTGTCAAACGACAGCAAGTAGTTCTCTCAGCAAGGGGTGAGCATAGCCCCAGGAATGGAAGTGGTTCTAGTGGCTCAAGTGCTCAAGTGAACTTCATTGGGGACGAAGAGAATGAGCTTAAATGGATGATGAAACTGATCCTTGATGGATAAATCAAGAATACTCAGCAGATGAACGAACGGATTGCTACTTTGGATTGGAAGGTTCAGTGCCTAAGTATTGACTTACAACTCGAAGTCAGGAGAAACTTCACCGCAGTGGAGCTGAGAAGTGAGAAAGTGTTAGCACCTCCAACTAGCCCTAAAGTCATTGGAAAGGGTAAAGAGCAAGCTACGGAACACAAGACCCAAGGAAAATCTCTTGCCACAGATGAATATATGCTGGGACATGGTTCACACTCAGAAACACATGTTGAGACTTCTCCAGCAGAATCTCAGACCAAATCTACCGAGCACCCAAAATCTTCTCGGGAGCACCTGCTCCGACAGGGTACTCTGACCAGACTTGCAGAAAATACTCCTCTAATGAGGATTTATTCTCCCAAGGTTCCTTTTCCAGGGCCATCTCCAGCGGTTAAACTAAGGCATCTCCCCAAGATCGGAGATCCCAGAAAGTTTATGGTTCCATGCTCCATACTTGGAGTTGATTTTGAGGATTCTGTTTGTGATTCCGGTTCTATGGTAAACGTAATGTCAAAGAATCTTGCTAAGTCCTTAGGAATTGAAAACATACAGCCCTCGGACATGACCCTCAAATTTGCAGATGGAGCAACATCAACTTCACAAGGATTTTTCAAAGACCTCGAGGTAAGCATTGATGATTGCTTAATGCCTTGTGATTTTCAGGTGGTCGAGATGAGGAATAATGCTTACATGCCATTGATCCTGGGATCCTGGGAAGGTCGTTCCTCGCTACTGCAGGAGCAATTGTTGACTTACCTCAAAAAAGGGTCTCTCTCTCTAAAGTCAACAAGGATGTATTCTATGCAGTGATTTCTGAGGGCAAGCAAAATGGCTCTTATGTTGTCATAGAGGAGAAGGCTAAGTCTAAGTCTGGGGGAGCACCACTTCAGGCTCATGTCTCCTTAACACCCCAGAGATGTGTTGGTGACGCCATTGAATATAAGATTAAGTGCAAAGGTATGTCTAAACCCTTCTCTAAGGTTAAAGCGCTTATTACCCTAGAACTTACAACGCAGGGACAAGTAGCTGTGGATGCAATGATGAACAGGGTTTTGAAGCTAGATTTCAACCCACCGCCAGTGCCACCTGATCCACCTTCTCATGCCTAAACGGCGAATGCGTCAAGCTATTGACGTTAAACAAGCGCTTGGTGGGAGGCAACCCACTGAATTTTCAGCGAGCACCTGATAGGGTTCCGCAAGCACGTGCTCGCTAGGGTGCTTTGCATGCGTGAAGAGAAGCAGCTGGACGCGACGCCTCCCACACCGCTACAACGCGGTGAACTCTATCCACACTTTCTTTTACCATTGTATTATCCATTTTTATCTTTTTTAATTTTCAGCCAATCCTTCAGTTCTTTTTCACACCGAGGACGGTGTGATTTAAGTCTGGGGGAGCGGTTAGTTACTAACTCTTTTTCTTTGTCTTTGAGTCTTATTTTTGTGACTTTCGTTATTGTCTTTGTCTAGGTTCGACTCAGGTCCAGCTGCTTGCAGCTAGGTGTCATTTTCCATTTTTTTTTTCTTTTTATTGAGTCAAGCTTGTTTGGAAATTATGACCTTGATCTATTGGATTATTTGGACTATGAATTACTTGTAATGACTCACAAATGGGCGGAGGTTTTGTTTCAGAAGATCATGGGCGGATTAATCACTCCCCAAAGCTCCTTTTCATTGGGAAATAGGCTGAACCAAAGTTATCTCTAAATCTTATCGAACCCTAACCTGATCTTTAATTTCTTTCTCAGGGGTTTGATGTTCATTAGGGAAGACCTATTCGAGCCAAACAAGACCACGCAACTCTCCGCAAAGTATGATATTTCTCTCTCGCTCCCCTTCATTACACAGAGAAAAAGAAAGAAAAGAAGAGAAAAAGAAAATAAAAAGGAAAAGTTCAAAGCAACAAGCCGAAGTGAACCAAGGGATGATGCATAGACCCGTGTATCCTTTGTGACTTCATGGAAAGCTTGTTGTAAGGAAACTAAAAATCGAAGTGAACCAAGGGATGATGCGTAGACCCGTGTATCCTTTGTGACCTCATGGAGATTCGTCCCACAAAATAAAGAAGAAGCATCAGAAAAGTGATGGCTGTGATAAAGGGTGTAGCATCGGCAAATGAAAACTGATGGCTGTAAAGAATAAAGAGAAAGATGGTGGCGTGGAAAGAGGGAAAGAGGAGAGAGGAAAGTTATATGGGAGAGGGTCTTTGGTTAGAAGAAGTTGGCACCTTTTGGATCTATTACTCCTGGTAAGACCACTGCACTTTCATTTCACTTATCTATGTAAAGAGATAACAGAGGGGATTCCGAAAATTCTTTTGGTCTGTGAGCAACTAAGGGGTGGTGATGATGTTCATGGTTAAACGGACCAAATTCCAACGGCCAGTGACGAGCGGTATGAAGTTCGAAATTTTTCCAACAAGCAAGTGAGTTCCCGTGATTTCCAAATCTCTTCTCAGTTCTTGATCTTGTTTTGTTTGAGGACAAACAAAGGTCTAAGTCCGGGGGAGTTGATATGTTAGGAATTTGTCCCATATTAACTAGTCTTTTCATATTGTTTTCGAGTCTTTTCTAGTTCTTTTTGTGTCTTTTCATGTATTTTGAGGATCTGGAGCATGGATTCAAGATATTGGAAGACATTGGAGCAAAAGAAGCAATTTCGAGCCAAAAGTCGATTTTTCGCCGATGGAGCACCTGCTCGGGCCTGGCGAGCACCTGCTCGACCTATTTTACCTAGACACGTTTTTTATTTTATTTTTAGAATAAATAGAGGCCAGCCGCCTCAGACTTGAATCACGTTCTTTTTCAGACCTCAGTTTTTCGTTCTAGGTTATTTTGGTTCCAAGACACCACCACTTTGTTCCTTTTTCGATTTGGATTTGTATTACTCAGCTTTGGATCTCTATTCTCCTATCATCGATCATTCCACAACTCTGATTGAGAAGTTTTCCTGAACCTTATTCTTTTTAATAAATCATGAATTCATCTCCTTGCTTTGTTGTGTTTGATTTTGCTATGTGTGAGTATATACTTAGCTAGGTTAAGGTTTTCAATGGTGATTTAGGGTTTAATGGCTGAGCACAAATAGGATTGGAATTTATATTGTCTTCGCCAATAGAGGTTCATAATGCTTAGATTAAACTGGCCACTTAGTCTATGTTTTTAGGTTAAACTTATTCACGAGAGTGCTCTAGGTTTGCTAGATAAATCATTGGTGAGCAATTGGTGCGTAGCCAACGAGAGTTGATTGCTGCGATTGATTGTGAACATATTGAACCCGCTTGTTAATGTTTATCATCTTCGCTAGGTCCAGACGAGAGTTTCGGTATCTAGGTTGTTAGATAAAGGTGTCGATACATCACGAGAGTGGAGCGGCATTTATTTATGTTTGAGTTCTAGACCGGTAGTTAGTTAGCCCTGAATAGTTGCTCAGCCTTGTCTCCGAATCACCGGCGAAACGCCTTAACCTAGTGCTTTTTATTAATTGTTTTACATCGATTTATTTTATTTGTTGCTGTTCCGAAAATTACACAAAACCCATTATTGTCTTAGCTTTAAATTTAAATCTACAATTTCATAGTGTAACCTTGGTCTCTGTGGATTCGATACCCCATATACTACTGCGTGTGTCTGTGCACTTGCAGAAAATATTTTGGGTTAAAACTCGACATATCAAGAGGACATCGCTAGGTTTTGGATTTGGGAGCCTTTGGGAAGTGTAGGAAAGTAAAAAATTCCCTTTTCGAGATGATTTGTAATCCAAGTAGAGACAAACATTATCAATCCATATCGCTATAGATTGTATTACGAACTTTTTCAGCAATATCACTTCCTTTTCATCGTATGATTCGGACCCTCTCTTTACACGACCATCTGAATAATCTCCGACCTTAAGGATGACGTTGAAGAGTAGCATCGAACCATGATAATGCGTCCCTATCAAAATGTAACTAGGTTGAACTAATCATATAACAAGAACCAATAGTAGTCAAATAAACCCCAAGTACTATTGTAGAAACACTAAAAAGACAACTTTTTTTTTTGACTAAAAAAGAAAACTTACGATGACGTTTTTGTAGACAAAGGGCTTCAAGACTCGGTTGAGATGTTGAGACATTTTTCTAAAACTTCTATAACTACGTTGAGGAGATTTCTTGTGTGGGTCGTATCCCGTCTTATGGAAATAAAGTTTACATTAAAGAAGACAATAATATTCTTAAGGAACTGCAAGTTGGTATTTCAAGCATCGGTCTACTTTATCTGGAAGGAAAGAAATTCGAGGCTGCACTCAACTGTCTCTAGGATCGCCTTGATTATTGTCAGAGATATTCAGCTTCTTCTTAGAGCCAAGCTTGCAGGTTTAGATCGCAAGAAACCGGCACTTGTTCACTCACTTCCTGCAACTCGACATCTCCATGAATCATATCTCAGTACTTGGTTCAGATATTTCCAACCATAATCTTGGGCATTCTTCAATTCTGTTTCTACTTACATTCAGCTGCTTCACTTGGTGTGTATTATCTCTTCTTTTTCTCATCTTTCCCAAATGTACTCACAAATGATGTCTGTTTTGAAAGGCAAAATCAATGAATGAAAGTTAATATATATATATATATATATATATATATTCTTAAGGAAATAAGTAATTGGACATATTTGATGGTAGCAAAATAAAGAAAATATGAAGAAATTATATGATTTAATTAGGTTAACTAAACGGCTCAGATTACAAACGGTTTGCTTTTAATAGAAGAAACTTCTAGGTTATGAAATACGAGTTAATAATTCTATTTAATTAAATTAAAGATATATTTTACCCAAGAATTGAATCTTCACCCAAAAAAACAACTAACACTATCGAAGTAGAATCCTTTTTCAAGATCGCCTCAAACTTCGACAAGTTTGAGAATTGCTGTTGTTGTTCTTTAATGTAAACTAGTTGTCCAACGGCGTTGAGGTTCTCTGGACCTGTACCGCTGAGCCTAGAGCTAACGAAATTATTTGGTCTGTTGAGAAAGATGTGACTAGGTATCACTTTAAATTAATTTTAAAATTTTAGGGTTCTTATTTTGATTTGGAAATTTTGTAATTTTTGAATTTTGTTTTTATTGGTTTTGGATTTATTAATTGTAATTGGGTGGTATAGATCTTAATCCAGTTTAGAATCGGTTTTTGTGGTTAACATGTAATTTTAAAACAGTAAACCAATTTGAACCTGGGTCAGTGAGTTATGAGACTTTGAACTTTTAATTCAGAGAGATATAGGTCAGTAATTTTCAATTCAAGGATATATAAATTTGAAGCTTAATTCGGGTAGCTATTTAGAATGAGATCATAGTTTGAACTCTCTCTGATGTTATATGATAGTTCTGAAAGAGAAATAGATCGTCAGCCCTATATATACAAATATATTATGGAAAACAAAAACATAAACTCATTTTTGACGATTATCCGTGGGAAATCGCATTTCTGATAAACATCCACTCTCTATACTATCATTACCAATGAATTAATATGGTGTGTTTTTTTTTACTTTTTTCTTATTAGTTTAATAATGATTTATATCTATGTTTTATTTGAAACAGCTAAAGTTCATTATTTATTTTTAAAAGTTAAAATTTGGTTAATCAGACTTTTATTTGTTCATTTTAGTTGGTGTTGGGGAGTAACATGTTTTTTATAACGGTTTTTAAATCCTTCTATGGTAGTTTGGCCAAAAAATAAAATAAAAACTTCCGTAGTAATCAAATCATTTACGAAATAAAAAGATTGAAATTTTGCTCAAAAGGAAAAAACGTTAGGAAAGAAAAAGTTAATTCTCTAAGATAACGGAGCAAATAACTACAAAGAACAAGACACAAATACTAATCTCGCGTCTGATTTTGCCAATTAATTTGACTTTCACCACAACAATTGTAACTAGAAATAAGAAAATTTATTACCAAGTCGACTCTGGTCCAAGTAGTTGGACTATAACTATAAGATTCCTCCGAAACTTGTGAACCAGAGCTCGAATCTTACTTGGTACCATCCTCTCTCTTTCTATCTCTCTTACTCTATGCCAGCTGTTGAAAGCTCTGTTGTTGATCTTGTTGCATAAGAAATAAGGTAATCTAAATTACCTTTTTTATTTATTTAAGTTATTATTATTATAATTCGAACAATTCAATCTTTTTTTGGTCGAAATTTATTTAAACATTTCAACTTATTTTAGTTGAAGGATTATCTCTCTCTTTTTTTTCTCCTATAAACAATGTTTTTTACACCTATAAATTATGTTTTACAGATGAAATTTGGTCAGTTGATGCAAAGATGCATGTAACCAAAAGTATTAAGCTCTGTGCTTCCAATTTTTTTTCTCAATTCTCTTTCATATCTATTTATATGTAGAAAATTGCACTTTAGTCGACTTGATTTTTCTAATAGAATAAAAATTTACAATCTTATGTTTTTCCAGCATTTTAAACTTGAATCTATCTTTCTAAAACTTAAAAAATACATATGTGATTGACGTAAAAAATATAACATATCAAATATGTTATTATGTATGTTAATCTTTTTGTCCTTAAAAGGGAAATATAACACTCTATTTTAACTCCACTAGATAATGAAACTCTAATAGACGAGTTGAGTTTATAAAGTCCTAAATTATCGCAAGTACACAGTTATGCCAATATAGTACTTAAAAGTCTATCCCACAAAATCGTAAAGATTACATCAGGGTGTGGACCATCTTCTGGCAAATAACATCAGGGTGTGTACTATCTTGTCAACGACTAATGGAAAGACACATCGGAATTAGTTCATGTCCGCGATATGGGGAGGAGAATGAAACAATTAATTATCTTTTTTTTGGAATGCCTACCGGCAAAGCAGACTTGGGCACTCTCAAAAATACCGTCATCCCCCAATATTTTCCCATCTTCATCGGTATTCTCTAATCTGGACTATTTATTTTGGCGTGCCAACGGAAACAGAACAACGAATATAGATACGCGGGTTTTCCCTTGGATACTCTGGTTCATCTGGAAAGCTCGGAACCTTAAGGTTTTTGAGAATAAAGACTTCACTCCTTTGGAGACTCTCCGCTTGGCTGAACAAGAAGCATAATCTTTTCGGGGTGAAAATATTCGGAACCAAATCTATGACTCACTAATGGCTCCCCAACTGGAAGATATCGGACAGGAGACCCATGGTGAGCTCACATGTCAACTTGACAGGTCATGGTCGGACTCGGACCAGGTAAGTGGGCACGGCTGGATCACCTTTATGAACGAGCAAGTCCTTTTATGGGTGTAAAAAGTGTTAGGTGAGGTATTCTCCCCCCCTCCCACTCCCTCTTAGCTGAATTTGATTCTCTCCTATAGACTATCTTAATACGGAATACAAAAATTTCTCGCAATTACGGAAACCTTGGAGGATTGGCTAAGTTTTGCCTGAGAGTTAGACGACTTTCAAGCCATTAAATCTTTATTTTCTTCTATCTTGCTATTTTATATTTCCGTACCATAAATGTTTGTGCCGGTCTTCTTGCCAAGAAGCCTCGAGCATGAGAAGTTATTTTTTCCTATATAAGCTCTCACTCTCCATATTGGTTTTCTCTTCAGAAAAATCGTATCTTGGAAGCTTAATGGATGTTAGTTTTTGCCGTAAAAATAAAAATAAAATACAAGACTCAAATTAATTTAGAACAAAATAATTTTTTGAAAGTTTTTGTTTGGTTTATAAATTAAAAATTGAAATAAGTAAAACTTTATCTTTGTTTAACCATATGTTTGATTATCAAGTAAATGGATTAACAATAAAACAATATGATACAATATGTTGAATTAAACATCATTCTACAATATGAAACTCACAAATATGACTAATTTGTTTCTATGGCACTAATCATATTGTCATTATAAAAAAACAAGAAAATTGTAACTAGTGCAAGAAACAGAAAGTAGAGGAGATTTTGATAAGAGACAAATTATTTCTCATTCAAGCTTCAAAAAGCTTGGAGTTCGTACTAAGATTTTAGAATTTACTTTCAATTTGAAATTTTGATAGTTAGTGTCTGTTATTTTTTGTTCTTCCATAATCAACTTTTTAAAGAAATTATTTAAATTATCAGATCAATATAAAATAATAAGACTGAAACTCTAACCTTGTGTCTTATTATGCCAATTAATTCTAACCCAAACCGCTCGGTTTGATTACGTCAGTTAACTGGCTTAAAAAAGGACATTGTCCACCAAATCGGTTCTGGTCCAAGTGGTTGGGTTCTAGTCTGACTATGACCCAATGCTTGGGAGTCTGGAGTTCGAAATGGTGCCATGTCCCCATCTCTTATGACTCTCCTTTCCCAAGTCGTTTTTCTGGTACATTAATCAAGGTAATTCAAATTACCTTTTTTATGTACGAAGAATTTGATATATTTTCCGTTAATCATGGGTTGTAGATGAAACCTCATAAATGACTTCAAAGAACTCCACAAACAATAACTCCTACATGTTTTAATACAATCATGATTATAGCTAATTTTTTCAACCAAATATTACATTCATAGTAATTAAATGATTACAATCGATATACGCATAATCGGACAAATCCGATGTACAAGGCTATCGGCTAAAGAAATAAAACAAAGTGATATAAAGATAAATAATCAAATTGATTAAAGTTTGATAGAGCGTCAAAAAAAAGAATCAAAGAGACCAAAAACGAACAAATCTATGAAAATATGACCCTTACTCTGATTTTTCCAATGGACTTTGAGATAGTCATCTTACACGTCCCACTATATTCTAAAAATATGTTTTCTGCTTTCAAAAATAATCTCTTTCGTTTATTTCTCGTGAATATACGTAGCCAATATAATGTTTGTTGTTCCAAGTGATTTAAAAATCGACTTGTATAGTTTTTCAGGACCCTATTCAAATGAGTATAAAAATGTCACGGGGTAGTGTATCTTAAAAACAAAACAAAAAAAGTATGTCGGAGGCTTTCTAAAAGTATCTTAAGCTAGAAGGATTTTGCCTCAAACACTTGTTTTTCTTGGTTATGTTTCCATGAGATTCACCAAGATTTTCACCTGAATTCACAACAACGTTGGTGAACTAGTAACTACATCAATATGCGTTTTTTCATTGCATTTCTATTTGTTTTCTCACATCCGTAATTAAAAATAAATTAGTAGTGTTGATTTTCGAAGAGGACCAATTGTATCAATTGCAATCTTCCCGTAAAGAATAAATGTTTGAGTATCCAAACGTTAATTCTCTTTTTTTTTTTTAACTATCAATGAGTTACTAATAGTCTTGATTGTATGGAGCTTATGAGAGAGAAGTGGAAGAAGACCTTAATATCCAACAATAAGGGAGCCTTGGAGTATAAACCCTTACTGCGATTCACGTAGTGAAACTTCAATTAGTAAATCTACCATGATTTGGTTATAGAATTTATTGTTTTAGCTATTTACAAAAGAAAAAAAATCTCTAAAATTAACTTTAAAAACTCAGAATCTTCGTATCATTTTAAGGTTACCAATCGGATAAAAATAAAGAAATTATCCAATAAAATGAAACAGAAATTCCAAATTATCTTAGTATCTCAATCACCTTACTTAAATCTACCATTTCGGTTTCCGTAAGCGTCGCTTTTGTAGTAAAATTGATCGTTGTCGCTGTTCTTGTCTTCTTCGTTGCTCGTATGACTCTTTTGATGACCATAGAGACCATAACCATGTCCTGTGTCTCGGACAAAGGCTGGTTCTTGCTCGTCTTCTTCATTTGTCGTGCTCTGGTGGCTTTCCGGCATTGATAATCTATCGTTTTGATCAGTTAGTTCGGTTAAGGTTTGGAGGTTTCTTGCTTGTGTTTTCGTAAGCAAGAAAGATAAGATGAAGAAGGTGAAACAGAGAAGAGACGTGAGGTTTAGTGATTGAGCCATTTTTTTGTGGTTTATTAGGTTGGTTGATTAGAGATTATATATAATCTTATATGTTTTTTTTCAATTTTTGTGTTGTAAATTACCAAAGGTTGGGTAGAGTTAATTGGTTCAAAATAAGTAGTGATACATTACCAAACGTTTGGTAAAGTTTTTTTTTTAAATGATGAGTTGACAAAGAAAATGATGAAAAAGCAACGAAATTAAAAGAGACTAAAGAGTTTAATTACTTTGGTTGCTTGATTTGCGGAAAAGCAATTCGAATTATCGACCAACGAAAGTATATAATGTTTCACGCTTTTAGAGAAACTTAAAATTTGAATTTCATTACATTATCTTATCTAAACTTAGAATATTTCACAAAAAAGGCAAAACTAAAATTTTTTGTTTGTAACCCACCGAAGAAAAACTTGAGAATTGGAGTGGATGTTTATAAAAATTCAATAGAAGAGTTTTTGTTGAACTTTTGTTTACTACTCCGTCATAGTATTTCGTTAGTTGCAACCTTGAGGTAATTTAAATTACCTCTTCTTTTTTGCTTTTAATTAATTTTGAGAATGTGTTTAAAAAAAAAAAAGAATATTGCAGGACGATGATAACCTCCTAGTTGTTTCTTGACTTGGATATCTCTTATTGACCTCTTCACTACTAATAGTAGCCATGTAAATAGTTCAACCATCTCTTACGGACCCTTAAGCATACATTTTCATTAACTTTTATATCCATGAACCTATACATAACGAAATTAAAGAAATCACCAGTTGTAAGACAATATTTCCAAGAAAAAATATTGCAAAAAACAAATTAAATTTTAATTGTACGATGATGCGTGTATATATATATATATATATATATATATATATCCAAGAGAGCGATCAAATAAATACATTATTTTGCTATTTATCCTTCAAGATAATTGCATATCAGAAGAAATGGAAATGTTCTCCATTAAAAACAAAGGACACAGAATAAAAAAAAATTATATAATAACTTTTGAGAAAGCAAAAGATGAAGAAACAAAGAGAAGAAAAACTCGAAAACAATACAATATACTATTGCATTTTGGTTATTTATTATATAAAGTTCCATCGGAGAAATTGTTTATGCAACCGTCGACCGCCATCCGCCGCCGCTCTCTAGGCCGTCTTTCCTTTCTGAAGCAAAAGAAAACCCAATTCTCATATTAATCATCTTATTTCTCAAGATCCAAAACAGTATACGATATTTATTTTGAAAATATTTCTTAAGCTTTGTTGTAATAAAATGAGCTGGTGTGAACAATGACACTGACCCGTTTGTCTTCTTCGATCTTGGCCTTAATGATAGAGTACATTGCAACTCCAGCAATGGCTATGCCTGTCCCTATACCTGTCTGTGTCGATATCTTGTTTCCTACAAATATTAATCCAGAAAATATGAGTTGTTTCATTATTGACAGCCTAAAATTTGCATATTATGACCTTAAAAATTCATAGTTTGTGACAAATTAAAGCCATTTTAGTCAATATTTTCTTATTTTTTGTTGACAGAAATGTCAAATGCAAATTTGGCAAACAAAAGGAAATCTATGATTTGCGTTTTTGTTTACACTTTGTAAAAAACAATTATGAAAAAACTAAAATTGTTAGCATTTCAAAAAAGTTTGAAAAAAATCTGATTTGTTTGTGCTTGACATTTGATTTTACATTTGCATTTAATTTATATATTTTTCATATAAACCCCTTTTTTGCTAATTGTAAACGCAAACGGAAATACATATACCTTTTCCATTTGACATTTGCGTTACAATTTGTAAAACTTTTATTATTTTAAGAAAATATTTTATATTTCAAAAATGCTAAAGAAATTTTTTTTTATTACCTCCTAACAAAAACCTAAACGCAAATGCAAAAGTTGTATTTCAAACAAGTGAGGATTTAGTTACGGAAACATTTTTAAAAATGAGATGAAGAGAGTTGTAATCTTTTACGTACCGAAGATAATGATGGAGAAACCAATCACGAACACACGTTTCAGAACGTTTCCAACCGCGTGAGTCAGCGGTGCGACCCTCTCCAAGGTATTAGTAGCCAACTGCAACCGCGGTTTTCTCAAAGTTATAAACGCAGGTTTAACCTTAAAGATTGAAAATTTAAAACTTGAATTTTCAAGTACCTGATTGTAGAGATGGTAAAACATTCCAACCCAGAAGAGATCAGAGACGAATTTAGTCATTCCCACTTTAGCAATCGCATCGCTGAAACCATGTTTCAGTAGTTGAGGGCCTTCAACCTAACAACAAATTTTAACCAAAAACCCTAATTAATAACAACCAAAAAAACACATTACTTATCCTACACGTAACTAGTGAGAAATAATTTAAGTGACTTAACGATGATGGCAGGAGGAATGCAGACGAAGAGAGCAATGATGGAGATGTAAGCATAGACATTTGTACTGTCCATATCAGTCTGTAATAAAACACAATTCGGTTATCGAAAATCAAAACTTGGCGCGAGTTAGTAGCGTAAAGTAGAAGAAGAGAGAAGAATCAAGAACCATGGCTTTCTTGGAGAAGATGCTTCGGTAAGTGAAAGAGACGTTTGAAATCATCGCACTGATGAAACCGAGCCAGTTGAATGATAACTCGGTTAGCGAAGCCATTGAAACACCTACAAATTTTTAAAAGGTTAATCAAAGAAACTTAGGACACAAGAAACAAGAAAAGAGTATAATTGAGAGTGGATACCGAGAACAACAGGAGCTAGAGACAACCATAGTGTTATCGGGATGGATTGTCCAAGAATAAATTGAGAAGCAGCCGCGTTGAAGAATGGCTCGAGCGCTGCGTTTAGGCAAGGATATAAAGTTTAGATTTTGTTTCAATGAAATGTTATATGCATAGATTTGCATCAAGTGTTTTTGATAGAAAATTTGAGTACCTTTGATGGTGTGAGTGAAGGAGACAGCGACGGCGGCGAAGGAAACATTACTAGTGACATGGCCTAAGGCGTGACAGACTGCGACTGGTATCAATACCTTGAGGAGGTTTGAGTCAATTGGCTGCAATCATCACAAATCATCCACATGAGCAAATAAGACAATTAGAGTTAAGAGTATTAATATACATTGCTTTATCAAATGGGCGTTTGGTCTAGTGGTATGATTCTCGCTTTGGGTGCGAGAGGTCCCGAGTTCGATTCTCGGAACGCCCCACTTTATCTTTTATTTCTTTCCCCTTTCACTTTCATTTATAAATAAACTGTATTGGCCTATGAAAAAATGAACTTACGGCACGTTTAGGAAGGCCCACGGACCAGCTTGCCAAGCAGTATACAGTTCCCACGAACAAGTGAATGACTGATACAAAACTGAAAAAGTACAAACATTATTTTATTTTATTTTGTCACTAGTCAAAGTTCATTTTTATCAAAAAGTAAATAGAACAAATGGATTCTCTTGGACCAAAATAAAAATAAAAAATGGATTCTCTTGATACAATATTTGGATTCGATTCTTAATTGGACCAATAGAATATGGTTCTATCATAAATTTTCCGTAGATTTTGATTAAATAATGTGATTAACTCTATTCTAAAATCAACAAATAAATGTGTAAAAACTTACTAGGGATAAGGGAAGTAATTATAGATCTTCTTGTTAAGGATGTTGAAAATCACATTCAAGAAGTACCTAATAACAAAAGAGGGTAAAACCGTAAATTCATGCTTACATTAATCTGGCGGTAAAATCACAAGCGCAGGTTTAAGATAAGCGCGTGAATGACACGTACCACATGAAGAAGAAGAATCCAGTGACAAGCCATGGATACTTCTCAAGGAATCCAACTTTAGTTTGCCTGCAAAAGATAAACGAGTCAGACCAACCGAGTCAAACGAGTCAACACCGAGTGAGCCAGAAACGGACCTCTCATTCTTACCCAGCGGTATCTCCACCTTCAGCAGCGGCGGCTTTAACCGGTTTGAGAATCTCTCTTTTCTCTCCGCCGTTGATCGCCGAAGATGAATCGAGAAGGAGAATCGGACGGAGCTGGCGACCGGAGATCAAATTCCCTCCTTCTCCGATTGCACCGATTGGTTTAGCGAAAGCCGTGAACGAAGACGACGACGACGCAGTGCTGAATTGACGGTGGATCGCTCCGATTGGTCGTCTCAATTTTGGTACTCCGGCGACTGTTGCGGTGGCGCGTAACAGCACGCGTGATTCCATTTTTTACGAAATTCTTCAGTGAGAAAATTTTCTGACAGTGAGAGGGAAGGAAACGAAATATGAGGTTTTCGAGTATTTCAAGAGTGGATACTTCGTAATCGGACGGCTACAATGATTTTGATTATCACAATCGAGTTTAATCTACTGTATCATGGTGTATAGTATTATGGTACGGTTAATAGTGAATATGATCCAACGGTGAGCAACGATGTGATTAGATAAGAATCGTAAGATATTGGCTTAGATTGGATGACTGTGGGGTCCATCTTATCTTGATAGTGGATGGTTTAAGAGACACAGTGAGTTTTGGCCAATAAAATCTCCACATCATCATCATCTGTTTCATATAGTTTTTGTTTTATTTCGATTTTGAAGATAAAATAATGCAAAATTTGTAGATTTTTTTCCTTCTTATTAACCTTATGATTGAGTGGTCTTCAAATTATTGAACGTGACAGAGTCACAAGAAAGTAGATTTTTATGAAATTTACTTGTTTTAAAGGTATGATATCAAATCTCTATTTAATTCCTTTTTTCTTAATTGATTATCTCCCAGCATTTTACTTCCAGCTTCAATGATTCAGATACTATTCTAGATTTTTATATATCTTATTACATTTTTTACTATACATTTTTGTAAATTCCAAAAATTAAATAAAATAAAATTTAAAACACTGATTCTTGGTTTTTAAATTAATATAGATTTTCAATTATCTATAACCAAATGTATATTTACGTTTTGTTCATTTAGGGAGTTTAGTAAACCCAGTGTAAATCTACAAACATTTATGTGAATTGAATATCATTATTTTTAAAAATTTGTGTATGAAAGTAATTATCAGTCCGCGATTTAGACTAAAATTTTAAAATAATTGATTGAAATTGTAAGAGAATAAGAAAATAAGTATATTTTTCAGTGTCAAATTTTTTAGGTAAAAAGCATCTATATGTTAAAATAATATTTCAATACAGACACTTCACACTTATACAGAGGAGCTTGAAGAATAATGTTTTTTTCTTGGAAATAAGTGTTTCATGATTATGAAAAGGAGTGATGAATCATAAACTCTTCAAGGTAAAAAATAAAATAAAAAAAAGTCAATTTGGTTGAAACTTCACAACTTTCAATCACTCCTTCTAACTTATTTACATATTCATTATGATTAATATCTCAGTTTTTAAAATATCTTTTTTTCTACTTTAGATGCAACAAACTCTAAATCTATAGCATAAGATATAGTAGTTCACTCACGTTATAACTTATTTTGTCATTTTTTTCATTCCTTCAATGATTGACACAATTTCAATAGATATTATATGCTAAAAACTTAGAATCTTCATTTTTTTCCTTATTTTTCCATTTTGTACAAGTCATCCACACTCTAAATTATTTGATTTAGGTTGACATTTAACTTATGAATGGGATAACCAACAATTGTTTATTATACTTTTATTTTATTTTATGATAAAAAATAATTTGCAAAACGTTTATCAAAAATATGAGAAAAAGAATTTGAAAAGAAGAGGTTGAAAAAGTGTGTTGAGTCAAAAAAGAAAAAAAAGTTTAAATTCAAGACAAATTATTTAAAATATAACTTGGAAAAGTGAACTTATTTGCAAACTCATTCTGATTTATATATTAGAATTTGAATTATATTATTTTCAATGAGTTATTGACATATGGAAAAGTTACAGCTCAACAACGAAAAAGCCTAGAGAGCAGTAGCTGCCTCCCTAGCTTGCGATAAAACCCTAGAGAGCTTCACTTGGTTTCCGATCTGACCGGTGCTGGTGGCTACTCCAGCACTACTGTCGGTCCTCTCAAGTTTACTTCATCGTGCTCTATTCACTCCGCCTAGTTCTTTAGAGTTCACCATGAACCGCTGACCCTTGAGCAGCTACCACCTAAAGAAGTCCATTATGAAGAAGAGGTGGGTGCTTTATCGGGACAGCTTCATCCAGCAGCTCCACAGGCCGTAGAGGCTTTGCCAAGAAGATCCTTCAAGTCCAATGAGGAAGGCGGCCTTTCATGTTCCATTTGTCTGTCCTCGGCTAAAGATGGAGAAAATATTACTACCCTTCCGTGCAGCCACCACTTCCATACCAATTGCATTCTTCCATGGCTTTGAGTTAAAGGGTATAAATCCGTCTTTCTTATCTATACATAATCTAATTTATTGAAAACGAAATAATCTCATCACTTTCTTTCTATTTTACAGCGTTTGTCCATTGTGCAACTAACCTCTGTAGTGGAACATGCCATGAAACACTTGTTTTCAGGTACATTACTTATTCTTTTGTATTCATAACCGATGGGTCAATGAGGAAATAGTGTTGTTCGTTGTCTCCTTGATGCTTTAGATTATTCAGTTTACAGGGTTTCTTGTCTACATGTTCTGTTTGTGTAAATCATTTGCGTCCATCATATGTTTCCTAATTCTCCGTCCTTAAACTCTTTCTCTTCTTCTTCTTTTGCAGCTGATGCTAGTTTTGGGATTTGGTTTGTGGCATTCGTCATCATCACCACTATCACGTCCACAACGGGACAATATGTTTTTTTTTAAGTTCTTTTTTCATGCCATTATCAGGACTTGGTCGGAATGGATATTGTGATCTCATAATGTGTATAGTGCGCTAGTTACAACTCCCCATGACACTTGTTTGGCTTGATATCTCTTTTGGCTTGATTCCTTGTAAATTAAGTCATATGTTTGGCAATTAAGATTTGCCTATATTAGGCTTTTCTTATTAGTTTAAATAGAAAAAATAGAAACAACAAAAGGATTCTTATTTTACAACTGAAACAAATGACTGAATTAATTAAAAGAAATGAGAATAAGAGACTACCACTAACGATCACGTTGCATATTTTTAGTTAAAACAAGGGCATGCATGGTCAAACCCTTTTTACCTCAGAGCGCAAGAAATGGTATGAACTGGGAACCGTAAGCACAACACTAGACCATCGACATTTCCCCAAACTTGTTCATCACCATTGCATTTACGTCTTTCAAGCGCAATAACCGAACACCAAATATTCTTGTTTTGGCAATGACCAAAGCTGTCCCATAAGAGTAAGAGTTTCCCACCGTAGTTAGCTACGGTAATTATAAGAGAACCATCAGCACGAATACGATCCCTATTAAATACCTCCAAACCATTGACCTCGCTCCAGTCATTATGCATTTTCTGTAACGCACCATCTACCTTCTTTTGGATCATAAAAGTAAGCATTCTTCTCGCCGCAGCTGCTCTCAACGTAAACCTTTCCATTGGTTACTTTCACTGTTTTAATTAAAGAGAAGCGGAGCTCAGCGCCAGGGTCAGGTAATATAGTTATCCGTTTTTCTATTTCTCACATGCTTCTTATTAATTTCTCTCTAACTCATCATCTTGGCTACAGAGCTCATGGCTTTATTTCCAGCTATCTCCTTCTTCATACTTTTGTTTTCTTTGAGTTAAACCAACGCTTGTTGGTGAGATTCCAACACCAAGCCCGGTAAACGGATCCCCACCGAAATTTGGACTTGAAAATGTTGAGGTGTACAAGTTCTTACTTATGAATTTATTTGCATAGAAATTAGTAACCAAGGTGATTTTATATTAAAAAGTACTGTGTTTATTTTTAAATAAAACTACAAAATTTTGAGTTTTTTTTTGTTGCAAAATTCTTTTACAGAATAAAAAAAAGCAAACGTAAATATTTTTGATTGAAACTATTAAGACTCTAAAATTGTACTTAGAAACTACCACTGCTAGACTCACCGGACACCAAGAAAAGAAAATGACAAGATCTTTTTGTTTTTCACCTCTGGCATAAGAGCAGATGAAGCAGCTCTTGAAAATGTATGAAAGTTTGATAAGAGCGTACGGGAGTTTTAATTATTATTCATATGCAGTTGCAGTACGTCACTACAACAACAAAAAAGGCTTCTAACGTCGTTCGTCGTTTTGGTTAACGTCGGTTATAAAGCGAATCTGATATATAAGCAAATGAAGCTGCAAAAAAACGTATGAAAATTATTAAATATTAAATATTAATCATGTAGTTGCATTATCCATGAAAAATAATACACAATTCCAGTTCGGTCCAAGAAAATTTCGAGACAGGACGAAAAACATGCTTCACTTGGTCTGGGTATTGATTCTTCCAAGGTGCAAAATATTTTCTTCTTTCTCCAAAGACCCAATATTGTCTCTTGTTTTTCTTTTCGAGCTTTCCTTGGTCTCGCTTTGCTCTCCAGATCGATCAGTCTCGCCTTCGTTGTAGGTTTCTCCTTCGCCTTAGCTTGTTCTCCGGTTGATTTCTCCTTCGTTATAGGATTAGTCTAAATCTGCATTTAGTTGTTGGTTTTTGCTCTTTATCACTTGTTTGATCGGCTTAGCCGTTTGATTTGGTTTTGAGCGGACACCAACCTCTAGGTTTATGATGGTCTTGTGCTAGCCCGTTTCGAAGTCTTTGACTTGTTTGATGTCTTTTTGACTTTTGGGACTTGGGTGATTTTTCTCTCTATTGTTTGGTTGGTCTTTATTGCGAGCTCCCCAATACGATTTGTTATCACTCTTCTTCGAGTTTGGCTTCTTCGGTTGGAGTTTTGTCTCGCTCCTTGTCTCTACTCTCAAGACTGATCGAGTCTGGTCAAATCAAAGGCTTTTATCCAGGTGTGCTATCAATATCGCCGCTTCCAGAAGAATTGTGGGTCATTTACACAAAAGTGTGATCATGTCTTGCCGGATTTGAAGTCTAGGATCATTTTACTTGTGAGGTACTCTGGCTTCACTATAAGAGGTTTCATTAGCTGCTAACGGACTCTTCTTGTCTGTTGTGGTTGGCTTTGATCACTTGGAAGGTGGAGAGAATTTTTGGCTTGTCCTTTTGGTTAGGATTCAGGTTTCAATTAGGTCTTGTATTTCGTTTCATTTTGTGTAAATTGTAATTTCCTTTGTCTCTTTGTAGTTTTCCTGTTGGGGCTTAGTTTTCTTTTTTTGGACTATGCTTCCGGGGATTTTTAGTTATTTCGCCGGTGTCTGTATCTTGATCATATACCTTTTCAAAGTTTAACGATAAACTTCAGATGAGAACAAAAAAAAGTTGACTTATGGAAAGGGCAGTTCATCTCATAACTAGCTACCTTCCGTTACAATAGAAATATACATTTTTTACCTCTTATTTTCTTAGTTATAATAGGTGAAAAATTATATTTCTACTGCAACGAAAAATAGTTAGTTATAAAATGAATTGATCATTCAATATATCAATAACTCATATGGTCATTCAATAATCTTTAGAGATTATTCATAAATAAAGGTATGTCACATATTGAATGGCCAACTTCATGAATAAGAGCATCAAAATTCGCATATTATAAAAAAAACTTTCTAATTGTAGAGAAGGTGGAAAGAAATCAGAAAGTATTATGCATTCTTGAGAGAAAGTTCGAGAGAAAAAGATGTGGTGTTTCCTATTTTAATTTCGCCGAAAATTTATCTCAAAATCAATAAAAAATATGAACCTGAATTTCGCATTCCATGGTTTAGCTCATCTCGTCGGTCCTCCACTCCACTGGAAGTGCGTTCAGCATAACCGTTCCTGCCAATGGAGGTTTCACAGTTTCTGTCAGTCATGCTGCCGATGCTGCCAAAGCTGGGGACGTACAAGCTCCCGCCGAAGCTGCTGCCGCTGAAGTTGCTACCGCCGAAGTTGCGGCCGCCGAAGCTGCTGGATATATAAACAGACTTGCTGATAATGTTGCTGATGTCGAAAATGAAAATGATGTATAGCAGATCCTATCACAACATTAATCCTCCACGATTTTGCACAACAGAGATTCCCTTATAGTCGAGTGTTATACTTGCTCATGCATCCTCTTGGATAACTTGGGAGAAAGGACTTCCATGACTACTGAAGTCGCACATATAGTGACGAGAAATAGGAAATTAAAAAGTGTCATTCTAACATTTTTCATACAAATTAAAAAAAAATAACGTAAATTTCTTCTTTTATCCTTTTTAATAAATTAATAATATTTTTCTCTCTAATTAATAAAAGTAAATAATAAAAATAAAATTAAGATTTAGAATAGAAATTCTCATTGAAAACAGAAAACGACACTTTTGTGAAACAAAAAAAAACTAAACCTTAAAACGATACTATTAACAAAAAAGGGAGGAAGTAAAATAGAGTAATTTAATGGTAAACTTATCGAGCTTAATAAGATTTTCCAAATTAATTATGGAACGCTGAGATATTATTAAAAGAATTTTAATTTATTTATACTTTTGATTTGAAAATTTTAAACTTTAAAAGTGAACTTTGGTTTACACGGTTAATTCGTTTACTTTTAGGTTAATTATTATTTTGTTGCGTAGTCGAGAGACAACCTCTAAATCATCTCTCAGCTCTTGTAGCTAAAATCTCCCATTTCATAAACCCTAATCCTTATTCGCCAAACTGGTGATTGATTCTCTCCGGCGATTTGATTCACCTTCTAGTTCGTAAAGAGTTTCAATGTTGTTTCTTTCAATTTGTTGATTTACTGAGAAGGATCTATAACTCAGAGAAGTTGTTAGATTAACCCGCGTAATTTTCAGAGGGAAGCGGGAGAAATGTTTGTGAGATCGTCGTCTGTGTCTGTGATTGCTCTCTCCATTCGTAGGGTTTGATGATCAGACGATTTATCTGGTCTCTGTCTCATTGATTTGGGCTGAGCTTACTGAAAATGTCAATGCGCACAAAGTGTTCGACGTAATGCGTAGCTGAGATTCTGCATGTAACCATTTTTGGATTTCTCTATAAAAGGTTTATTCTTTATTATTGTAGGAAGGTGTCACTGTGTTAGTAATGGTGAAAACGTTCAAGTGGTCAAAAAACATCACTCCTTCACAGGTTATCAAACTGATAGGAGCTGAAAAAGATGTGGAGAAGTCAATTGCAGTTTTTGATTCCGCAACAGCAGAATACGCAAATGGGTTCTTACATGATCAGAGTACTTTTGGTTATATGGTCTCGAGATTGGTCTCTGCTAATAAATTCAAAGCAGCTGAAGATCTAGTTGCAAGAATGAAGACTGAGAATTGTGTTGTTAATGAAGATATATTGCTTTCGATATGTAGAGGGTATGGTCGGGTTCATAGGCCATTTGATTCTTTGAGGGTTTTTCACAAAATGAAGGATTTTGATTGTGATCCTAGCCAGAAGTCGTATGTCACTGTTCTTGCTATTC
The DNA here is from genome assembly GCA_028015245.1 of Cardamine occulta. Classification (NCBI taxonomy): domain Eukaryota; kingdom Viridiplantae; phylum Streptophyta; class Magnoliopsida; order Brassicales; family Brassicaceae; genus Cardamine; species Cardamine occulta. The sequence continues at coordinate 1,312,998 of CM051384.1, forward strand.
TTGTGGAAGAGAATCAGTTAAAATTGGCTTTTAAGTTTTACAAGAATATGAGAGAGATTGGTTTGCCTACTAGTGTTGCATCTCTCAATGTTTTGATCAAAGCTCTCTGCAGAAATGAGGGGACAGTGGATGCTGGTCTTAAGATTTTTCTTGAAATGCCGAAACGAGGGTGTGATCCGGATTCCTACACATATGGAACCTTGATTAGTGGTTTGTGTCGGTTTAGAAGGATAGATGAGGCGAAGAACTTATTTACGGAGATGGTTGCAAAAGACTGTGCACCAACTGTTGTTACCTATACTTCTTTGATTAACGGTTTGTGTGGATCAAATAATGTTGACGAAGCAATGAGATATCTAGAGAAGATGAAGAGTAAAGGAATCGAGCCGAATGTTTTCACTTACAGTTCTTTAATGGATGGTCTTTGCAAAGATGGGCGACCTTTGCAAGCCATGGAATTATTTGAGATGATGATCGCTAGAGGCTGCAGGCCAAACATGGTAACGTATAGCACTTTGATCAATGGTCTTTGTAAGGAGCAGAAGATTCAAGAAGCCGTTGAACTTCTTGATAGAATGAATCTTCAGGGTTTGAAACCTGATGCTGGATTATATGGGAAAGTAATCAGGGGGTTATGTGCTGTCAGTAAGTTTCGCGAAGCTGCCAATTTCCTCGACTGAGATGATTCTTGGAGGAATAACTCCAAATCGTTTAACCTGGAACATCCATGTCAAGACAAGTAATGATGTAGTCCGAGGTCTTTGTACAAGTTATCCAAGTCGCAAGATTTACTCTATATCTAAGCATGAGGAGTAGAGGCATTTCGGTTGAGGTTGAAACACTAGACGCTTTGGTAAAGTGTTTGTGCAAAAAGGGTGAATTTCAGAAAGCTGTTCAATTAGTCAACGAGATAGTGACTGATGGGTGTATCCCAAATAAAGGAACATGGAAGCTACTAATAGCTCACACATTGGATAAAACGATCGTAAGAGAAGCTTCAGATTCTCTTCTCAGAGATTTGAATATCTAAGTTAGTGCAAGGAAGATTAGATGAAGACAGCTGAAACAAACATTGAGATATATATATTCAAGAGATCATCTCAGAAGAACGGTAAAGCACAATATACAACAGAGAACTTCAGATTCTGAAGGGTTTATTAGGATTTTTTACATTTTTAAACAGAAACATCATCTAGCAGATAGAGGAAAACCGATGCCATGTCGTGTGGTAGGAAATGTACCAAAAAGCATACTGCAGACGACTCCTAGGCATATGGGCAAAGCTGTGAGAACCTCGACTTCGTCGGCTGATGGTGTGGGGAAGAAACACTTAACCGCATTCTGATCAAACAGAGCCACAGCTCCAAACACCAGAAACGACATAATGGCATGTGCAAAGTCTATAAACCGTAGTCTGTAGCTTTTGGAACGTTCTGGAGTCAGAGTAGCTGAGCCATCAATGATCCAGAAGCCATGGATTGTAGCAAATCCATAGCAGACATTTCCATTCAAGTCCTTGTAAGAATCTGTGAAGCTAAGTATGAGACAAGAGAATCCGCAGATGGAAAGTAGTGATGCAGTCATGATCCTGCTAGCTAAACTGCAGCGTCCAATGTTTGTGAAAATTGGCGATAAGATCTGGTAAGCAAGCACTGTCCCTGTAGGTAAAAGATTAGCTAGATGAGCTGTGGTCTGAAAAGTCTGACCTATTACCTTTTGTATCCAAGTGTCCCTTTCTATATCAGGAAATTCTCGATTTTGAACTTCAAATTCATCCTCCAGAAGAGGAACTTCCTCTTCTTTGATCATGCGACGAGCTCCAGTGATCCCAGCTTCTTCATCAACCGTAATCTCCATAACACTCAAGATTGAAATCTCTTTTTTTTCAGGTGCTTTGTTGTTTTCTCTGTTTTGAGGGAATGTTGTGTGTTTTAAACTAACATTGGCTGCTTACTTTATTATACATTGCAAGCAAGTATGAAAATCAAACCTAAGACTTTCGTGAAGTGAATGATTAAGCTTTGACCTCGTCTATTAAAGGATTATAGTTTTTTTAGTTTTAAAATATTTCTCTGTTCCATGTTGAATTTTTTAAAAGGTTTGGTAATGTGCTTCTGATTTGAATTTTCCATGAATATTTGTTTTAGATTTATATATTTTTAAATTAACAGAAAAAATGTTATACTTGTGGGATTCTTGTTTAAAATATGTATGATGTTTATGTTAATATAATGAGAGTTTCTCTAACGACTTTGAGTAGTTATTGCTTGAAGGCGAAGCAAGGTTGTCAACTCTACAAGTAATCATTTGGTAAAAACAATGTCTAATGTAAATATGTTCTTAACGTTAAATGATACACGTTGACAAACCATTTTTTAAAAATTGAATGATTAGCTCTATTGTTAAATGTTAACTAACGTCAAAATCAGTTTAGCTGTACGCATTCCTGGATGTGTCATGCGATTAAACTTGCACGCTACATTTTTCCAAATATTAACGAACTAATTAACAAAGTATCGTGGAAATGATAGGGGACAAGTATATTTCTAGGTTTTGACATTATAGGTTGAAAATCATGTTTTTACATTTAGGGTATCTTCAGCCTTGTTTCTCAGTCAAGCTTCAGTTTCTTCCCAAGCCCTACATCATACAATCACCACTTTTAATTACTGCAAATTTAGATAACAGGTTCGATAAGTATATATGGGATATTTCCATATAGATTGTTGAAGGAGATGTTCCTATGATGTATATGGAGAGAGCAGGATTAAGGTTTTAATATAGAAACGATCATAACTGAAGCAATTTGTACACATCTTGTTGTAATAAAAAACACATACAGATTGACAAGATTGAATTTTCCCATGAATCGTGTTGTTGTTTAGTATTCTACAAAAAAATGAATAATTGAAATTATTGAATAAAATGATTTCTCTGTTTTATATGTAATGCAGAGAAGTGATAGTTTACTTACATAGAGTTAACGTTATGAAAATTGAATGATACATCGCTGAGAAAGAAGGAGAAATATTTTTAACTGGAAAGATTTTATCATAAAGAAGTAATATTTGAGTATAAGATTACAGATAAGTCAAACTTCCAAGGTTCCAGAATCCAAGTGGTATGGTTCCACTCAGTAAGTTCCTCTATAAATATTAGATTAGTCAAAAGATAGATGATCGATTATAAGGAAACAAGACCACTATATCACAATGTCCTCCATGAATGGTTAAGTGATGCAGTTACCTTATGTAGTTTTTTCTCTGTAATTGAGTCTGCCATCCTTACTAGTTTTGCTTGAGATTTGTGGAAAGAGCTTGTTCTGCAGAGCATTTCTAGGATGAACATATGCAAAAATCTAAGCAAGTAAGCATGCATCTTTTCTAGTTTAGGATAGTCCCAAGGCATCTCAAAAGAGTTACCTAAAGCAATTTGTGTGTCAAAAAGGAACAATAATAAGCAAACATAGTTGAGAAATTCTATTTGTCAAAGAGTTGTTGGTATGAGTCATATACCTGAGGCTCTACTTGGTTCAGAAGCTGCTTGCAAGTAAAAGCCAAGATCTCGAATCCTGAACAATTAAAAGTGACAAATAAAAGATTTAGATATAAACAAGATCACCTTCCATCAGCATAACAAATGGTACATATCTATATATAAAAACCCTACAATGAATCACATGATGAATATATAGAGAGCAGAATCGTCAAAAGACCTTGATTCTTGTATAACTGGATTCAGTGAAGCCATTGTTCATCATACTCAACATAAAAACAGGAGGTCCATGTGGTAGAGGCATTAACGACGACAAGGACTTTTTCTCGATAGATTTTCAGGAGTCTCGATCTGTATGATTGATTTTCAAACAGTAAACTAGAAGGCTAGAACTATCTAATATAATTGAGAAATCAAGCTAGACAATTAGTTATGAAAAGTGAGTCCAGTATGTAAGGAAGTTAAGCATAAAATCATGTAAACAAGGAAGAAAATAAGGAACAAGCAAGAAAGTAAACGATGAATCAAGGAAGCACACGACTCAGCAAAGAATTAGTAAGAAAATAAGGAATCAAACAAGAAAGTAAACAATGAATCATGGAAGCAAGTAAGGAAGCCCAAACGCCACCACCTTGCTCATTGGAGTTGAACAACATTCTTGGCATATAGTCAATGACATGTGCAGGTGCTGGATAAGGCGCTTCCGGTGGAACAACGAACTCTTCTGATGAATCATAAAAAAAACTTAAGAAAAAATGACTTTTTCTTAGAGATGTTTGTTTCATGATTATGAAAAAAACTGATGAATCATAAACTTTTCAAGGTCAAAAGGCCAATTTTGTTTAATTTTCACAATTTTATTTCACTGGCACTAGCTTATTTACATTTTCACTATGCTTCATATCTCGATTTTTTAAATATCTTATTTTTTTCTCTACTTTAGGTGCAATGATCACTCTATGTAGGCATAACCATGCATATGGTAATTTATTCATGTTATAACTCTTTTTGTCCTTTTTTCTTTTTTTTTTTCAATAACGGACACAATTTCAATAAACATTATATGTAAAAATTTAGAATCTCCAGTTTTTGTTCCTTTGTTTCCATTTGTACAAGTTCTTCACACTATCAACTATTTGATTTAGGTCAAGTTTTAATATATTAATGGCATCACCTATAATTTGTTTCTACACTTTTGTTTCTACATCTCGACCAACGACAGAGCTACATAAAGCGTCCTTATCCAACCCATACTTGATCGCCAAGCCATGAATCAGAATCCCAGAACAATGTCTTCGTATCAAGATAGATAAAACAGCTCTGTTTCTGTTTCCTGGAAGCATCGGCGGTAAAAAAATCAAACAAAGCATCTCCTCCGCAAGGAAAAGTCAATACCCGTGCAACACTAAGTAAATGTCCTTAATTAAAGTTTAAAACCAAACATTAGCAAACTGACGAATTCTTAATTTTCGGATTTCAACACTTCAAAACCAAAAAAACCAAAAAAAGAAAACTATACACTTTTCTAGTATGTAAAATTGGCTTTGAACTAATTTCAGAAAATATGTCTAATTCGAGATCAAACTATATTTTAATTGTTAAAAAACATATATGTGTATGTATAATTGATTATATTTTTTTAACTTAGAAAAATAATTTAATTGTTAAACTAAATTTTAATTCAGTAAATTTATTTATATAATTGGCATCGTGAAAATTAACATGAGCACGACACATAAAAAACTAATTTCTCAAATAATATTATAAAGATTTTTACATTTTTTTTCTTTTTTATAGAAATTTTTTTGGAATAATGGTTATTAATTGAGAAAAATGAAACTTCAGAAAATAATGGCAATTAGTCATAATAATTTTAACTTATCAAAGGTATATATGTAATTGAATTAACGTGAGTGCGACACTTTGACTTATCAAATAGAGATATTTATACGAAGGAGAGGAGTCGTCCGCATCGACGAATGGAGGAATTCGATGTAATTATTCGATCTTCTTAATTAATAGTAGCGGTTGATGTAATTTTTAGTAGCCACAAAACTAAACCCTAGTTCTCAAGGAAATGGCAAACCTTAAACCTAACTGATTGATTGTTTTCTAATGGCTATATTAGCGTTTCAACTTCCCCGAGGGTGTTCCAGCAACATCTCGTGGCTATGGCCTGAGGCATTTCGACTGTGAAGGCAATATTGGGTACGGTAGATATCCTAATTGTGCCTTGGTCAAGCTTTATGCCAAGCTGGGGCTTCATCGTTACAATTTACTAGAGGTAAAAACACAATTATGCCAAGCTTTGTGTTCTGAGAAGCCTTCTACAAACAAATCTGCAATGCTTAGGCATCGTTTAGGTGTTCATAGACTATGGCGGTTATCTCTCATATTGTCATTATTTTAAAAAAATTTAATGTTGACAAACTGGATGAAATACTCCTGATGGAGTTGCTCTTAGACCATCCACATTGTTAAGACATATGTCTTGCCGAAGACATATGTCTTTCCCTTTTTGGCCACGTGTCGTGGTGTGATTCGCCGCAACATTAAAAAATCAATTTTTTTTTTTTTTTAAATAAGGAAAGTGGCGGGCCCCACCACGGAAGACATGCCTTTTTGGTCTGCAATGCAGATGCTCTTAGACGTTTTCTCTCTCACCAAAATCCACTTTCTTGTCAGCCACTTCTCTACGTCTTCTTCTTCTTCTTCAGAACGTCTTGTCTATGTAGACATGCGATATCATAATCATCCATATCAGATTGCAATAAATAATTGTCAAGTATCTCTGCAACAAAAAAAAAACAATCAAAGAGGAGGAATTACTCAATATTGTTAAAATGATATGACATCAATCAATTGATAAATTACCCATGACCACAACATAACTTTTTTCTTGATTCATGATACTTCTTCCATGGAATCTGTTTTTATTTGGTTTTGGGTTCGAGTTCGGGTTCAGGTTCTTCTCTTGGAAAATCATTATAGACACGACAACAAAAACAGGATAGCAAATGTTGTGGAGTTGGTGTGGTCCGAACATTTTCTGCTTTCTCACCTTCAGAGTCAAGAACCATGTACATAGTATTGAGCGATACTTGAAAGTATCATTTAGCACCAACATGTATGTCGTCATTGCTCGACTTGCATAGAGCAACAAGTTTTCTTCGAAACCATTGTATGACAACAATCATAATGTCACGATAACCCACACAACAAAAATTTGGGGTTAAAGGGTCATAGTAAATATCATCCTACCACAAAATGCAAAACAATAAGTTTTAAGTTAATTAAAGAAAGAAATAGAATCAAATACGAAGTTATTTAATGTAAACTTATCCTCCCAATGGTCCACAACCCAGAGAAATCGATCAAGGTAGCGCCAATTGGTTGTATGTAGAGGTGAGCCAATGCCTCTTCTATAGTTTTCAAAGTGAGCTAAGAGTATATTTTTATCTTGGGGTTTAAAGAACTTGAAGGTTTTGCATGGCAATCAAACACATGGTGATCAATAAGTTCCATGGGGACTCCTCTTGCAATTTATTCCAACGCAATAGCAGTCACAGAACTATAATAATTATGTCTCGGTTTTGCACTTATATCTTTGCCAAGCATCTTTGGATCCACGTGTGAGCTGAGATACCAAGTGCAAAGGGGAATGAAATCATCCTCCAACAAATGATCTTATTAATTTCAGATTTTCGATCATTCCAAAATTCGGACCAAAACAATTATGATATATGTCTAATTAAGAACATATATAAAATAAGAATGTAAATTATTTTTTTCAAACATTATATTATATTTAAGTATGAATTTATTAAATCGAAAATGTTTTCCTAACCATTTAAAATAACAAATTGTATTCATAGGTGTGGTTCAATATCGATCATTAAAATAGATGTCATTTTCCAATAGGCGTGATATTTTTTTAAAAATAAATTGAATAGATAAAAAAAAACTATCAATATCACATTGAATCTTCGACGGAGACTGAAGAAAATCGCCTCGATGCATAATGTCAATTTGTGTTCCGATCATCTTTTCTCAATCAGACTAATTTTAAATTTGGTTCGATTCTTTTTTCAAAGATGTTCAAAACTATTTATTGATATTTTTGTTTCTTTTTAAAAGATGTTCAAAATTCTTTTGGAATGAGCTATTTTCATTGCTTATATCATTTATCTAAGGTCACCAAAACATTTGGATGTATCATGGATCACATATTGGTCTGACCGTTGTAATTATCTCTTTAGCCTCGCTCCTATCTATACTTTTTAATGGTTGGATCGTTTTATTTTTGGTATGTCAAAATCTAGCAAATTCAATGTTTTCTGGTGATTAATTTATGACGAATTAACAGTTTAGCAGATGTTGAAAATATAAACAAACTTTAAAAAGAAGTATAGACCGGAAATTTTGAAATACCCTGGTTAAGAAATTAACTAGATGCATTTTTGTGATAGGCATTTAGAATTATAGAAAAGGGAAAAATAAATGTAATTAATAAAAATGGAATTAGTTATATTTAGGTGCGAGTTTCACCTGCCAAAGTTAGATAGGTCCCTCTTGAACCCTCGATCTCATAAAATTTAGCATACTACTATTATATTATTTTTACCATATCATTAATATCATGTCTTGATTAGTGACTTGAATGATTGACTCTATAAACGTTCATCCAAAAAAAGTTGCCAAGTAAATGTAGTGATGGTATTTACTACATTTTGCAACGGGAACATTTACAGGGCGTAATTTATTTTAGAGTAAAAAACAACAAACGTATCACTTTAACAAAAATAAACTTATATCGCTTAAAAAGCAGTCAATATAAAACAATTTGTAATAAAATTTTGTCACATTAATTCGTTAATTTAAGCTATTTTATCCCTACAAATTGATGTTAAAGATTTTTACGTATGCGACAATGAATGAAGTGTTTTTTTATGTCTGTTACATATTAGATTAAAAAAAAAATCAGTGTGCTATTTTTAACATACATCTTTTTATCTATACATTTATCATGAGTTGAACTTGAACACTATATTATATAAAATAGTAAAATTAAGTCAATTTCGTTTGTACCATATGAAAGTCTATAATTTTTCATCTTGAAATCTGTAGATTATTAATTAGTAAACTGTCAATATATTTTACAAACTAAAAAATGTCAATAATTTTTCAGACTGATATATAGATAAAAATATATACTATATATGTATTAATTTGAATTGTATAAAATGGAGTAAGATTATACATAGAGGACCAACCAAACGGTAACTAAAAATATCAGACATTTGGTTCCAAGTTCCAACCTTTTCTTACATAAAAATCCAAACAGCCCAATTTTTCTGCAATTTTGATTTAGAACTTAACAAATTCGAAAATCTTTTTTTTTGTTAAAACAAATTCGAAAATCTTACCATGTAAGTACAACACAAAATTATTATTTTCATATGTTTATGAAAAGTAATGATTTTTTTCCAACATAAAGAGTCCATGAATATTTAATTATTTATTGACCATCTAGACGAGAATTTTCTTTACTTTGTCATTTTTGACTTTTTTATTATTTTATTTTTTATCTTTGTATATATATATAAACACACAAACCATTCTCGAGTCTTTATATTTTATTGAAATCAAATGGACAAATCTGAAAAAATCGCTTATGCTTCAGTTTTGTCTCTTCTCTCGCTCTCTATTCTTCTCCTCATCATCTTCCTCTTCTTATTATGCAGAAAGAAAACGATCCGGTCCGATAACGAATCTCTTCTCCCAGAAACCAAACCTGCCGGTCTTGCATATTCCTTAACCGAATTAGATTCAGCAACCGACGGATTTAACCAGCGACGAATCATCGGTAGTGGTCGGTTAGGAACGGTTTACGCAGCGGTTATTCCAACGCATAAAAATCTCGTCGCGGTTAAAAGAATACATCCCGGTTTAGTTTTGAGTAAACCGGGTTTCGGTTTTTCCACGGTTCTCAAATCGCTTTCTTCTTCACATCATCCAAACGTCGTTTCGATTTTAGGATTCTCAGAAGCTCCCGGAGAAAGAATCGTCGTAACAGAATTCGTCGGAGAAGCAAAGAGTTTAAGCGATTACTTACACGGAGATTCCAATTCCGACGAATCAGCGGTTGCGGTTGAATTTGGTTGGCGGAAGCGTTTTAAAATCGCGGCAGGAGCGGCGAGAGGTTTGGAGTATTTACACGAAATTACAAACCCTAGAATCATTCACGGTCGATTTACATCTTCGAATATACTGTTAGACGAGAAAGTAACGGCTAAGATTTGCGATTACGGATTTGCGTTTTTGATTCCGCGGGAAAAATCTGGGATTTTTGGGTATATTGAAGAAGGGTATTGTAAAGAGAGTGACGTGTATGGATACGGCGTCGTTTTGCTGGAGATTTTGAGTGGGAGAAGAAGCGAGGATGGATTGATTGTGAAATGGGCAACGCCTTTGATTAAAGAACAGAGATTTAGTGAGCTTTTAGATCCGAGAATCGTTGTTCAAAGTGAGATTAAGTGTTTGGTAATAAGATTGGCTAAGGTTGCTTTGGCTTGTGTCGGAAATTCACGGAGGAGCCGGCCGTCGATTTCTGAAGTGGCTGCGATTTTGAATAGTTTGGAGATGGAAGTGGAGTGATTTTTGGAGTTTTAAAACTTTTGGGGTTTTTACGAAGAAAATCAGAAGTTAAAGGTGTAGGGTAGTTATTGAGTATTGACGAAACAGCTCCGTAAATGCTATTTGACGCCGTGTATAAATTTTCGGTTTCGTATGATTTTAGTCCATTTGATACGTTATGGGATTTTTACGATGAAAGCTGGAAATTAAAGGGGTATGTAGTTATTAATATAATTTTGTAAATTCAATTTTACGATTTTATTTTGGGGGTATAGATTCAGTTTCATAAGATTCAATTAATGTTCATTGATGATGTTACTCTGAAACAATCTAAAAAAATCTTTAATTTTGATAAATTATTGATGTGGAAAAAGATATATATTCGTGTGCTCTGTCCGAAACAATCATAGATTACGAGGAGTTATAATTAAATAATAGTAAGTGTGTACGAAAGAATATTTTAACTCATTCTGATATTTTGACGAGACTTGGAAGCTAGATTTGTCAAAATAGGACGGTGTACCTAATCTTACATCTTGCGGAACAAGTCATATTTTTCTTTTTTGGTGAAAAAAGTTTGGTAGATTTTATTTAATTTTTGTTGGGTTTGATTCAGTTTTGTTTTATGTAGGTTGGCATGATGGCAGGGTTAATTCCAGTTTTGATTCATGTAAGTTGGGAACCAAATTTAATTGTTTGATTAAATGTAGCAGTTTGTTACGAATTACCAAATTTATTAATTATTACAAACAAATATTGTAAATGGGTTGAAAAAGTACTCATTTTTACAATAAGATAGGTTTTTTGTAAACTGTAATTTTGGAAAATTAACGTAGACTTTTATTTATAATTCAGCGGTTATGAAACAAAGGTGTTATTATATTGTTGATACAAAACGTAATTTCAAAAGGCTGTTAGGAGTGAGTTTTTTTCTTTTTGAAATAATATTCTAGAAGCCAAATTTTTTTTTTTTGAGAAAATGATATGGTAGAAAAATCAACAACTGCAAAGCTAACATAATTTATTAATCAACACAAATTAATAAGCAAAATAAAGGTATGGAAGAAGAAGTTTATATATTATTTTTGAGTAAGAAGCCCACGCACCTCGGCCAGTCCATTTATAGGACACCATTCGGGTAAAAAATTACGTTACTTACGTGTAGGTAATAGTGAGTGGTATGGATATTGTTATCCGAACTGTCCTAGAAACGGATATATCGGTGTCAAATGGTCATGCTCACGTTCATTTAGCTCGCTTTATGGTGGGTGTTTTCTGTTTTGTGACCGCAGCAAATCAATCCACAAGGTCTATTTTTAAATGAGCATATATAATAGTGTCCAGACCCACTTCACGGAAGATCTACTTTGGCCTAGTCTGCGGATTACCGGACCGATTGACATCTCTATTATAATAAATCTGGTTTTTGAGAGAAATAATTGACTTGAATTTCAATATTTTGGATAATTACGGATGATTACAGATAATTTTAGATATTTGATTAATATAAAGAAAATTTTGGTAATTTTAAATAATATTGAATTTTAATTATTCAAGTGGATAATTTTAGATAGTATACATTTTGAGTATTTTACCTGATTCGTATTTTACCGTCGAATAAAATAATATCATATACGCCCAAATCTTGAAGTTAAAATATCTAGAATCATTCCTTTTAATCCAACTAGTCAAACTATATGTAGAACTTCTACAGTAGAAGTTATCAAAATCGCACAGGTCCACATATGTAAACGGTTAATAACAATTATTAGCTGTAACTAAATTCTTCTCACGGTGTCAAATGACTCCAATCACATCACATGATACAAGTCAAACATAGAAGAAAAGCTTATAATCAAGTTAAAAACTCTTTGAATCAATCTTTTAAACACGATTAGACAAATACCTTGACTACGAAATGAGGAGAAACATTCAAAGCAAACTGTCCAACTCAAACACAGCAATAAAAAAAATCCAAGTCTAGATAGAAATCCAAAAGTTCAACACCAAACCGACTCAAACCCCACACAAATTAATAAGAACACAAAGAAACACTCATAAAACCTAAACCCTCTTATTCAATACAACTTGCTAATTCGGTTTATTTTCTCAAGTACCAGGTAAACCGATAAAACCGATAAAAAGACAAACAAGACTCAAAAGTCAGGGCCTTTCTAAATCCAACTCTTTACTAATCTCTAAAGATCGAAACTTTGAGATTAAAAACATGTTTGATCTCTCCTTACTTTGTACAGAGTCTTGTCCTAAGAAGAAGTGCCTTCTCTCTGTCTCTTTCTCTCTTCCTCTTTCTTGGGAAGAACATGAGTTTCATACAAAACAAGAATCTCTTTCTTGTTTTGATGGCCTCGGTTCAATAGCAAATGTCCGCAATCGTACTTTGTCAGTTCATGCTTTAGATTCTGCACAGTAAGCTTCCTGTAATCTTCTGCTTCCTCCTCTCCATTGTCTTGTTGGCTTTGAAAGTCCTCATCACCTTCATCATTAGCACCGTTATCATCTCCTTTACGAATTCGTTTATTTGTCCTCAAGATTCTATCACTTGTTTCTCCCATATCCATATCAACAACATCTTCCATTCTGGCCCGCTTCCCACGTGTTGAACTTGCAGCTCTGATTTTGTTGTCAAGTGCAGTTTCTTTTAACCTAGCTTGAGCTAATTCTTGCTGAAGATTATCAACACTTGCCTGTGCGGCTTGCAGCTCAAGTGAAAGAGCTTCAGCTCTTCGATTTGCAGCTATATGAGCCTTTCGTTCTTCATCCAACAGCTTTTCAAGTGACTTCACATTGTGAGCCCTCTGTTCATTCGTTTTCTTTAACAATGACTCGATTTCTTTCTCTCGTTCTTCAACTCTTGCTTCTAAGATCGTAACTTTGGAGACGGCCTCCATCTCAGACACGCGAAGCCTGTGCAATTCATCCTCCAAGTCAGTCTTCTGTCTCTCTAAGTTTTCAACTTGCCTCTCAGCTCGTTCGATCTGAGCAAGTCTTTCCATTGCCAACCTCTGACTCTCACTTTTCTCCTTTTGAGATGTTACCGCATCAGATCGAGCTCTGTCCGCCAGTTCAGTAGCACGTTTAGCTTCTATTTCAGCTGCCTTACATCTCTCTTTGACATCGTCGAAACTTTGAAACTCAGATTGATACTTTTGCTCCATCAGGATTTTTTCCTGCTCCAACCTGATAGCCTCCTTTTCATATGTTAGCGCTTTTCTGTTGGCACTGTCTAACTTATCAGTCATTTCTCCTAATTTCAGTTTCAGTGATGTTAACTCCATGTCAAAGCTTTTAATCTTTGACTCAGCCATCTGCAAAAGACAACAAAAGCTAAGATCCACATTCCACAATGTTCAACTGATTCAACAAACTTTTATCAGAATGCAAGGAGAACAATGTGTAAATTACTTTGCACAGATGTTTACAGCATAGGAAGATAAATTTAAAAGATAACATAGATATATACTACCATTTTGAAAAGCTCACCTTCAAATCTGATCTTAGAACCGTTAGAGACTGCTCCGCCTTCTCGATTTTTGTAGCCTTCTCCTTAATTTCTTCATCCTGAAATTGATGAACACCGTATATTAATGATATATACTGACAATTACAAACTTGAATTCGTCTTTATAACGAATTGGACAAATAAAGTTACCTTCTCAGCTAAAGTCAAATTAAATTCCTCCCTAAGAGCATCTTCCCTCAGTTGTGTTTCCTTGCCTGAACGTTCTTGCACAGAAGCAGCCTTTTGAAGAGCAGATCTTGCCTCTCCCACAGCAAAATCATACTTCCTTTTCCAATCCTCTGTTTCCTCTTGAGCTGATTTTGCTTGTTCTCTAGCTGCAGCAAGTCTAGCTTCAGAGGTAGTACTTCGTGTCCTAAGGACTTCCAAATCAGAATTAAGCTGATCTTGAACAGCTTTCTGCTTCAAAACAATCTGGTCATAATTTCTTTTCCATTCTTTGATTTCTTCTTTTTTAGATTCCACAGTTTTGACCAAAGTAGAGCATCGCTCGTTCAGCGAGCTATTTTCCCCCTGTAGTTTAGTTATCCTGTCTCTATATATATCTTCCAACTTCTTCTTGTCATTGTTGGATTCATCATAACGTTTCTGGTATTCCAACTTGTATCTCTCGCTATCATCCAATTGCTGCTTTAGATGTTTCATCGCATCTTCAACAGAACGGAATTTCACTGCAAGTGAGTTCTTCTCTATAGCAATGCTATCTATTAGCCTTTTGGTGAGATCATATATCGGTCCTTCCAAGCTGCATGATTAAAGAAATAGATCACAAAATGCCCAAAGCACATGACCACACCTCTAAACAAACCTCGGCATTAATGAAAATCAGTGGGGACTCGATGCACTAAAATACCTTTGTTGCAAGAACACAGAAAGTTTCTGCCATTTCCCAGGGCCATGGCATGATGCCTCATATTCTGACAATCGAGCTTCTAAAACCTGACACACATTTGATCATTATATAAAAGAAAAACAAACAATCAGCAACCAATTGAAACCAAAGGAACTTTAATCCTCAATCTATCTATCCAAAAAATTATATCCATCAAAAACCAACCTTTACAACATTATCCATACTTGCATTAGAGGCATGGCAAGCTGCTCTCAGCTGCTTTTCCATACGCTGAATAGCACTTGTGCATCGCAAATCTGCCTCCATGAACGCATTCTTCTTGTAATCCTGAATCAACAAAATCTTGTCTGTATCAGCATGAGGCAGTGGGAGGAGCAAATTCAAGTGAAAGTTGAGAAAATGAGTTAAACAGTCAGAATTCAAAAAACAAGTGTTTATAACTAACCAACAATGGTTTTAGAATCTATTACCTCAAATCTTTTCTTCAAGTCTTTGTGGAGAAGATCCTCGTATTTTTTTCTTGCTGAACCAGCCCCCACAGCATTAGAGTTAAACATAGCCAAAGCTTTTCGAACTGCTTCTTCATGTTCTTCTCTCAGTGCACCCTAAATATAACAGAATTAACATGAGTCATAAGTTACAAAAAACGAGGGCTAAAAGAGCCAAAGTACTTACTTCTTCAGGAGCTTTTGTTTGGTCAAAGGCAGCCATGTAGGCTTCTACACCACAATCATATGCTCTGCGACACTCTGTTTCTTCGACACTCTACAAGGGCATAGTCAAGAAAAAACACTCTACGAAGTAAGTATCTGGGAGGAAATTGGCTTAAGAATGCATTAGTAAAAACATCTGAACTGAGCCCCATGATGGTTTGAAGCACACAAATGTTTGAACGCAATTATCAACCACAAGTTTACACATTAATGAAGTAATGTATTAAATATAATGTAAGCCAACATTATTTAGAGGAAAACCATATGTTTACCCATATTCAGTCAAATCTTTCAAGTCTTAGATACCATACGGAAGCAATAGACAACACACCTGCCAAGATGAGGTTATTGTTGGCACGGCACCATTATTCAACGCATCCAGATAAGACTGTGTAATACCGACAAGAATGGGACCAGTCATCACAGTACCCCCCAATTGCTTGGGCCTCGTCTTCTCAAAAACAAACCTGGTAAATGCATCCAGACCAGCACCGAACTCAGGTCTCAATTTGTCCAACTGCATAAACACAAAGGATATTATGCAACCACGCATTAAACAAACAAACAAACCATTAAAGAATAATAGTATACCAACGATACTAACCGAGATTTGATCAAGCCTCTGGAGGTCCTTTTCATTGTTCAGAGGCCTTACAAGAGTAAAACACTCTCTGTCCGGAAAGAGAGCACGAATTGAATCTCGAATCTGCATAAACATTGTGTTTTGTTACACTGACTTACAACATTCTAGCAAAAGAATTACACTTGATTGCAGCACCCAGCTTTCTCAAGAATTCCTGACTAAATAGATAAATATACTTGAAAAAACATATTACCTCATTTTTAGCACCAATATCTCCTCCAGCACCTTGAACTGGCCTTAACGCAATTTCTAAGTAGTCACGAGGAGTAATCTTCCGATTATCTTCCACTAGATCCAAATAAAAGTCCTACAATAAAACATATCAATGTCAATACTTATCTCTTAGCAATGATATCTACAAACAAAAATAACAGAGCATATTACCCTCAACAGCCAGACAAAGATGGGAGAAAACTGCCCAAGTTCAGAACGTGAGCTCGACCCTCCAGAAGCTTTTACACGGATATGCTTTGTCATTTGAGTGACAAGAGACAGACGATCTAGTGAAGCTTCATCAATACCTCCCATCTGACAACACACAAACAAAAACAACATCTAAGCCACACAAGAGAGAAAACAATTTTACAAAAGCAGATATCTGCAGCCTAAATTAAGTTCAAACTGGAAATTTAACCAACCTGATTGTATACAAACATGCTTGACAAAAGAACAGCTAATGAGAATATCTGAGTGCTATAGGTACCCTGCGGAAATGGAAGTAAAATTAATCAAAACATGTTAATAAACCCATAATCTTGGAAAGAAATCAAATCTTTACGTAGCAAGCAACTTCGTTAGTAAAATAAAATCTTACTTACCGTTTGGTCATAAGCATCAATCCCTTCACTATCTAACAACAAAAGATTGTACTCACTTCCATCAAGAGCTGTTCTTTTAATAGGAGAACTCCACAACCAAAGCCCCTTGGTACACGGCTTATGTGTTGATGCTACTTGAAACCCATTACTCCGTCCAAGAAGCTACAATCACAAAACACAACAAATCAATTCGAGAAAATAGGAAAAACATAAACTCTACCTCGAAACAATGTACACAGAACCAAATCAAACACTTAAGTTACAAAAAACGAAAACCCCATTACTGAGTTCAAGAAGCTTGAAAAACCTAACAAACCAATTCGAGGTAATACTAACAGGAACCTTAAATTTGCCTAAACCCTAGACATTAACAATGTACAAAGAAACCAATTTAACTCAAACATAACTCCCCCACGAAAACCCATAAACGAACTTTAAGAGAAGAAAAAAAACCCTAACCTGATTCAAAATAAAGCTCTTTCCTTGACGAGCCCTACCACAAACCGAAACAACACCGATTGGTTCCTTAACGAGTTGCAAAGTAGCAACAGCTTCAGGGTCCATCCGAAACTTCCCTTTCTCATCACAATACACTAAACGAATCGGTCTCGGTGGGCCCGTCACTGCAGAAGACGATGTCGGAGAAGTCGAAGGGTATGATCTCGGTGACGGAGAAGCCGAATCAGACGGCGAATCCTTCGCTCCTCGACTGAACATCCTCCTCATGTTTGCAATGTTTATTCGAATTCGATTTCTGAAAATTCGTCTACTTTTAAAGTTTCTCTCGAATTCTCTGAAATTCCTAAAATTACTGATTTTGAAAAAGTGGAGAAAATAAACGAAGAAGAGACCTAAGAATAAGATCTGTCGAGAGAGAAAGAGAGACAGCGATTAAAGGGAATAATTACAAATTTAATATTGTATAATAGGCCCAACAAGTACCTTTATGGGCCGTAAAGGCCCTAAATAAAAAGTACAAGTTTAGTTTAAACTCTGAAGTCTGAACATTGTTGTTCTTGTATTTGTGACACCCCCTCTTCCTTGTATTCACCAATTACTTTGTTCAAATTTTCTAGGACAATTTTACTTTTTTTAATATGGAAGTTTACCATAATTTCTCTTATTTCAAAATCAGCTAATAATAATATTTGTTAAGAAAATAAATTATTCATCTTCCACGAAAGCTGGAGCTCATGAAAATAAGGATTCAACCTCCTTTCAAAAAAGTTTGTACTAACTAAGTGATCTATCACCATTGGATTAGCAAAAGTTTTTTCAAACACATAATCAATTTAATTGAAGTTATTTTTTATTAGATCGTCGAAATAATAGTTATTGCAATATAAAAATGTATCTAAACCCGATTTAGAGTAGTTTTCATGTATTTCACATCCCAAGTTTGAAAATTTCAACCGAAAACTCCGTTGAATTGAACTTTTCTTTTAAAAAATTGCCTTGTATTAAAAAAAATCATGTCAACTTACGTGAGAATGCATAGGCAATATTCAGGAAATCATATAATTGTAAAGAAATAAACGTGACATGTGACCATAATATCTTTTTTCTTTTTTTTTTCCGTTAATGCGTTATCGTGTGAATAATTATAAAACACAAGACAAGACGCTCCCGGAACATGCTCCGTACGGCTTTCTCAAATCTCATGCAAATAATTTATTGATTTCTTACGAATCATTCCATATGTTTAAGTTTGAATATAATCAAACATATTAAAATACCACTAGATTATATAATCCGTTGAAAAATCTCAAGTTGGGATAATCAAATAAATTTGTTTTCAATTACACCTAAAAGTCAACGGTTCATGCAAAACTCCACTCATCCTCTTGACAATTTGCTCCGCCCCAAAATTTCGGTGATAAAGAGGCTGAGCCACCGAGTTTACGTCGAGAAAATACAAACAAACAACCATCAAAACCGAAATAACAAACATCGGAACCGGTCCAAAAAGCCACAACAAAAGATTAAGAGCCAAGTAAAGACCCCTAAGACCCACAGACCAAAAGTTACCACCTCTTATGACGGCTCTCTTCACCATTTCCGGTGGAATATCTTCGCCGGGAGTGGTGATGAGATAGTTTGCATGTAAGAAACATCTTGTAGATTGAATAAAACAGCAGAAAGCGAATAGGAAGCATACGAGAAGAGATGTGTATTTAATGACCATTGTTATTGAACTTGTGTCTCCATAGATAAAATGTCCCGTAAAAACCGTCATATTAACCGGTGATCTTCCGATCCACGCGCCGATAAGTGAACTCAATGTTAAAGCAATGGATGCCATAAATGTTGAAGCTGATATGCTTCTCGAAAGAACAGTTAAAGCATTACCCAATTCGTCTTTTTTTGCCTGTAATAAGTTTAGCTAACAATTATATATAGCTAAAGTGTAACAATGATAAGATTGTTGACATTACCAAATCATAAATTTTTGGTATCTTATAATAAGTTAAACTAAACATTATATAGAAATGGAATAGTGATAAGATTGTAGTAAAAGAGAGATCACTTGCCTTCATGATACGGTCGACCCAAATGGATTTATCGATGTTCATAAAACCGATGACCGTGTGGTAAGGAAAATAAAGGATTTTATAGAGAAGAATTAAATGGTAAGATAGAACTATGGTTAACCCAAATGGGACAAGAACCAAATCTAAGTACTCTCTCTTCACAAATATCTCCATCTTCTTACTTTCTCTACTTCTCTTCTGTGCTATAATGTCTGTCTTGATTATTCTACAGAAATAAATATGTGTAAAATATATGGATACATTTTTATTTTGAGTATAAAATAAAGAATAAGGAAATGAGATGGATTAGAAAGTTGAGATTTAGAGGAATCTTGGGCGTATGGAATATCCAATATGCTTCATTTCATCTGAATTATTTTAGTGATTTTGGTACATAATAAAATGTGCTTTAATTTGGATGTAACTGTTTTGAATTGAAAATAACAATAATGGAAATTAAATATACACGCCAACAGTGAGTGATATAAATTGCATGAAGTAAGATGTTTGTTTTTTTTATATTGAAACATTGCTTATGCCATGGGAGATGGTCGGTCATTCACAAAAGAACCATTGTAGAAGGAAAATGTTGAAAATGTTGCCAAGTGTGAGAGCTTACGCATGGGCATTCGCTATCGATATGGATTCGGATCAGTTTTTTTTTGGATTTTGGATATAACACTTTAGGAACCATTAATGCAAGAATTTTTGTTTAGATTCGGTTTGGTTCCCTTTCGATTCGGATTGAGTATTTTGCCAAGGGTTTGTGATCAAAAGAGATAAGTATGGAGATATTCGAATTTGGGCCACAAAAACGAGGACATTATAAATGGGCTTTCTATTTTTGGCCCAGTTAAAATATTAAAGAACAATCGATCATTGACCTAAATTGGGATAACAACTAAACAGATTGATAGTTTTGAGTCATTCATTACACAAAATTGTTTAATAGAAAAATGTTTTCAGTTTTATAGCTCGATGCAGATCATACACAAAATGATAGTTTGAGAGTCATTTTCTTCCCTTTACTAACCATCAATCAACCAACCTGCCAACCAAGAACCAACTAGTGCATATATATTAAGGAAAAATATTATGCCCATTTAGAAACTAGTTTGGTTTGGGGGTATGAATTTTGTTGTTTTGTTCAACCAAATATTTTCTATTTAAACTCAAGATAACTGTCGGCTTCGTACATAGATAAAGTCTCTTAGCTATAGAATCAGCCAAAACATTTGCTGTTTAAGGGATAAAATGAAAAGATAGCTTACTGAAAAAATTGGAAAATTTTGCTTATGTTCGTGAAGTTTTGATAGAGGGGTATTGGTCTTGATTTCTCTAAATTTCTAATGAGCTGAAGAGAGTCAGACTCGTCCAAGTGACTTCGTATACCTTCCACAATTGCCATTTAATAACATGTGAATGGTTTTTTTTTGGTGCGGCGATTTTGGCTCTTGTTTAAGAGAATCCAGCCCAAAATATATACATGTATAAAAGAAAATATACTATGAACAGGTCTTGTCATGTAAGAAGACGAAAATATTTTTATTACACGTGTATCATTTTTTCACCAAATATACATGCAGAACATATGAATATATATTTTTCTGTCTTTTAGATAGAAGAATACACATCGGAGTAGGTCCAAGAGATGAACCGCTCGAATTAATATATTTTAATATAAAAACCTGCCATAAAGATTTTAATCAGTAGCATAAACCAAAGTTTCTTAAGATAGTTTACAATTTATTTTACCACCAAAACTTTATTCAACTCTAATTAATATTATATATATATATGACTTCTGACTCTAACTTTGTCCTTCGTCTTCTAAGTAGTTGTAAGTACTAGTAAGTAATAGATATTATATTGGACATAGAGTTGGGAAATTATTATTATATGTAATTCATCGATGTCAAAGATTCGATGAAAACCCAGCTGTTCGTGTCAATTATGATAGTGTGTAACAAAGTAGTTACACAATGACAATGACATAAAGTAGTTAAATAGACCCAAAAAAATTTGTAACACATAAAAGAAAATATATTATGAGCAGGCAAGTTTGTAAGAAGATGCAGTACTATTAAAAATATTCACTCATTTGTCATGTATATATATATATATATAACTTGTTGTTATAAAGAATTAAACTAACAAATAAATATATTTGCTTCTCAAGTAATGTTTTTGGAATAATTTACACGATTTACCTCGAAAGATATACTAAACAAATGTCAATATGGCTAAGTTTCAAAAATATTCTAATGATAATTCTAATTAATTTACTGCAGTTGTACAAGTGGAAACTTAAAAAATGATACCAGAGACATTTTTGGTGCCCTGGGTTCAAACCTTGGACTGATAAACAACTTTTAAATCAGAATGGAATAATGACTGACTTTAGGTATAAAGGAGATTATAAGTCAACGATTTAGAACTTCTACTGTTTATAAAAAAGAAAAAATAATATCGAATCAATTTTTACTTCACCAACCAAAAGTAGCGTAAACTTATTAACTTCGACAAAGTAATGACACTAAATTTGTTTGTTTTAGAACCTAAAATTTCATATTTAAAAAAATTTGTTTCTTTTGACAAAGTTATTATTCGTCTATACATAAAAAATATAACATATATATTTTTGATATCCAAAATCTTATGTTAAAACTCATACTAATTTCAAAATCTATGAATAACAGATATTATATCATTTAAATTAATATGGAGTGTTACACTTTACCCCTATTTTATTATTTATGTAAACTCTATATCACTAGTTTGGATATATGAACCGATTTAATTAAATTTAGAATTGTTGACAAAATAAAAGTCCCAACAGTGACTAGCCATTATTAAAATCTTCGTTAAATTATTTTAAAATTTTAAATTCATTGTTATAAAAAAATTCATTGTTATAAAAAAATTAATTCTTAATTAGTTATATTTTTTTATGAGATCATGAGACGTTTGTTTTATCTCTAAACTAGTACCATATGTAAATTCTGAGATATATATATATATATATATATGTGTGTGTATAAAAAGAAAAAAAAATTACTCTATGAATATTTTAATTTATGTAAATTTTCATATAATTGGGCGAGGTGTATAAAAAGTTAAATCATGGCGATAAGCTAGCACAAACTTTATTTTCTAAATTTTTAAAAATACCAATACTTATCCAGTCGTCAAAATACTGAAATTTGGTCTGGTACAATAAATAGAAGGAAAATTTTTATGTTTTTTTAATATGGGTTCACCCAAATATAAAAGATTTTCTAGTTAAGAATTTTTTAAAAACATTTCTGCATATTTTAGTTATGCAATAATTTTATAGAGAATGATTCGATATATTAAGGTCGTAGGTTAAAATTTCACGTAGGGAAATTATAATTTATTTTATTGGAAGATCTATTGGAAGATTAAAGAATAATTTAATAACTTTAAGACAGTAATTATATGTGTTACGTTGAAAGATTCGCATCATACATGTGACCCATCATCTACTAATTTGTATATATGTGAGACAAAATGCCAACTCTCGTCACACACTGAAGCTACCAAACAAAAAAAAAAGTCAGAGAGAGAGAGAGACAAAAAAAAACGAGAGAGAGAAATGACAGTAGAAGAGATAGGAGACGATTATACAAAAGATGGAACTGTTGATCTTCGAGGCAATCCTGTTCGAAGATCCATTAGAGGTCGTTGGAAAGCTTGCTCCTTTGTCGTTGGTATTTTATCTTTTCCTTTTATTATTTGTATTCTTTTTGTTTCATAGATTTTGATTTCAAAGTGATTAATCACAATTCACAGTGATGATTAAGCAGTATTTGAAAAATGTTTTAAAGATTATTGTATATCTTAAAGCTGCCATGAGTCTGAGAAACTTTTCAATGGTTACGAGAGCAAGTAAAAGTTGGTGACGTATCTTATCCTAAATTAAGGAAATATCTTAGTTTGAGGTACTAAATCTAATTATTTGAGAAATTGACCCAAAATAAGAATATATCCAACTATTTCTTTTCCATATGCAAAGTCTGAAAAAAAAAAAAAACCAATTATTTTATTTTTCATATGAAAAGTCTGCAAAATTAAATAGAAAATATACTATCAACGGAAATGTTCCGCGGGTATTAAATAGCATAAATATTACCCAAATAAATTACTAGGAAAATTTCTATATATTTACAAATAAAAATTCTAATTCACTATTTTTTTTTTAGTTTTTATTATATACCCTCGCAATTTATTCATTTTTTCTCATCAATTAATGGAAATATTATTTTCTGATAAGTTTACGAGGTGTTTGAACGGATGGCTTATTACGGGATATCAAGCAACTTAGTGATTTACATGACAACCAAATTGCACCAAGGCACGGTCAAGTCATCGAACAATGTAACCAATTGGGTTGGGACTAGTTGGCTCACTCCTATCTTGGGGGCTTACGTTGCAGATGCTCATCTCGGTCGCTATATCACTTTCATTATCTCTGGAGCTATCTATTTGATGGTACGTTTATTTCTGATTCTATATATTACCAATGAAAAAACACTAAAAACATACACCATACAAATTAATTACTTACTCTATATATGCATGTATATATTGTTTGTTATTCTAATCGGTCATGTTAAATGCTTTACCTAATTTAGTTCTGTATGTAGTCATGAATTTGATATTTGTATATATACATATTAACACATGTATTTCGTTTTTTTTTAAAAAAAAAAACATATTAATTTCGTGATCACATACAGAACTAAATTAGGTACGTATGCCTAAAAACGTGAACGTAGACGTGAGAGTGTGATGATTCATGCTTTTTTTTTGTTGTCTATACACTCTTCAGCATGAACTTATTTTTAACGAAGTAATTACACTTTGATTTCACATTATATTTTAAAATTTGGAACCAACGATTTTAATCAATAAGACTATTATTATTATAAAAAAAAAAACAAAAAGCCTCGTCCTGACATGGTGGTTAGAGTGTCTAAATATAGTTGAAATTTCAAGAGTAAAATTGTAATAATGCTGAATTTTCTTTGATAAGTTCCAGTGTTTTACGTTTTATACGATAGCCAGAAACGTTTTACTAGTTTTAACGGTTGTTGAGTGTAGCATTCGATCTTTTTGTTCCATCTTTTGGTCTTCGTCGTCATCTTGAATATTCAATATAAGTTTTCGATAAGTGAGAATTTCTGAAGAAAATCTTAAACAGTGAGTCAACGACAGCGAGATAGAGATAAGACAACGACGGATCTAAAACTCCACACTAGAGTCAATTGTATATCAATCCATTTTTTTGTTCTTATGCACTGGATTCTACTATATTCATATTTCTTTTTGCCATTTGATTGAAGCGTGCAATACTTTTCTACGAGGAAAAAATGTACATTAATTTGGAACTATGTGTATCTCTTGAGTCTTGACTAACAATTGACTTTGATAAAATATCATTATTACGCTTTAAATTTCCTTGTCTCGATCGCACATTTAGAAAGTGTGTATACACACGAGACAAGTTGTGGAACGAAACACTAAATATAAGAATTTAAATATTCGAAAGACTTATCCACTACAGACGGTGAGGTCGGCTTAGCATTCAATTTCTTTTACCTTTCTATTTACAACTATATATAGTATATTATATAACATATTTAGTTTCAAATGTAACTAAATTATTTAGTGGTTTCATATAAAAAAGATTTGCAAGTTGTACGCATATTTATTTACAACTTGGACTAGTTTACACTTAGTTACTCTTACAACTTGCATAAACAATAGTTCTAACTTCAATAATAAACCATCTCTTCGGGACATCCGATATATGATACGCATAAATCGAGAAATAGTCCAAATTTTGTTAACAAAAGAAAAAAAAAACTTCAATACGTTTTTAAATATGAACATAATAACATGTGAACACAAACACCATATAATTTCATTTGAAACAATTGATATCTTTATCATTAACAAATTCAGAAAGAGTAATTAAATTCACACACTGAGCTAACCGTTTTAGTCATTTATTAATTACAGGGCATGATGGTGTTAACATTGTCAGTATCTGTACCGGGAATTAAGCCACCAGAGTGTTCTTCATCTAATGCTGAAGATTGCAAAAAGGCTTCGGTTTTACAATTAGCAGTTTTCTTTGGAGCGTTATACACATTAGCGATCGGTACAGGCGGTACAAAACCGAACATTTCGACGATTGGAGCCGATCAGTTCGATGCATTCGATCCGAAGGAGAAGACTCAGAAACTATCATTCTTCAATTGGTGGATGTTTAGTATCTTCTTAGGTACTCTCTTTGCCAACACTGTTCTTGTTTATGTTCAAGATAATGTGGGCTGGACTTTGGGTTATGGGCTTCCAACATTGGGCCTTGCTATTTCCATTTCTATTTTCTTGTTTGGAACTCCGTTTTACCGCCATAAACTCCCAACGGGAAGTCCTTTCACAAAGATGGCTCGAGTCATTGTGGCTTCATTTTGCAAAGCCAAGGCGCCAATGGCTCGTGACCTCGCGCACTTCCATGAGTTGCCTTCGGTGGAATATGAGCGGAAAAATGCTTTCCCGATCCAGCCTACTCCAAGTCTACGGTAATGTGTTTGTTTATTTAGTTAGGACTTGATCACTTCTGTTATTCAGTTATTATCGGTTATCGAGCGATGAAATTCAGTTATTTTTGGTTATTCAGTTTAGAAATTTTGTAGTTTTAGAGTTAAAAGGGGTTCAGTTTAGCAAATTTGGGTGAGGAAAAATTAGACAAAAACAATTATTTCAAAATATTAAAACCATTTATGAATACATTCTAATCAAAATTTAATAGATTTTGGTTTATTCAATTCGATTAAGAACTAAATAAGATTTCAAAAGGCTTTGATTTATTCAATTTGGATCCCATAAAGCCGGATTGATTTTCATATAAATTTGTACTCATTTTGGATATAAGTAATTTTCAAAAAAATTTGGCATATTCAATTTGGTTTCCTGCTTGCACTTCATAGAAAACGAATGGATTAGTACATTAGAAAAGTTCGGTTATTGTTAACTCTTTCTCTTTGACTAATTTGGTTTTATTCAGTTTAATTCTTAATATATATCCTAAGTATATCATAAAATACATAACATTGTAACTAAAATTGTAACTATGTTGCAGATTCTTAGACAGAGCTTCACTCAAAACAGGATCAACTCATAAATGGAATCTATGTACTATCACAGAAGTGGAAGAAACAAAACAAATGCTAAGAATGTTACCTGTATTGTTCATAACTTTCGTCCCAAGCATGATGATTGCTCAAATCAACACTTTGTTTGTCAAACAAGGAACCACTCTAGACCGAAAGGTCACCGGAAATTTCAGCATCCCGCCGGCGAGTCTCTCAGGATTCGTCACACTCTCAATGCTCATTTCCATAGTCTTATACGATCGAGTTTTCGTCAAGTTAACCCGAAAATTCACCGGGAATCCAAGAGGCATTACATTGCTTCAAAGAATGGGAATTGGTCTTATCTTCCATATCCTCATCATGATCGTCGCATCGGTCACTGAAAGGTATTGTTATGATTTACAATACTTCTACTACTTTATATAAATATTTGGATTATATATAAAATTTACGTTAAGAATATTGAACAAGACTATAGTATATTAACTACTTTATTGTGTTACTTTAGTTTATACACATTTTGATTTGGTTTTGGTAAAATGTAACAGGTATAGACTCAAAGTTGCTGCTGATTATGGACTAGTCCACCAAACAGGAGTAAAACTACCATTAACCATCTTTGCTTTGCTTCCTCAATTTGTGCTAATGGGTATGGCTGATTCGTTCTTAGAAGTTGCAAAACTCGAGTTTTTCTATGATCAAGCTCCTGAGAGCATGAAAAGTCTCGGGACATCGTATTCGACAACGAGTTTAGCAGTTGGGAATTTCATGAGCAGCTTCTTGTTATCAACAGTGGCTGAGATAACGAAGAAACGAGGAAGAGGATGGATTTTGAATAATCTCAATGAGTCTAGACTAGATTATTATTACCTGTTCTTCGCGGTACTTAATCTTGTTAACTTTGTCTTGTTCTTGGTTGTGGTTAAGTTTTATGTTTATAGAGCTGAAGTTACTGATTCATTGTATGTGAAAGAGGAGGAAATGAAGGAGAATGAATGAATGAATAATATAGTTTCTATCTATATAAATTTTGCATCCACCACAATTGTAGCTTCTTTGGCCATCTCAGCTTTCTTCAACGTATCTTGTGTTGCAGCTTTGATATCTTCAATCTTTCTCTCACTCGTATCTAATGTCTTGAGTGTTTCATCTCATATTGTAAAACCAAAGTCTCTGCAACACTGAAGCGTTCCCTGACGTGTGTCTCTGCTGCTTTTGCTTCTGAGCCTTGAAAAGACAATCTTGAGCTCTTCCTCTAGCAGAAATAGTTCGGACTTTGCATCTTCAACACATGCTGGCTTCTAATAGACTCTAGCTTATTTCTCAACGATGCATCCTTTTTCTGAACAGCTTCAAGTCCAGCCTGTTCCAGTTCAACAGCTCGGATCGTAACACTCCTCAGCTCGTATCTGAGCTGCCAATGCCTCTCTGAGTTTTTGATTTGCTTTTTCATCAAGTCTCTGATTCGGCTTTAGCTTTATCTTTCTTGAACTATGCTATTTTCTCATCAGTTTTATTTAAATCCTCCTAAATTTGATTTCGTTAATTCAAGTAAGCAAGAGAGTGCTATAAACACACAAATGTGGATTTTATACAAGGAAACAAAAACTTGGGTTAAAAATAGAATCAGATTTTACACATTTAAGAAACCATCTCATAGAAGCAAATACAAATCTGTTCCAAAAGGTTGATATGTCCCTTATCAGTTATCACACATCATTGCATCAAGACTAATGAATAATCTTGGCTGAATCAACTCTCAGACTTTTCACAAACTTACAGTCACAGACCAATTTACCCTAAGAAAAAGAACTAAACTAGCAAGTCACATATTCTTCCATAGTTAATCAAACCATCATCAAAAGAGGACTCACCTAAACTTCTTCAGTCCCTAAACTTCCACCAAACCCTTCAAGAGTCTTCCTTCATCACCTTCAAAAGCTATGTCTACAGATCCCGTACCCATCGCATCAACTTCCAGCAACAATTTCTCTCATAGAAGCCGCTTCGCAAGAGACAAAAGGAACGTAATAGCCCTTGACCAAGTCAACAACTTTCTTAGGGAAAGTAAGTTCGTAATAGAAGACTTCTCCATTGATTTCACAGGACCGGAGAGTCCAACTAAGCTTGACTCCTCTAAAAGTGTCAATGAAAGTCTCATCCTCTAGCAAAGCAAATGTCAAAGGTCCATTCCCATGTCATAGGAGCGATACTAGTATACATATACAATTGTGCATCTTTGTAACGGCACGGTTTTTGGATCAAGTCACGAGGCCCAACTTGAACCCATATCATATATAAGGATTGTTTTTGCCTCTGAATTTTCGTGCCTCCCTACATAGAGAGAGATCATGAGAAGAAGAGACAAAAGAGAGAAAAGAGTGAAAGAGAAAAAGAAGAAGAAGGAGAAAACCGATCTGACTAGTTCTGGTAGAAAGAGGAAAAGGAGGAGCATACGGAGTCCTATTCATCTTATACTTCATGGAGAGATGGAAAACATAAAGAGCTATCCATAACCACAAGTGGATCCCAAATCAGAGCTCCGGTTGGAAAGTTATGGCCGTTCTACTGGGGTAGATCATTTCAGATTAGATTTTGCGGTCTCCCAACTTCAAATCCGGAGAACCATAAAGAGCTATCCATAACCACAAGTGGATCCCAAATCAGAGCTCTGGTTGGAAAGTTATGGCCGTTCTACTGGGGTAGATCATTTCAGATTAGATTTTGCGGTCTCCCAACTTCAAAAACAGTTTTCCGGAGAACCATAAAGAGTTAGGCGGCGATTTATATATCAAAGGAAAGCTCCAGATGTCAGCTTTTGAGAGCCGCTAGCCGATCATGATTCCGATGTAAACTCCAACTGAAAGCAGAGTTTTAAGGTGATGGCAACCATGATCTATTTTAAAGAAAATCCTAATTCATATCCAGGAAAAAAAAAATCCAGAGAAGGAAAGTCAGACATGGGAGTTCAAAAATAATTTCAAAAGAGGAAAGTCTAGAAGAAGAAAGTCCAGAAAGGAAAGTTTCCTGAAAAGGAAAACATGAGTTATCTCCATCATTTAGTGGCTAGGTTATGGACTTCCAACTTTGGGCCTTGTTCTCTCTATTTTCATATTCTTGTTGGGAACTCCGTATTACCGCCATAAACTCCCAATGGGAAGCCCATTTACTAAGATGGCTAGAGTCATTGTGGCTTCTCTTCGTAAAACTCATGCACCTATGTCACAAGAGCCTTCACACTTCTATGAGCTTCCTTCATCAGAATATGCGACCAAAAGGTCATTCCCAATCCGTTCTACTTCAAGTCTAAGGTAATGAATGATAGA
This sequence comes from Cardamine occulta, assembly GCA_028015245.1. Taxonomy (NCBI): domain Eukaryota; kingdom Viridiplantae; phylum Streptophyta; class Magnoliopsida; order Brassicales; family Brassicaceae; genus Cardamine; species Cardamine occulta. The sequence continues at coordinate 1,342,735 of CM051384.1, forward strand.
TCCCTACTAGAATGAGCATTCGATTTGGTTCGATTATTGACGCGATGATCATAGATCCCTACATCATAGTCATGATCATCGCGTCAATAATTGAAAGGTTTAGGCTCAAGGTCGCTGCTGAACACGGGCTAATCCACCAGACTGCTGTACCACTTCCCTTGACCATATTCGTGTTGCTTCCACAGTTTGTGCTAATGGGTTTGGCTGATGCTTCCTTAGAAATCGCAAAGCTTGAGTTTTTCTACGATCAAGCACCCGAGAGTATGAAAAGCCACGTGACATTGTATGTGACAACAGGTTTAGCAGTCGGGAATTTCATGAGCAGCTTTTTGCTTTCAACAGTATCTCGAATAACGAAGCAACAGGGAAGAGGATGGATTCTAAACAACTTGAACGAGTCTAGGTTGGATTACGATTACATGTTCTTCGCAGTTCTTAATATGGTTAACTTCGTCTTCTTCTTAATCGTAGTTAGGTTTTACGAGTACAAAGCTGAGGTTACAGATTCAGCAGATGTAGAACAGGAGGAACCAAAGGAGATAGACAACAACAACAATGACAGTTAGCTTTTGGTTTTGAGTTGCAAATTTAATAAATGTAACAATTAGAACAGATTTGGCAAGCCTTAATCCACTTATGAATTATCATCATCACACAATGTTATTTCTTTTGTTCCCTATCAAACACTGAGAAAACACTAAAGATTGTTTCTTGTATTTTCCTCAGATAGATATTACAACATAAGGCAGATAACTCTAAAAGGGCTAACATGATTTTTGATAAAAGACGACTTAGTCTCTGTAATTATTATACTTCCTTTTGACAGAGACATGGTCATCTTCATCATCCTCCTCTTCTTCTTCTTCAACTTCTTCTTCTTCTTCCTCTTGCTCAACATCATCTTCAACGGTATTAACCCTCTCGCACTCATCGATCCACTCGCTATAGCTGCATTCATTTTGAACAAACCAGAGATATACAAAAAGGGTAACACAAAAGGGAAAATCTAATGTTGAAACAGATTTGTAATTGTACTTACATGTCTATAGCTTCAGTCAAAGCTACAAGAAACAGAACACAAAAGATTGATTAGATATGTAAAACGAAAAACCCGAATGTATATCGAATTTATAAGTATTGAAAAATCGAATAAACCTGTGATAGTAGTGCTGAAATTTTCCTCACAGATTCTACAAGCTGCGCTACCAATCAGATTTTTCATATCACTGAAAAGAAAAAGAAAGTAAACTTCACCATATATGTAAGTTAACAATTTTTATTCATTGCCATATTGTGTAATTCATAATCTTACATTATACATTCAACACTTGAACCATGATTGCAAAAAGGACAACTAAAGACTGTGTCAAGCTTGTCCATTCGTTTTGTAGGAGCAGGCTTTGCTCTTGATTTCCTCTTTCCCATTCTTTAAACACCTTTTGCCACAAACAGTGAATCCAAAAAAACACAAAAATCAATACTTAACATTAATGCTTCGTAATGATCAATTACTAGATTGAGAAAAGTATTCAATTTTAAGGAAATCTCAAAATTTGCCAAACCGGATCTAAATAATCAATAGTGAATTCGATAAAAATCAATACTTTCACAAGACCCGATTATCAAATATTCGTAAGAATCGAATAAAATCAATAGTGAATTCGATACTTTCACAATAATAAATTAAACTCTTAATGATCAATTAACAGATTATCAAATATTTGAGAGAAGATTCAGCTTCGAAGAATCCCAAAAATTGCTATACGATCTAAACAATTGAAAACCCAGAACTTAAGAATCTAGAAATTCAAAGAATTAGAACCAAATTTTAGATGAACTATTAAAAAACGTACAATGAAAAATCACAGATTTTGGGAGATAACAAGACGAAAGTTTGAGAATTTGGTGAAGATCGAAGTTGAAATTCTGAAGAAAACAATGAATCGAGAGATAGACAAACCTGGGATTGCGCAAGATCGATAACTCGGAGGAAGAAGGAGATACGAAACCCTAGAGAGTGCCACGAAGATGTTAATTTGGGGATAAAAAGGGATGGAAGATTATTAGAGCCAACGTCTGAGAACTCCTTAAAGCGAAAGAATAAATCTCAGAACTCCCCCTTCTATCTTTTAATTTCTAAATAATTTAAATTAAATCGTTTTTTTGTGTTTTACTTTCTTGTCCTTAACAAAAATCAAAAACTATATAAAATACCTAGGTTCTAATTGAAAATCGATTTTGGGTGAGGAATTGGTTCGATTTTGGTATGCTTCCATCGGTTTATATTAAATGAAATTGATGAAGTGCTGTGTTTTGGAGAGAGACGAGACAACGTTTGAGCTCACACAACAAGAGTTATACCTAGTTCGAAGAGAGAGACAACGGTTACAAAATCGATTTACGCCTTTTCGATTTCTCCCCTTAGCCTCCTTTCTTTCGATCTAACGTTTCGAGGAGCTGATTCGATTGATCTCTGTAACTCCCTCTCCTTATAAATTGCATACTCCTCAATTTTCGATTAATCAAGAACATCCAACAAGAGTAAAACTTGGTATAACTACTCTATTTTCACTCAAGAACATCAATTCGAATTTGATACTTAGCCCGAATTCAAACTCTCCACAGATGGCTAAGACTAGATGGGGAAAAAGGAAGACTTCTCAAGTAGAAAAGGAGGAGGAGGTAGCGAACGGAGCGGCGATCGTGTAGAGCATCCCGTTGAGGATGAAGTAGTTGGAACTAGAGGAGAAGAAACTCGGCGGCTGAGGAAGTTGGGGATAGAGGAGGAGAGGAGAAAGCAGATCTCCTCCGGTGGAGAGAACGATTGACGACGGCCTGGGAGAGAAAGAGGGGTCACCGGCGGATGATGATGAAGTCTCGATGGGTCACCGTGAAAAAAAAAACCGAAGAGGAGAGTGTGTCCTTGGAAGATCAAGTGAGGAAGAAGAGACAGAGAGAGAGTGAAGAAGAAAGAAGAAGGAGGAGAGAAGGAGGAGACGAGGGGCGGAGGATGATAGAGGAGTCCGCGAACGAAGAACCCGTCATGATGGCGGAAGAGGTGGCTGAGGGCTATGAGGGAAGCTCTGGCCGGACAGTGGCGATGATGGAGATGATGATGGAGGCAGCGATGATTCAACGTGACGTTCTATAAAATTATGAACTGGGTATTACTAGTAATACTAGGTAGAACTACGTAGTATGTTAAATTCGGTTCTTTGTAAATTGGTGTTAATTGGTGTTTAAAATGTTGGTTTTACATAACATGGTAATAATTGTATGTACAATTGTTGTTTTGTGTTTTGGTTAAAATTTGAAAATGTAAAACTAGTAACACTAGGTATAACTAACTTCGTTTTGTTTTGGATAATTTTATTTGTTGCGAGGGTGGTGATGGATATCGCTTACAGCCCTTGAGCATGTACTTGGCGCCTTTGAGTACAAGAAGAAAATTAAATTGGGAAGCGGTGCTATATTTACGAAGCGTTGAAGGCGTTGGACGAGTTGGAACATCCGCTCACGGCATTTGGCGGAATTGGTTTTGAAGAGCATCCGCAATTCAAACACATCTTCCACATGTCAAGGGAAAGAAACCACAAGGTTATGAGCATGTGGATGCTACTTCTCCGAACAGCACGCCTTGAGAAGAAGAAAGAAGCGTGGTTTATCGTCAACGGGACGCCCATCCGTTATGGGATCAAGGAGCACGCTTTGATATCAGGATTAAACTGCAAGAACTACCCCGTTAACTACAACAATTCTGGCGGAGAGGCCTTTATGAAAAGGCAATTCAAGAGGGCGACGGTCCGATATATAGACGTGAAGAAGAAGCTTGAAGCAATGGTCCCGGGAGAGCGATCTCGAGATAGGTTGAAGATGGCGATACTCTTCTTCTTATCAAGCATTGTGATCGCGCAAACGAAGACGGGAGACGACGCCACCCCTGTGGAGCCCTTCTTTCTAAGAGCGGTCGACAACCTCCAATTGTGTAAAACGTTTCCTTGGGGGAGGTTGTCTTTTGACCATATGCTAGGGTCGATCCAGCATACTTTGGCTCACTTTGACGGGACCGTGAAGGGTACACTGTGGCCGGTTCCCGGTTTTTGTATTCCTTTGGAGGTTAGTAATAATTTATTTTTGGTTAGTGTTTATTTCGTAGTACTCGTAATACAAGGGTATACTATGGCTTTCGTAATACTCGTAATACTAGGGTATACTATCGTTTCGTAATACTAGGGTATACTAGTAATACTTAATATTTTCCCGAAATTATTCGTAATATATAATTCAAAATCTTTGACCCGAAACTAACTCCTTAATATTTTTTTGTTTGTTTTGTAGCTTTTAGCATTTGAGGCGATTCCGGATTTGAGGCATCATTTCTTGGAAGATTGTCGAGGGGCGGATGAAACCTGCCCGAATGTGCAAAAGCGATTCAAAAAAGCGAATCCAAATGTTTTCCTCTTGAGAAGATCTACAAAGCTCTTCGTACAACTATGGTGAGTTTCTTAATTTAAACTATTAATATTTTGCATTAAGTTATTGGTTGGTATGTTTATAGGCTCGTTGTTTTCATTGTACAGGATATTGACAGTATTCTAACTGTTAGAGGAGAAAGCAATCTCTTATGGCTAACATCACCGAACCGGGGGACGACAACGACAAACATGATGTCGTTGTTGAAAGTTGGATGAAGTGTATTCTAATGGCATAACCATTACGATGAGCAAAATACAACGAAGATGTAGCTAACGAGAGGAGGTAGCCGAGGATGATGCTGATGACTTACCCGCCCAATGACTTACCTGCGACCAATGAACAACCGGTATCCCCAAGTGTGGCTCAGTTGCTAGAGATTATTAATGGGATGGGAGCCCAGATTACGCAACTTGTGGAGAAGGTTGATGGGTTTGAAAAAAAGACTTCAATCGTTGGAAGGTTCTGCGAAGGAGACGGTAAGAGTTTGTAAAACTGGGTAATCTTGTAGTATTACTTACGGTAATATTTCGGAATACTAGAGTATAACTTATTCGATTGCAGGGCCATGGGGAGCCACCAAGCGTCAGGAACATGCAGAGCCACCAAGGCAGCTTTCTCCACTGCATGAATTAACATCAGAGTCTGACACTCCAAGATCCAACGATCCACCAAGCTCTCTGCTGCGCCTTCTCCACAGAAACGTAAGAGGGCGGTTAAACGACCTCTGCAAGCCCGGATGATAAGCCAGCGTGTGACCAGATCAAAGCAAAACCTTATGCGAACTATGATTTATTTAGATTGTATTACTGGTAATACATTGTTGAACCTTGTTTGTTTTTGCAGTATTTGGATTCTGGAAATGATAATATTATGTTTAACTATTTTTCGAATTCGTAATACTAGTAATACTATGTTATACTATGGTTTTGATTTTGTAATACTAGTATTACTATGTTACACTATGGTTCAAATTTCGTAATACTAGTAATACTATGTGAAACCATAGTGTAAACAATAGAAATAAACCATAATAAACAATAGAAATGCAAAGCATAATCCTTACATAACAACGAACCATAATTGTTACCATAAAAAAACAAACTTTAATCCTTACAAACAAAGCATAATTATTACAAAAGCATAAGTTTTTTTTTCAGCGATAGGACCAAATATCTTGTCCATTCTAGCCACAAGCTTACCCACCATCAACTTTAGGTTTTTAATCTCTTCATTCTTCTCTTCCATAACCGCGGAGATGGGTTATGTCCGCTAGAAGCAATGCGGCGTACTCAGCAGAGGCTGTCTCATCGGACTTCTTTTTTCAACCAAGTCACCTCTTCTTCGATAGCAAGTTCCCAAGTTTTCTTAATGTGTAAGCCATCATTCTACACATAAAGACATAGATAACATCATAGTCTACTAACCTATTGCAAGTTAAAACATAGATCGCCATTAATGTAAAATCAATCAAACTCTACTAACCTTAAAAGCATTGCAAGTTAAGAATTTTGTTCCTTTCGTGGCCTTTGTTGTGTTTGAGATCTCGTTGATGATCTTACCACCACATGGACAACCTAATGGAAGCCCATAGGCACCATCGGATACTAACATCGCATTTCCGCTTCCCTCTTAAGCTTCTTCCTCTCGGCGTGCTCCCATGGATCATCTACCTCACAAAGTCTATCCATGGAGGAGGAAGAGAGGAGTAACAATGGAAAAGGAAGAGGAGAGAGGAGAGTGAGATTGGGGGGAGTAAAGGTGGAGGAGGAAGAAGAGAGAGAGAGAAGTAAAGTGGAGGAGGAAGAGTAGAGAGAGAGAGAGGAGAGTAGTAACGATGGAGGAGAAAGAGTAGAGAGTACAAATCTTGAATGGAGTACAAATTTTGTGAATTGGATAGGAGCCAAAACCCAAAAATGAAAAAATTTTGTCAAAATGAGGCCAAAAGCAAAAAAATAAGGGAGAAATCGAGTTTGGTGGGCCCATGAATCAACATTTTCGCAGTGTGAACATGAAGTAGGACCCACTTTCCGAGCTAGTAATCCGTAAGATAGTAGTTATACCAAGTTTCTAAAGTAGTTATACTTTAGATGTTTTACAGTATACTTAGTAATACACACATTGAAAGATAAAATTTCTAGTTTTACTTTTTTTGTAAGACCATTACCTTATAATTCGGACTGTTTTATGCATAAACATGTTAGAAACATCGATTTCTGTAACTTTGATACCATTATTTGGCATTTATTCACAAACTCATCTTAAAAGTATAAGGAATGTCTTGTATAGATTATTTCATAACAACTTATTGTATAGTATTTTTATAATTTCTTTATCAATACATATTGTAACATATATTAATGATGTTATAACAAAGGGGTTTAAACATTGAAGACAACTTTTGCTTAGTAATACATTTGGTTTAAACATTGAAGGGTAGTATTACTTAGTTATACCTAGTTATCCTACCCAGAAATTTTTAGTTAATTTCTAATAAAAAAATAAAAACATCTATACATTGAATTGCAAATTTTTTACCATCTATAAACTTATAACAAATTAATTATTACGATAATTAATAAAAAAATTTAAATATAAGGATTAAACATTGAAGAGTAGTATTATTGAGTTATACCTAGTTGTCCAACCCAAGTACATAGCATTACTTAGTTGTCCTACCGAGTACAGAATATTACACAACAAAATATCAAGACCAAAAGAAAAAGCCAAATATCCACCACCGGAGTCCCTGTCTGGGCCGTCTTTTATTTTGCGTACTTGGACGTCGTTCCCCAGCCGATGGAAACCTTTTCACTCTCTTCCTTCCCTTTTTATCTTTCCGATCCGGGGGTCAGATTGTTTTGTATTTGATGCCATCCGGGACTTCCCATTGCGACTTATCCGCACTATATAGATTGTCTTGTAATGCGCCAGCCCAAAGCTCCGTCCAATAATATTTCGAACACAACTCATGTAATTGGATATCACGAGTTCTATCATCATGCCTTAAAAATTCAATATAAGCGGCTAGTCCATGCACACAAGGATACTTCTCGACATCGAACACTCTGCAAGCACAACTTTTAGACAACAAGCTTACCATGTAACTCTTTCCATCACTACCGATGACATTGTATTCACACTCAAAACTGTTTAGTTCCATGACAACCAATTTCTCAGCATCACCCCATAAATCGTGCATCCGGGTTCTCTCTACGAAAGGCACCAGTTTGTTGTTTACCGTTCCAGCCACAACCTCCTTCCGATATTCATTAAACCACTGAGAAATTGTTGTGATGATCACATCAAGCATGGGTATCAAAGAATACTTCCTTGCATCCTTAAAAACACTATTCAACGATTCCACAGCATTACTTGTGTCTAAGTTGTACCTTTCTCCTGGAAAATAACACCTTGCCCATTTTTCTTTGACTGCTCTCCTCCAAATACTTTCTGCGGTAGGATATCTCGTTGCAAAAAAAGTATACTCGGAATTAAAGTCAGCAACTGTGTATTGTCTATTGCACTCCATGAATCTCCATGCGACTACGTCTTTATTCTTTGTTAGAAGCATGGCCTTTCACATTTTGTGACAAATGCCATACACAATACCCATGATGCGCCTCGTGATACACATTAGCTATGGCACCTATGAGCCTTGCATTTACACTCATAAATACCAGTTCGAAGAGTCGGTATAACGATTTTTAGCTGATCCATAAACCACGTCCAACTTGCATCATTCTCACCATATAGTACTTCAAATGCTATTGGATATTGGTGTCGGTTAGGATCTTGAGCTGTGGCAAAAACAAGTACACCGCCATATCCGTTCTTCAGAAACGTTGCATCCAAAATTATCACTTTCCTCATGACTGTAAACCCTTCAATGCTAGCTCCCAAGGCCATGAATAAGTACGTGAATTATTTCTTCTCATCCAATTTAACACGTGTTACCGTACCCTCATTTTTCTGCTCTAACATGTAGAGATAGCAATACAACATCATGTAGCTTTCTTCGGTGTACCACGAAATCACTAACGGCGAGATTTCTCCCTCTCAACGCTGTTGAGTATGATATCTTTACACCTAATTTTGTGTGAAGAAGATCCATAATATCCCTAGGTGTAGGAGTTTTCATTTTACCTGGGTAATCCTCTTGCAAAATCGATGCAACCAATTGTGGTGTCCCTTGCCGCTTCATTTTGCTGTTCTCGCTTTGACTTGTCCGAGAGCATGTATGCATCTTCGTGTACGTCCTAATCGAGAAAATTTCTGTGTTTCGGATTTTTGTTGCTCGTAAACCCCATTTACAGTTTTGTTGACTGCATTTGAGCACTAAACGTCCCGGGTCCGACTTTTTCACAACAAAATTGAAACTGTTAACAAATGAGGCTCTATCCACCACCTCTTGCAATGCCTTCTTATTCCGAAATTCTTGATGTACACTCACTCCCAAACCGTCTTCCCATTCTTCTATAAACTGACTAGATTCTATTACCGGTGGAACCTCTACGTAAGCATCACCAAATACCGACCAATCCACACCTTCATCATTAACATCAACTGTAGCCTCATTTTCTTCTATTTCTTGATCTTTTTCAACGTACATCGTGATGGCATTTCCTCCTATTTCACAATCATTTGAATCCAACTCACCATAGTTTTTACCAACAGAACTTTTCTCAACTCTCGAGTTGCTCCGGTAGTTCCGATATAGTGATTACCTCCACAAACAAAATACACATACGGTTCTCTTTATCAATGGAAGATAGGTAAACAACCACGTCCTCATCATCACTGATAATAATTTGTTCCTCAGATCCCGCCACGATATATTGTAGCTCAATTGCAATTTGTTCTTAGTTTCTAAAAGCTTACTTGTATATCCTACCTTCTAACAACGACAAAGTTATATCCTCCATCGACGACTTCACCATTAAGGTATACATGCGATCTTGGTATTTAAAATAAATGAAGACGTTGTTGCTCATTGTACCCTGCAAAAACAATATCAAAAAAACTCAATATATATTTATAGTTATACTAGTTATACTTCTTTTTCAAGAATACTAGGTACTAGTTATACTAGTTATACTCATTTTCCCAAGACTACTAGGTACTAGTTATACTAGTTATACTAGTTATACTCATTTTTCAATAATACTAGTACTAGTTATACCGGTTATACTACGTTTATCAAGTAATACTAGGTACCAGTTATACTAGTTATACTTTTTTCAGCAATACTAGGTAATAGTTATACTAGTATTACTCAGATCTACTATCTCAAGAATTTAAATTGGATCTTCGAATCAACAATACACAGCGATTCAACGACTGAAATCGATCATTTAACAATTATAAACCCCAATATATCAAGAAACTGTTGTATTATCAATCAATTGAGCATCTATCAACTCAAATTTGCAAATCTTGGAGAAATTTGTTTCTCTATCAAATGAGCTTAGATGACGGCGAGGCAGCTCGAAGTAGTCGGCACGAGCTTGGAAGAGGCGGCGGAGAGCTCGGCGACGGAGCTTGAAGACATCGCCGGCGACGGCGACGTCGGTGCGCTCGTCGTTTTCCGTTGAGTCGACGACGGACAGCTCTCTTCTATCCGTTTTCTGTTTTTTTTTTTTTTTTTTAAATCCAAACCAACTCGAGATAAATCATAAACCAATGTCTCAAAGCTCAAAGCTCCAAACCACAAGGGTATTATTGCCATCACAGCCTCAAACTTTTTAAAGAGGGGCAATTGGATTAAGGAAGGACATAGGGGATTTTCTTCTCTCCCAAAGGGAGTTCTCAGATGTTTACTCAGATTATTATTATTGCAATTTGATATTTTCCGGAGACTTTTGGAAGACGACGCCGTTTTAACCTTTTTAATACTAAAACCAAAGAATAAAAAAAGGTTGATATTTTTGTTGTAACTGTAGGACTTTAGCTGTGGTTTCTTTTAAATGAAAGCATGATTGGTAAATGTTAGTAGTATTACCCTGCGGATTAATATTATTGTTGTTTATATTTAAAATTAAAATAATATTAATAATAAGAAAATAAAAATCAATTTCTATAATTTTAAAATTTATATATAATTGTAGAAAGTAAATTGTATTTGATAATAATAGTTTATAAATCAAAATGTACATGAAATTATAGACAAAATTAATGCCATATATACATATAGATTTTGATACACATCTTATTAGAGTATATGTAAAGACAGAATTCAGTCTCTAGATCCTCAACCAAAGCTTAGTACATGACTATATCAGAAAGAGCTTTAGAAATCACTAAAAAAACTTTATTGTATGGTAGTAAAAAACTTTATTGTATGGTAGTAAGTTTAAAAACATTAACATATATGAGTGAGTTTTTTTTGTTAAAATTTATTTTATTTTTTTGTTATTAACAGCCTTTTCAACTAATAAAGTACTATTTTCCCTAAAAGAGAAAGAAAAAAAGAAGGCTCATTATATTAAATTTTTTTAATAAGTACTAGTTGTTTTAAAATATAAAAAAAATCTTAGAACAAATGATAAACATTAAAAAAAAAGACTTCTAATCAAAATTTACTGTTTAGTTTTCATATTTTTAATTTAAAATTTCACGTTTCTAGTTATGTTTGAATTAGTATTAGATTTCTATTAACTATATATTTTTAGATAATATCTATGTACATTTTCTAATTGATTTGCTTTAAGCAACAAATAGTAAGAGTTGTCTAGAAAACATGTCAAAACAAGATAAAGTAAAGTGAAAAGTAAAAAGTTTCCTAGAAATTATATTGTACAGTAATTAAAAAAAAGTTATTAAAAATTTAGAACAAATTTTAAGATTTGACAGATAACTTATACTATATATATACAATAATTATTATCGTGATGGAATACAATTGGATGAAAAAACATACACATGTTAAGAAGGAGAATGCAAAGTAGGGAGAAAATAAAGTTTAAGTAGAAAACTATATTGTATAGTAATAAATTTCAATTATTAACATCTAATAGATAAGATTGTTAGAAATTTGCACAGTACCAATTTAATATTTTCTTTGTAAAAGAGATTTTTTATAAACTTGTATGGATATGAGAAAAAATGTAAAATTTTCTTTAGTGTACTTAATATATCATTTTAAATCACATCTTATTAGGTTTATTAAAAATCTCTTTCGATCAATATTATAAAAAATAAAATAAAAAATCTCAGAGTTTTTGTGTTCTAAGTTTTGTTGAAGCATGGGAGCGAACATACCCAACAACAATTACAATTATCTATTCAAAATAGTGATGTTAGGAGATTCTGCTGTGGGAAAATCAAATATTAGGATTCGGTTAATATTTGATGAGTTTAATTATTATGAGTTAGAGCCAACCATTAATACTGCAGAAGTTGGGTTACAGAATGTTCACATCGATGAGAACATCGTCAAGGTTCAGCTTTACGACATCGATTGTCACGAAAGGTACGAATTGTAAAACTATTTTTTTTTAAGAAACACTGTTCACTACGATTCAGGACAGCTTCAACATTTTTATGGGTCTTAACGTAAAATAAATTTTAGACCCTTAAAATTATTTTTAAGAGGTTTTACTAATTATTTTAAGAAATATTTATGAATAATAATTTTATGGGTTTTGTAATGAAAAAATATAATTAAAATTTTGAGGCCTCATTCAATCTAATTTTAAAATATTTTAATATTTTAAAATAAAATAGATAAAACAAATTGGAACCCTTAGCCTTAATTATCATGACATAGAAAAACATGAGATTGAATTCCGGACCATCACCTTTCTCGTCCTCCTTTATGAGTCAACTTTTATGAATCAACCCTGCTCTGGTTTAACCAATCCGAACTGAATTAAAACTGGAGAAAAAAAAAATTAAAGAGTAAATCAACCAATTTGTGTTTTTGTTTGTCATAATAAATCGACTGAATTCAAACTATACCAAAAAGCTAAACCGATCAAAACCAAATTATAAACAATTATCATTCAAATTTAAGATATATTTGTTAACCAAAATTGAATTAAAACCAAATAAAAAAATTTCCATTTTTCATTTGGTTTCTAGTATCCAAAATTCAAAAACCAAAAACCCCTATATTTCTTTTTACATGCTAAGGTTTCCCCTATTGTGTAGATTTAGCTATAGAGAGACCATACGCCTTTACGGTAGAGGATCCATGGGGGCTTTATTTGTGTACGACATTACGAGTCACGAAACATTCAAGGACGTTGAACAATGGCTCAAAGATCTCCGTAGCTACTACCCTGATAACAGCAACCTTGTGATCATGCTCGTTGGTAACAAATGTGATCTTGACCAACGTCGAGAAGTATCAATGGAAGAAGCAAAGTCTTTCGCAGAGAAAGAAAAACTTGTATTCATTGAGACATCGGCTCTTGATGCCACCAACATTGAAGAAGCGTTCTCAAAAGTTGTAACTCAAATCTACAATAATGTCACAAGCTCGTAATGATTTCATCTATTTGTTCGTTTGGTTACTATTTAGTTTGTGATTCAATAATTTCATTTATTTTTGAGAAGTATAATTAAATGTTGGTGTTTGTTTTAATGTATTTGCTTCAATGTTGGCACATCTTTGAAATTGATAATAAAAATGCTTTTACTCTCAAATGCCTTATGTTTGGCAAGTCATCTATTACAATAATTTATTTTCCTTTCTCAAATTCCTTGTTGTTCAGAAATCCATCAATAGCTTTTTCTTTAATCCTTTAAGATGATGTACCCCTGAACCTTGACCAAGTTATTGGGGAAATGGCAAAATAAATTTGGCAAAAGATTTGGTTTCCTCTGAAACCAAGCCTAAAACATAATTTAAGGCAAGAGACGATATTACACAAAATATATGTATTAAGATCAAGAGATCCTCATGAATCACGATCTAAGTACAATACAAGGTTTTATTTATCTTTTACCAAGTGAACCAGAACAAAGTATAATAATAAACAACTCTTATGTTTGACAACAACACATCTAAAAACTGTTGAAAAGCCTATTACATATTTAGTTAGTCAAAAATATTGATCAGGACAAATCAAAACATATCAAAAATTCCAAATATAAATTAAAAAAAAAATCAAAATCAAAATATCCGTTCCACAACCTAAACTCAGCTACGACGTCGTTTATTGTAATTCAAAATTTACGACGTCGTTTTATTCTGGTGTAAAAAAATATGGCGTCGTTTTGATTGTCGTTTATTCAGAAAGTGTCGTCGTTTTGATTACATTATTTAGAAAGTGTCGTCGTTTTGATTACATGACTTTATTAAGAAAGTGTCGTCGTTTTTGATTACATGACGTTTTGACCATTTAAAAGCAAAAGGAGCTAATGACCGCCGAACCTATTTGGACACACAGGTTTATAATACACCCTGACACAGAGGAACAATTATAATCACACTCACACACAAGAATCCCCAAAAGTCACAGGTGGCTTTAGGGTTTTCGTCTCCTGTCGTAACCGGAAGAGAGGACGAGATCCTCCACTAATTTTCATAAGAAAGAATCAATCTTTTTCTCTTTCGATTCGTTTCGTTTATTGGGTCAGGCATCAAATTCGTGTTTCGTTTTTTATTTGTTCTCTTTCGCAAATTTTTGGTTTTTGAAAACGATGGGAAGAGGCAAGTTTAAGGGTAAACCTACCGGCCAACGCCGATTCTCTAGTGCAGCTGATATACGTAAGTACTGATAATTTCTGAATAATTCTGTACTGATTTTAGGTTCTGTTGAGTTTTAAAGTTTTGATTTTTTGGTAGATTGGGTTTGGCGTTTTCTTGAATTTGTGGAATTTTCATATTTTAGCTATATTGGTTTTGCTCGATTTATCCTTTTAAATTGGATTGGGGAATTTTCATATTTAAGTCCAATTTTTTTTTTCTTTTTTATAGAATTTGTATGAGTTATATGATTATGGAGTATTCCTAAGTTTAGGTTTTGATTTGCTGTTGCATGGTTTTAATCCAATTTTTCGTGTTTGCTAGATAGATTTGGTTTGTTATAAACTTTGAGAAATGTTTTGGTTGTATCCTAGTTTGATTGATTTTGTGCAATTTTTATATCTAGCCCTTATAGGATTGCTCTCTGGAACTGCGATATCTGTATCGGTCTAGTCCTTGCCATTTGCTCTGTCTTTGTATGATTGTTTTGGATAGTTTACTTGATTTAGACCTTTGGAATAAGATCCAGTCATCACCATTGATATGCTTTTAATAGAATTAGTTGTTAAATTGTATGAGTTGATTGAGCTTATGGTCTATGATAATAGTATTTGCATTAGAAGCTTTAAATTTATTGTAATCTTGTCCTGTCTTTTGTAATTTGTGGGTTATCCAGAGTTGTGAAACTAAGATTTATGTAGACCAATACTAGATTTTTAAACTTGGATGTTCTTTGTGGGTTTTGTAGTTGCTGGCACTTCTGCTGCACGTCCTCGATCATTCAAACAGGTACCGTTGTAATTCTCTCTTACAAGGTTGATACTTTTGTTGATTTTTGTTTGTGGGTTAATCATTGGCCTATTGATGATATTGTCAGAAAGAAGCTGAATACGAAGCTGAGAGAGAAGATGTCGAAGATGAGTCAGAAGAGGAATCAGAAGAAGAATCTGAAGATGAAGCTGATGTGAGTGAAAAAACCTTCATGTTATGTGGCCTTATCTGTTATCATTGTTGGA
Organism: Cardamine occulta; assembly: GCA_028015245.1. Classification (NCBI taxonomy): domain Eukaryota; kingdom Viridiplantae; phylum Streptophyta; class Magnoliopsida; order Brassicales; family Brassicaceae; genus Cardamine; species Cardamine occulta. Next base: position 1,357,918 of record CM051384.1, read on the forward strand.
AAATTCATCTTTACTTGGTGTTTGATATCAGGTGAAGAAGAAAGGTACTGAATCTGTAATCGAAGTCGATAATCCTAACAGAGTAAAACCAAAGACCTTAAAAGCACGAGACCTCGATGTAAGTTATCTAATTAACAGTCAGTTTTCTATAAATCTGAAATTTTTGTGTATCGTAATAACTTCAAATATGTTTTGTTCTTCCCATTTGCTAGACTAGTAAAACCACTGAACTCTCAAGGCGTGAAAGGTATTTTGCTACTACCAAACACCTCTTAAGATCTCTATCATTCAACATTTCTCTTAAATATTATCGTCTTTTTCTTAATTTTGAAGAGAGGAGCTAGAGAAGCAGCGAGCTCATGAGCGATACATGAGGCTGCAAGAGCAAGGCAAAACCGAACAAGCAAGAAAGGACTTGGGTAAACAACGATAAATATCTTGTTCTCACTTGTCTCCTTCTTCGTTTGCTAATAGTCTTATCGATTATCTTGTCCTTTGTGTGTGTGTGTACAGATCGTTTGGCTCTGATTCGCCAACAGAGAGAAGAAGCTGCCAAGAAGCGAGAAGAGGAAAAAGCTGGTAAAAACCTCTGAAAACATCATTGGTTTCGAAAACCGAAACTTCTTTTCATGTTTTTGATCTTTTAATATCTGTTTATTTGCAGCAAAAGACGCTAAGAAAGTTGAAGGGCGCAAATGAGAAGTGATCACACTCAAAAGGCTTTCCTACTATGTTCTTTTTAAAGAAGTGATTAAGATGTGTTGTTTTTTACTTTGTTTTTTTTTCGATTGATAAAAGATAAAACCTCTGCTATTACTCAGGATCGTGGACTCTCTCGATCTTTATACATTTTAAGTTATTTCTTGTACTTTTAGTTTTAAAAGGGGAACCCAAATAAAACACGTCAATCTAAAAATTAAACCCCCTATTTAACATTCAAACCCATATTTGGCTCATTACAAAGACCTTTTGGCTTAATTCAAAAGAGGCTCGATGGCCCACATAGAACACGTCTACAACTTAACCGGAAACTATATACCTGTTTGAAAGCTGAAAAATTGACTTTGTGAAATTTGCCTCTTAAGTTTCATACTTTGAGTTATCAAGAATTTAAGTTTTGCATCCAAAAAAAAAGAAAAATATAATGAACAAACCAAAGATTAAGTAGAGTATATATATATATATATATATATATATATATTTTGTGAAAATGGATCCCTGGATGTGAAATTCGAACATAGTAGTGATCCAATTTTTTCAATAAAATTATGAAAGGATCCATTTTTTAGAATTTTTCTTTTTCTTTTTAGTTGAGAATTTTAAAATATATAGAAAATTAAATAATCTCTTTTTTTTTATGCAGCTTTAGTGATACTGAAATTATGGTAATTTAATTATCATTGCATACGTGCATAGAATAAAGCTAATACCTTTGGAAGGAAATAACTGATTTAAAAAAGGAAAATTGCAATGTATAGCAACAGATAATTGAAAAAAATAAAAGTATGGTAATGATATTTCATTAAATAGTTATCTATCCTCTCATAAATTTTTGGACTAAAATGCTTCCATCGCGATTTTAACGGTTAAGTATTTTTTTAACGATCAAATATTTTGGGGAGGTAAGCTCTACTTTATACGGTTAATTATTTTGTTAATGTGATATATATATATATATATCATTTTGTTAACGGTTAAGTATTATTGTTAGTAAATTATTTATCTCGTTAATATTTTATATATTTTATTATTAAAAATTATTTTTTATTAAGTAAATAAACAATATGTCAATCATTTTCATTGTGATGGTATAGTAAAAAAAATGAGCCATATGTATATTTTATATAGTGTAAGAATTTATTTAAAATGATACAAAACAATTTATCGTATTGTGATAATATTATCGATATTCAATAAAATGTAGTATGCTAATAAAATAAATAACCATCTAAAACTGCAACCTATTCTCGATGGATATATCATCGGAGTTACTGCTGGAACCCAATCACATTAAACCGTCTAAAAATAGAGTTTATCTTTCTAAATATTTTATCGTTAAAAAAATATTTAACCGTTAAAATTGCGTAGAGGTATTTTGGTCAAAAAAATTATAAGATGAAAGAGAACTAATTAATGAAAAATCACTACTACTTTCTTAATTTTTAACTTATTTATGTATTTTAAACTAAATCACCCTATTAAAAACTTTGCAAAACTTTGGCATGGATAAACTTCGCAAAACTTGTTGATCGATTCATATTTGTTGTTATCCTAGCTTTATTTCTGATTTTATCGATCATCTCAACCGTACGAATTTAGAGCAAGAATTCTTCTTGATTTAATCGATTGTCTCAACCTTATGAATTCAATATTGTTAAAAATGAGTTCATTTTTAAACTCCAACCACATTCAGTTTTTAAATCCGTATGAGCATTAAAACCATCGACAAACATTTAGTTTTCAGATTTATAATATGAATTGTGATGCTTAGGTTCCAATAAAGGTCATGAATAGGCTTGCTACTAAGTTTTGTGCTAAAAATCGTGACGAATTCGTATGTTCTGTCTTTGACATTGAAAAGCGTTGATGAGACAGGCAAACAAATATCACATAATCAATGCAAGAAAGATCTCACCACCATGGGATCTCGTATTGATTGGGACATCAATAGATGAGTTCAAATTTTTGTTTAAACTTCAACTTCTATTCATAGCACCTCTTTTTGTCTTCTTTTTTCTTTGCATCCGCCTCTATTTTTGTTTCTAGGGCAATGATCCAATCGAGACAATCCTCTTCAAACTCCACAGGTTTTGACCTCTTATTTGCAAGTCTCTTCATCACTTTTTTAGGAACCTAAAATTAACAATTGCACACTTAATTAAAATCTGGAAACTGAAGTGCGTCCAAATTTTTTGTTAAAAGGCAGTGTTACAAATGGATATGAGAATTAAACCCCCTATTTAACATTCAAACCCATATTTGGCCATTACAAAGACTTCTTGGCTTAATTCAAAAGAAGCTCGATGGCTCCACATAGAACATGTATACATCCTTGCATCCCTGCACTTATGTCTAAAGAAACTAAAGAAGCCAATCATGGAATTTGCCTCTTTTACAATAAAACTAGTATTATCTTTTGAGTAATTATTACGATTATATATATATATATATATAAAAATTCTAAAGTCAACTCGTCCTTGCTTAGAATGAATATTTTTCTTAGGACTTAAACGTCGATAATTGTGTTCGTAGATGTTCCCTTGTAATCTAAACTTGTAAATTGTCAAAACACAGAAAACAAAACGAAACATAATGGCTCAAAGATTGCATCTTCTTCTTCTCTTCTTTGTTAATCTGATTTGCTTTTCGAGTCAACAAGACTTAAGTTTCATCTACAATGGCTTTGAAGTATACCAATCTGATAATCTTTACCTTGACGGCCTTGGAAAAATCCAATTCTCAGATAGAATTTTGCAGCTAACAGACGTCACAGGGGGGGGGGGATGGGTCATGCTTTCTTCAACCGACCATTCGATTTCGGTTCAGCTTCATCTCAATCTCTTTCTTTCTCAACTCATTTCGTTTGTGCTTTTGTCCCTAAGCCAGGAGTTGCTAGTGGTCATGGGATTGCCTTTGTTCTATCATCTTCGATGGATCTCAGACAAGCAGATCCAATTCAGTACTTAGGACTCTTCAACACCTCAAGTAATGGATCTCCTTCATCTCATATTTTAGCTGTCGAGCTCGATAACGTCAAAAACGCAGAGTTTGGCGATATCGACGATAACCATGTCGGTATAAATGTAAACAACCTCTATTCCGTTGAATCTGCTTCAGCTTCGTATTATTCGGACAAAAAAGGGAAGAACAAAAGCTTAATACTCTTAAGTGGAGATCCTATTCCAGTATGGATTGATTATAAAGATTCTCTACTCAATGTTACATTAGCACCTTTAAGAAATCAGAAGCCTAGTAAGCCTCTTTTTTCAAGAACCATCAATCTCACCTCAATTTTCCCGGAGCGAAAAGCTTTTGTCGGGTTTTCTGCATCAACTGGATCATTGATAAGTGACCAATACATCTTAGGGTGGAGTTTCGGCAGAAGCAGAGTGTTGTTAAGGAGCCTTGACATCTCTAATCTTCCCACGGTTCCTCGTTTCATCCAACCAAATATAACAACTCCTCTGCTTATTATTGTACTTGTTCTACTCGCACTCATAGTAATGGCGGTTCTAGGAGGAGTTTTTCTTTACAGGAGAAAGAAGTATGCAGAAGTTAAAGAGCCATGGGAAAAAGATTACGGTCCACTTCGTTATTCCTACAAATCTTTGTACAAAGCAACAAGAGGGTTTAACAGAGATGGTCGTCTTGGAAAAGGCGGTTTTGGAGAAGTCTATAAAGGAACTCTGCCTCTTTTAGGAGATATAGCAGTGAAGAGACTATCACACGATGCAGAGCAAGGGCTGGCTGAAGAGACTATCACACGAAACAGTTTGTGGCTGAAGTTGTGACAATGAGAAGTTTACAGCACAAGAATTTGGTTCCTCTTCTCTGATATTGTAGGCGAAAAGGCGAGTTATTGCTGGTCTCTAAGTACATGGAAGGAGGTAGTGTTGATCAATACTTGTTTCACAGCGATAAACCAGCTCTTTCGTGGTCTCAAAGAATTGCGATTTTGAGAGATATCGCATCTACGCTCTGTTACTTGCATACAGGAGCTACTCAAGTTGTTTTACACCGAGATATCAAAGCTTCTAATGTCATGTTAAATAGAAATCTACAAGGGTTTTTAGGAGATTTTGGAATGGCTAGGTTTCATGATCATGGAACTAATCTTTCTGCCACAGCAGCTGTAGGAACCATAGGTTACATGGCGCCTGAGCTAACATCAAACGGTACATCAACTAGAACCGATGTGTATGTATTTGGTGCATTCATGCTTGAAGTAACATGTGGGAAGAGACCATTTGATCCCGAGATGCCGGTTGAGAAGCAACATTTGGTCAAGTGGGTTTGTGAATGCTGGAGAAAAGGTTCTCTAGTTGATGCTATTGATACAAGATTGAGAGGAAAATTCGTACCCGAGGAAGTCAAAATTGTTCTAAAACTCGGGTTGCTATGTACAAGCATTGTACCAGAATCAAGACCTAACATGGAACAAGTGGTGCAATACATAAACAGTCACCAAAAATTACCTGAGTTCTCTCCAAATTTTCCCGAAATTGGAGTTTCGACTCCAGTGTTAACGGGAGTACCTTCGTTAGAAATCACTTCCAGTCCAGTGACCCCATCAGTATCACCACCATCAGTCTCTCCTTCTTCTGCCAACAACTCAACGTTCATATCTCACACAATCATATATGGTGATGGAAGATAAATTTAAACAACTTTCTCTGTATTTCTTTGTTGTAAAGCATACTGATCTCATTACCTTACGTCCCTCATCTATTTAAACTACCACTCATGAGTCATGATGTGGCAAAATTGTCTATTTATTGCTTTTTTCTATACATAGTTTTTGTGAGTGAGGTTGTGTCTTTGATTGAAAGAGCATAAGTATCATGTTGTCATAACTAATTAAAATTTCTTATGAGCATTTTGGTCTTACGTCTTCCTTCTATAGCCATGAGTATGCCTAAAGGAATTGCAGAGGAACCGTCCCTTTTACCATCAGTGCCAGTCACAATCTCTTCTGCACCACTCTGCTTCAAAATTGGCAAGACGAAGAGGTAGAGGATGAAGCAGAACAAGTACCAACTTTTGTGTGATCAACAACAACCTTTTCAGATATTTTTGGTGACTGAACAACCCACATGAGATTGTAACCTTTGCTATTATGGAGGAATAATACGGCCATGGAAATGAAAAGTTATAGGATGCAAGGTAAGGTAGCAATTAATGTTCCGGATATGGTGAAGAAATGAATGAAAGAAACGTCGTTGCCATTTGTGGTGGCGAGGTAGAAGAGGAGGATTCCAGTGAGAGTTTTCAAAAGAGAGTGCAGAGAGGTAGAAACAGTCGGACATTAAATTGAAGTTTAGACAGTCATAACTTTGTAGATCGAGAAACAATGATAGGTTGGTTGGATAGGCCTCAAAAATGCGAGTGAGATAGACACCCAAGTCACTCAAATCCGTTAAGAATTGAAAAGGTTACAAAGTTTTGGAGGCCACTAATGAAAATGTTTCTCTAGTGTAGTGGTGAGATATGTAATAACATTAGGATTTTCAAATTACTCATTCAATCAGTTATTTTTTTTTCTTTCTTCTTGTACTTTTCTTTTCCATTTTCTCATTTTATTTGATCTCAAACGTTGTTTTCTTATTATACATACTTATTAGGATTACTTTTTATCTGCAACTCTGAAATGATGTCATGTGTCCACTTCAAAAATAACACATTTGTTTCTTCCTAATTTTCTACTATTTTGATTTTTTTTCTAACCAATTATGACACCAATTATTTATACCATTCTATTTATTTAAATCTCCATCCTAAATTTCTTTTTTAATTTTGACTAGGCTTTACCCGCGCGATGCACGGGTTTAATCATACTGTAATGGTTTCAATTACGATTGTCATTACGATTTCACATTAAACATGTGGAAGAAGACCTTGATCAGATCGATATACACTATATAGTATATATCAATATACACAACTTATCAAAGTTACTATATAGTAGTTCACATACAACTCAAAAACTTGTTACTATATGGACTACTATTATGTTGTTATTATATATCATCTGATAAAAAAATCTCTAGCATCTGAATATACATTGAACTTATGCAAAGCTATATGTGTTTAAACAGTTTCTGTTATTGAATTCTGAGACATGTACAACTCTAGTAATACAACTGAATGATAGACTTATTTACTTGGTGTAGGACTTATTTCAATCTCCAAGTAGAATGTTTGGTTTTTCTTTGGGTGTCTCATTGCATAGTTGTCTCCTCCTTACTTCATTTTTAGAATAAATACATCCTTGATATTTGTTTGGCTTCAAAATCTCTCTGAAAGCACTTGAACTTCTAAGTATAAGTAGTTACTACTTCAGCATTTCTGAAAATATTCACTTCTTGATATCTTGACTTGTACTTTAGCATTTCACTGTTATTAAAAAATTTATTCCTGCAACTGTTAGCACCTAATTTCTCTCATTTTTATAACACATGGTGTAGAGATAAATAAACTTTTTCTCTATAGTTTCTCTTTAATGATTATATAAACTTGTTCTAAATTAATAAAGCAGTCGTTAAAAAAAAAAACTTTATTATGACACAGCATACAAACTAATCTAATTCCTCCCCTTGGGTAATGTTGTCTCTTTACCTATTCGATAAACCCATATGAAGCATATTGCTCTTGTTGTTGTTGTAATTGTTACACTGTCCCGTCTTTTAGTCTTATCTATCATCGGTAATAAACCAACATTTCTATTTTAAGATATGATTAAAAAAAACTCCTACTTTGGGAAAAATTCCCAGGTACCAAGAGAATAATAAATTAGATATATTAATCTCATCATTGGCCTCTAATTAATCAAGGTAAATAGGTATAAGATATATGAAGACTTACAATGTCATTAATCCCACACTTGAGATCCCAAACTGAAGATGACCTTGAAACTTTTAGTAGCAATGAAACAGCATTAGATTTTTGAGATACTGAACTCGCTGAAAGGTAGGACCAAACAAAACTTACTTAGAATTTGATTGAGGGAAAACACCAACTCCCCAAATACCACTGCCAATAAAAAGAACTGTCCTTAGCTTTGCCCTGTACTTCAAACATGTTGGTTGAATCCAATTTTAAAGTAAGTGTTACTGCTGTTAAACAATATTAGGATTTGGAAAACCAAGTCTAAATAAAAAGATGACCAAACAAAGACAGTCTTACGATATACTCTCATACCTGCTCCTCCTTGAATCCTGCTACTAATGGTGCTTGTTTCAGATAATATTCCATTGCTTGTAGAGAAGAAGTGGGAGGCTTCATACAACAGAATAATATATAGTGAACCAAAAAAATACTCACCAAAATTACCAAACTGATGATATTCATACTTGTATAAAATTCATACTTGGTTAATTTACAACAAATAAGTAAAATGTAAGATACATCGAGAAATGCAGGGAGGATTTTACATCCAATTTACAACAAAATAAGTAAATAAAATGCAAAAATACGAAAGCTATGCATGAACACCAAAAACCCTTATTATGCAACCATTATCTGAGTAGCAAACTCAGGATTCCACTGTAAAACAGAGCAACGACGTAGAACTAAATCTGCAAAGGTGTTGGTTGGTAATGTTCAGAGCCTTGATAATATCACTTTAAAAACTGAACACTTAATTAAAGGCTTCTCCTTCCTCAAGTCCCATATAATTTAAGTCCCATATCAACAAACACCGATGAGCAGAAGCAGAATTAGAGTTGGCAGAAATGAACTACGAATCAACCAGATAGAGAAAGGGAGAGAACACCCTAATTCTCACCAGTTTGCACTTTTTTTTCGGTGATATGAAGGAGATTTCACCTTGCGTAGCAGAACCACTGCCTTGCATAAACCCTCTCAAAGTTTCATATTCTTCATAATTAAACTCATAAGATTGAACAAATTTGGGTTTATATCCTACTATTACGACAGTAAGGTAAAGCATGTACAACTAAGACAAACCAAGGCTCTTGATAAGGAGGAAGTGGTGGAAAATTAAAAGGCTCTGAAGGCTTTGCTAAATCCCAAATGCAAATTTGATCATCACCAGCCCCATAAGCAAGTAGATTTGGGCTGTTAGCGTTAAACTCAAAACCAGAACTTGAAATAAAAGGAAACATCATATGATGAGTATTGAAACATAACAGCGTTTAGAATACAAACAAAGAGAGACACAACTTATGGGCCCTTTGTGAACTGAAAGATGACCAACAACTCCATTGTCACTGGAAGGGGAACTGAAGAAATGTGACAGTTGTTCGAGTTAGAGTCGTCGAGATGAAAATTCGATACAAAAGAGAAAAATTAAAAATTTCATTGGAAATTTTTTCATATTGGCAGGAGGTTAAATTATTGTGTAAAGAATTTCACTGAAGATATCACTACTTTAACAACTTAATCAGAAACCTTACGTTGACCGAAAAAACCCATAATATAAAAACTGAAATTGAATATCATGGAGATATAATCCACAAGTCCTATGCTAAGCTTTGTGTCTCTGGAGTAACGGATCTCATCGAAAACCATGTCCAACAAGCAGGATACATGAATCATACTGAGCTTTGCAATCTGACAAGCCAAAAACAAGACACCATGAAATCAAAATTGGATTTTTTTCTTTACACAGTTGCATAGGTACAAAGCAAGATCGTATATATCACCTGACATTCATACCAACAATCGAGAAATTTGCAAACAGAATAAACCTCAAAAGCTCCGTAAACGGAAGATGAGAGGGCTGAATGTAACCAAGACATCTTAGAACAATTTTCAATAACAAAAATTAGAGGTTTCTTCATACCATCACTAGGCGTACACTTGGCGTCTCAGAGAAGTAGCTAAGTAACATAAATCATAAATTAAAACAGCCAAACAGAAAAGCAAGCAAAACAAAAAATCAGAAAAACGATCATTGAGGTTTATAGTATGAGCACTTGAAAGGAAGCATGCACCAACATACATCATTTGAGCAATGGGTAAAAAGATTTTTTTTTTTTTATATCACTATCACCCAAATAAGCATTTAGAAAGAGAATGAAAATAAAGCAGCAGATTGATGAACTTACAGAGTTTAAAGTCTCTGCCACACAAAATCTGGCTTGCACATTTGCAGGAAAAAAAGAGAGCATATTTAGAACATCCATAGGAAATGTGCAATTGAAATAATATGAAACCAGATACTTACCAAGGGTCCAAGAGTATCATACAGAGGAACCGATACAGAAGAACAAGCATGATCAACGACAAGCCACTCTGGACGGTTGATAAATTAGAGTCCAACAGATGATGACTGGTAGTAGAAAAATAGAGACTTGAGTCAGCTGCCAAAGTCAAAATTAATCGAGTAGAACCGCAAAATTACTAACTTTTACATCTCAAATAGAACTGCAAGATAAAGAACATTAGCATAAAAACATAAAATTACCAATTCTAAAGATCTCTGCATCTGGAGCCATCTGACGGAGTTGTTAAGTGAAGATTGCTGCGCCTGCTTAATACTAAGTTCAGATCATCAACAGTTTCACATCAAACACAACTCGAGATCAAGACCTGGAAATGGCTGATACGTCGCAGAAAAACACCATTCTTCAAAACTCACACCTAGTTTACATTTCCTACGATGAACACATAATCTATATAAACAAGTATGATCTTAATTAAGCTTTCAGATAAAGAGTCCAAACCTCAAAAAGTGTCACCTTATACTTCCACAACACCATAGAGAGGAACGCATGAATCAGTAAAGCATGAAGTAGAGATAGAAGGAGATCGAAAGACGACAAAAAAAAAGAAGGAAAAAGACGACCAAAAAGAAAATTCTTTTTGTTTAACATGTTTTGATATATTCATAAATCCATATATACGAGTGAACATATACATGTTTTTACTCTTTCTACTTGTCCACTTGCATCGGATTCATTTACTTTCATACTTAGGGGCTTACTTCACTTGATGAAGAAAGAATATATAGATTAACAATGATAAGAGTTTTATAAGTTTATAATGCATTACTTCTATAGGAAAACAAGAATAGTGGAAACATAAAGCTTGCTAGTGCTCTTGAAGTTCTTATTAAATCTTGTAGAGACATCTAGTTCCTAGTAAGTAAATATTTTATTATAAAATTAAGAATGATAAGAGCTCTACATGTTTACATTGCGTTACTTCTACAGGAGCATGAGAATGATGGAAACATTAAGCTTGTTAGTGCTCAGTGGCGGATGCACTCATTGAATGTAACTGAAGTCGAAAATCCTAACAGAGTAAAACCAAAAACCTTAAAAGCACGAGACCTCGATGTACGTTATCTAATTAGTTGTCAGTTTTCTGTAAACCTGAAATTTATGTGTATCGTAATAAATTCGAATTTTTTTTGTTCTTCACATTTGCTAGACTAGTAAAACCACTGAACTCTCAAGGCGTGAAAGGTATGTTGCTACTACCGAACACCTCTTAAGTTCTCTATCATTCAACATTTCTCTTAACTATTATCGTCTTTTTTCTTAATTTTGAAGAGAGAAGCTAGAGAAGCAGCGAGCTCATGAGCGATACATGAGGCTGCAAGAGCAAGGCAAAACCGAACAAGCAAGAAAGGACTTGGGTAAACAACTATAAATCTCTTGTTCTCACTTGTCTCTTTCTACGTTGGCTTTTCGATGATCTTGTCTTTTGTTGTGTGTCTGTGTGTATAGATCGTTTGGCTCTGATTCGCCAACAGAGAGAAGAAGCTGCCAAGAAGCGAGAAGAGGAAAAAGCTGGTAAAAACCTCTGAAAACACCATTGGTTTCGAAAACCAAAACTTCTTTTCATGTTTTTGATCTTTTAATGTCTCTGTTTATTTGCAGCAAGAGACGCTAAGAAAGTTGAAAGGCGCAAATGAGAAGTGATCACACTCAAAAGCCCTTCCTACTATGTTCTTTTTAAAGAAGTGATTAAGATGTGTTGTTTTTTACTGTTCTTTTTTCGATTGATAAAAGATAAAACCTCTGCTATTACTCATGATCGTTGACTCTCTCGATCTTTATACATTTTAAGTTATCTCTTGTACTTTTAGGTTTGGTTTAAACTTTAAAGAGAACCCAAATACAACACACCCAATCCTATAGTTAGTTTTTTTTTTTTTTTTTGTCAACCACTTTTCATTATGAAAACCCATATTTGGCCCATTACAAAGACCTCTTGGCTTAATCCAAAAGAGGCTCGACGACCCACCGGAAACTATATTCATGTTTCAAAGCTGAAAAGTTGACAACTTCATATATTTTTGGAAACATAGCATGATTTGTGAAAATTGCCTCTTGAGTTTGATACTTTGAGTTATCAAGAATTAAAGTTCTGCATCGAAAAAAAAGGACAAATATAATGAACAAACCAAAGATTAAGTAGAGTATTTTTTTTTTTTGGGTGAAAATGGATCCCTAGGGTGTGACATTCGAACATAGTAGTGATCCATTTTTTTTCAATAAAATTATGAAAGGATCCATCTTTTAGAAATTTTCTTTTTCTTTTTTCGTTTTATTTGAGAATTTTAAAATATCTAGAAAATCAAATAACCACTTTTTTTTAATACAGCTTTAGTGATAGTGAAATTCTGGTAATTTAATTATCATTGTATATGTGCATAGAATAAAGCTAATACCTTTGGAAGGAAATATTTGATTAAAAAAAAAAGAAAATTGCAATTTATACCAACAGATAATTGAAAAAATAAAAGTATGGTAATGATTTTTCATTAAATAGTTATATATCCTCTCATAAATTTTCTGACTAAAATGCTCTCATCGCAATTTTAACGGTTAAGTATTTTTTTAAACTATCAAATATTTGGGGAGGTAAGCTCTACTTTATACGGTTAATTATTTTGTTAACGTGATATATATATCATTTTGTTAATGATTAAGTATGATTGTTAGTAAATTATTTATCTCGTTAATATTTTATTATTAAAAATTATTTTGTGTTAAGTAAATAAACAATATATCAATCACTTTCACTGTGATGGTATAGTAAAAAATGAACAATATGTGTATTTAATATAGTGTAAGAATTTATTTAAAATGATGTAAAACAACTTATCGTATTGTGATAATATTATCGATATTCAATAAAATGTAGCATGCTAATAAAATAATAACCATCTAAAACTGCAACCTATTCTCGATGGATATATCATCGAATTTACCGCTGAAATCCAATCATATTAAACTTTCTAAAACCAGAGTGTATTTTTCCTAATATTTTATCGTTAAAAAAATATTTAACCGTTAAAATTGCAAAAAGATATTTTGGTCAAAAAATTTATAAGATGAAAGAGAACTAATTAATGAAAAATCACTACCACTTTCTTAATTTGTAACTTATCTATATATTTTAAACTAAATCATCCAATTAAAAACTTTGCAAAACTTTGGCATGGATAAATTTCGCAAAACTTGTTGATCAATTCATATTTGTTGTTATCCTAGCTTTATTTCTGATTTTATCGATCGTCACAACCGTACGAGTTTAGGACAAGAATTCTTTTTGATTTTATCGATCGTCTCAATCTTACGAATTCAGTATTGTTAAAAATGAGTTCATTTTTAAACTCCAACCACATTCAGTTTTTAAAATTGTATGAGCATTAAAACTGTCGACTACATTTAGTTTCCAGATTTATAGTATGCAATTGTGATGCTTAGGTTTGTGAAGGTAGATATGAATCTACAAACAGACAAAAAGAACCTCATGTTTGGGAAACAACAACAGAAAAACAACAATTCTGAAAAATTTACTCTTTTGGAAAATTAAGTATCTGAGAATCGGCAGAGGACGTAGACATGGTCTCTCAACAGAGAATCATTGCAATATCCCAAGGAGGTGAGAGGGTTTCTTCTACACAGAGTTTTCTACGATTCACACGTCTGTCAAGGTAAAACATACGATTCTCAACCCAAGGCTTAGAGGCAAGCTTGTTCATCATCTTCAATGGAACCGAGTAGTCACTGTCATTTTGTCTCTTCTAGTCTGCTCTGTTCATCCGGTTTATGAATCTAGTTATGTAAATACAAAACACGAAAAACGTCATATTTGGGGAAACAACAACAAAAGAACCACAGATGTATGCATTACTAAGTTGGCAGTCATGCAGAAATTTACTTATAAGAAACTGTAAAAAACAAATTTCAAGTAATTTGGAACTTTTTACTCGTCCACTTCCTTTAATTTAATTCGATATTGATAGTTAGTTAGTTGAGTTCAAATAATATACATATTCGGGTGAACAAAAAAAGAAAAAAAAAACAAATTGGTCAAATGGAATAATGTGTAACTCCTAATTACACACACCACACTGCAGTTCCATGCAAGTACACGTTTTAAAAAAAAATTATTAAGAAACGGCATTTGAATATTATTTTGTCCTTTTTAACAAAACTAAATATGCTCCTTTCTGAACCAATAGCTGGGGTGGACCCATGTTGAAAATAGGGGGTCATCTGATACCCTATAAATATATATATTTGATATTTTTCCTTACTAATTGATGTGTGTTGATAGTTCAATTGGTTAGTAATAGGCATTTTGACCCCTTTATCTCATGTTCGATTCCACCACTTCTCATCAATTATTTATTTTTCATTTTTCAATTGGGTTCCAGCCCATTATGACCCCATAAAAAAAATGCTGGGTCCGCCCCTGACCAGTAAGCAGTGAAAAATTGAAAAAAAATGGCCCAGCAACCAATAGAGAGAAAAAGAACCATGTCGTATAGTTCCCTTTGATCTTCTCTTCGATTCTCTTCAATACTCTTCTTTGATCTCCTTCGTCTCATCACCGTAACTAACACTCTTGTCAAAATTTTCATAATGCATCTCTGTCATCGGGAGGTTTGCCAAACTTTCCACAGCCCCACAGAAGGCTTGATGACTAGCTCCAAGGGTCGAGTGAACTCTGGAAAAAAGATCTTCTACTGTGCAGCAGAGTATCTCGCATATGATCCCGTACTAACCATGCAGCTCCCGAGTTAGAGTGAGCATTAGTCCATGAGAAGCCTACATTGCATTTCAGTGTATGAACATAAGGAGGACTCCGCAGGTCTGGCCCAATTCTGGAGTGGGTATATTTAGTCTTTCTTATTTAAGTATATTAATAAATTCAAACTTGTATGAATGACAAAGAAACACATGAGATCATTTTTCTTTAATTGCATAGGTTAAGGCAATATATGCATCCCTTTTTTTTTATAAATTAAAATATTCTACGAAAATTTAAACTATTGTATGTGTATGTATGTATCCTTTTACATTCCCCTATAGTTTTATTAATATAGACTAGGGATGAATCCACACGGATATGTTATTAGTTTTTCTACGATATTTCTGTCTTTGAAATTTGAAAATAACTAAATGTGTTTCCAATTATATATATATATATATATATATATACGTATGTGTTTCAAATCTTAGAAAGAGAAATCATTAAAATGGTAGTGATGATTAGTAGAAGTTTGATGCGAGATCTTTTTTTTTGTAAGAATCTTTGAAAATCCAGAAAAATCCTTATTACTCAATTAATATTTTCATTAGTCATCTCTACACATAAGACTATACAAGTATATTTTCCCCAAGTATAAATATACACATGTAGTCATAATTGTACATATATATATATATATTGGTAAAACTATAAAAAAATATTGTTCTATTTTAAAAACGGTTACGATTATAATTTTACGGTTATATCTTACGGTTAACCAACAGCTTTTATACAATTACGGTTAATAATTTATTTTAACCTTAACTAATATATTTTTACGGTTAAGGGAAGTCCGAAATATGGTTACGGTTAACTTTTGATCATGCCTATTTCTCTCCCTCACCAAACGGAACAGAGTCGCGTCGTGCCGGTTCACAGTTCGTGCCTCCGCCAATGCTACCCTCGAATCCCCAAACGGTGTCGTTCCGTCGACCTCAGGTATAGAGACCGCCTCCTATGGCCGTCAGTTTTTCCCTCTGGCCGCAGTGGTTGGCCAGGTCAGAGAAATTGATCCTTGTACTACTAATTAACTTGTGTGCTTCATGCAATTTGGGAATTGTACGCAATATGAATCAATTTGTTTCGTTTAAGTTTGTAAAATGGTTTGATTTAGTTGGATTGTGTATAAGGGAAGCATCCTAAATTTACATTAGCTAATTGTGTTATGGGACTTTTACATAGGTTTTGTTCAGCTTCCTAGATGCAAAAGCTCGACAGAGTATATAATTTGTTTGATTCAATTAATGTTGTTTGGTATAGGAAGGCATAAAAACTGCTCTTCTACTTGGCGCGGTGGTCGTAGAGGAACAATCATGGCAAATTTTCATGAATTTCAAAGATATAAAGGAGAAAATTTAATAATTAATAACAAAATAAAATTCAGAAATTCTTTATTATATTAATATTCGTCCATAGCACCATAACACACAATCGTCAATATCTTCTAAATCTGCAAAACCAAACACAAACCCTTTGAGCAATTCTACAAGATAAACAAAAACTTTCAACCCTTTAATTTTGGTTAATAAACTTTTTTATCAAGTAGAAAAAGGCTTACAAGATAATAAACAGCACCGTCTTGGAGAGGTTCAAAGGTAACACCAAATTCATCAGTAAGAATAGGCTGTCCAAACGAATTGATCAAAACGGCATCGTTTCCAAAAGCTTTTCTGACATTAAATAATCCGGCCACTACTTCAAAAGGCATGTCGTTGATGAATACATTTAATTTCACCGGCGAAGCACAATATCTAACGTCTTCATCTCTGGATAACACTACATTCCATTTTTTTTGTAATCAATCGAATACGTTTTGATGATTAATATTAGTCAACATAAAATTAGAATACTCCAAAGAAATTTACTGTAAATGGTCAAATTCAAAGACCAAAACGTCTTTTCCACAAAACACGTATATGCATGCGTTACTCGTTCCAGAAAAAGAGAAAAGAATTGGGATTGACAATCTTGTACTAATATATATATATATATATATATATATATTAGTACAAGATTGTTTAGTGTTTTATTGTTTCATTATATATATATATATATTAGCCTATATGACATTTATGCATGCATATGAAAATATTATAAATCACGTCTCTTTGGAAAAACACTAAACAATAAAACTAATTTAATATTGATATTTTCGAAATGATTAATTACCTTGAGATTGACCGATGGTTAATGGAACAGTCACATTAACCGAAATAGGAGAAAAGAAATTTCCACCGCCGTTTCTATCTTCGCTATAAAAATTGTTTGCTGGAATCTTATTAACGGCGGATGATTCCATCCCTTCTTCCGTTACCACCGGCACAGCAAAATCACCAGAACCAAAACCCGGTTGAGCCGGAAATAGAAAACTAGCCGGTTCGGTTACATTGTTTTGACCTGGAAATAAATCGATTCCTTGGTTAACCAAACCAAAACAAAGATCAGCATCATTGCTAGGACTAATGATTTTTTCCTTCTTTGATAATTTAGGGTTTTATGAAGAACACGAAGCTTGTTTTTTGCTCGAGATTTTCGGTTTTGAAACCAATAAAACACATTTGCGTCACCGATTTGACCATATTCTTGAAGTTGAATCCGGATTCTTTGAATCTCCTCTCTAGGTGGGTTGATAGTACCCGAATTAAAGATTGATTCAAGTATCCGAAGCTGTTCGGGTTTAGGGTTCCATCTTGGTTTAGGATCTGGTACATGATCTGATCCATAAAATGGTTTATATATCAGCATGCATGTCTTAACGTATATATATATATATACATAACATCAATCATGTTTTTTATAATCAAATAAACTTAACAATATATTTTTTATAAAATTAAACTAATAGAATAAAATGAAGTAGATAATGCAATTTTTGTGACACCTGAGGAAAAGGAAGAAGATATGTTGCAATTAGAGTAGTGCACGTAAGATGGAGTATTGGTTTCATGATGATGATTGTTGCAAGATTTGGATTTGAACATACTTGGCCAATTTTTTTTTGAGGACATGATGGTGTAAAGATGATATATGGAGAGGAGGAGGAGGAGGATGATCGAGAGTGACCTTTTGAGATTGATAGGGTAATGAGAGAATAATAACTCTACTCCTTCCTTTATATATTAGTCTCTTTACCTACTCTTTGGTCTTGTATCTTAGAAATTATAATATATATGTAAAGTTAGAGAGCAAAAACAAAAAAAAAGGTAAATTGTAGTATATTGTACATATTTTCAAACGACATGGATTTTTTATTTTTAATTTACAATTGAAGTTAATATTTTGTCTACGTTCATTTCACTTTTTGTATATATTTAATTCAAATTAACTGAAATTGTACTTTTAAATTAAATTTGCAAACCAATAATCAGAAAATTCATATGAACTAGCGAAATTTTAACCAATTATATGCAGCTTTTTATTTTTGATATATTTACTTTTAGATAAATTTTTGTACATGCAATTCATTATTTTCACTTTTTTATATTGGTTGGACAAACAAAGTAAGTTAGGGTTTTGGATTGACTCGAGGGATCATATCTTATACTCATTAAATATACATTCAACAGTTAAAAAATCTATTATAAAAAATTTAATGATTAATTATTTTAATTATGCTTAAAAATATAATTAGATGGATACTAATTAACAAACTCAACTTTTATATCGTTTACGCAATAAACAGAAAAGTGATAGTGGTAACTGGTAAGTGCCTTAAGTGGTGACTTATTCCACCACCAACACAAAATAAAAAGATTTTCCCAATGCATGGAAAGATTTTGAAGCAAAAGTGATATTTTTTGCATTTTTCGAATTTACATTTGATTTTCAGCTTATTTTTTTCTCATTTTTACATATTTTTGGAAATGTCATAAATATTTTATCTAACTATAAATTCCGTTACACAAAATTCAAAGTAATCTTAAACATGAAAAATCCAATGTAAAAAAACATGAAAAATCCCACAGCAAAGAAATCCGTTACACAAATTTTCCTTTTTGTCAAATTCAAGTTCATACAGCTTTATGTATTTATCATTCAAATGTTCACAAATTTTTTTCTTTTACATCTAAATGGTTAGTACCTTTTAATTGATTTAAAAATCTAAAAAAATCATTTATTATGAAAGCATTGATTTTGGAAATTCTTGTATAAATTAAATATTATATTAGTCGTTGAACAATTTTTAAATAATTGTTGCAATCTGCCTGCAATCCATTAAATGATTTATCACTAGATTTCAACTAGGATTTGGTTTTGTAGAAATAGGTTATGGAAACTTGCTTGCTTTATTCATATGCACATACAATTTATTTATACAAAGACTTTGCCTTGGAGAACAAGGTTATTTCCTAATCTCTATACGAAATAAATGGACAAGTTCCTTTATCGATTTAGGAACATTTACATTATCACAATACCCCCCCCCCTCACGTTGGAGAGTGAAGATTCTGAACTCCCAACTTAGATAATAAATAATCAAACTGAAGACGACCAAGCGACTTTGTCAAAATATCCGCGATTTGTTCATCGGTACGAACATGAGTTGTGGTGATGATGCCGTCTCGAATAGTGTCTCGAACAGCATGGCAGTCATTCTCAATGTGTTTAGTACGCTCGTAGAAGACGGGATTAGCCGCGATATGTATAGCAGCCTTGCTATCACAAAATAATTGAGCCGGCGCAGACTGATCAATACCCAATTCTTTCAACAGCTTGTGTAACCACTTGATTTCTCGTAAAACAGCGGCCATGGCACGATACTCCGCTTCAGCTGAGGAATGTGACGTTTTCTTCTGCTTCTTTGTCTTCCAAGAAATAGGAGAACCGCCAAGTAATACCACAAATGCACTCAAAGAACGACGTGTTAAAGGACATGAGGACCTATCGGAATCACAATATACCGTTAAAGTAAGATCAGATGAGGAGCTGAGAAGAATACCTTGACCTGGTGAGCTCTTCAAGTAACGGACCACACGGAGAGCTGCTTGCCAATGTTCTTCTTGGGGATTTTTCATGAACTGTGAGAGAACATGAACGGAGTAACTCAGCTCGGGATGCGTATGCGTGAGGTAGATAAGGCGGCCCACTAGCCGACGATAAGCCTTTGCATCCGCCAAAAAAGGACTTTTATCGAGAGCAAGCTTGTGATTCTGTCTAAGGGAGTCGCAGATGGTCTTGACCCAAGATTTCCTGTTTCCGCGATAATGTCCAATGCATACTTTCTTTGAGATAAAAAAATACCCTCTGGTCCTCTGCTAACTTCAATCCCAAGAAAGTATTTTAATTTTCCCAAATCCTTCATGGAAAAACATTTGCCCAATTACTCTTTAAACCGCTGTAACATATGAGCATGATTACCACAAATAAGAAGATCATCTACATATATCAACACCCAGAGCTCTACACTGTTACGTGTGTAAGAGAACAAAGAGTAATCATCATAAGCTTGTACAAAGCCAAAACGTAATAAAGCATCAGATAACTTCTTAAACCAACAATGGGGCGCTTGTTTAAGGCCATACAAAGACTTCCGAAGGCGGCACACTTTGTCGGGATACTTATGACGAAACCCTGGAGGTAGCTTCATGTACACTTCTTCCTCAAGATCACCATGAAGAAAAGCATTGTTCACATCCATTTGATAAACTTCCCAATTCTTTGCAGCCACAAGTCGAAGCAAAGTAGGAACAGTTGTGAGCTTAACAACAGGTGGGAAGGTCTCATTGTAATCATCACCCTCAACTTGCTTATTCCCATTAACAACAAGACGAGCCTTGTACCTTTCAACCGTACCATCAGCATTGAACTTTGTCTTATAAACCCATTGAGAACCAATAGCAACCTTGTTTGACGGGAGATCGACAGTATCCCAAGTATGTTGAATTTCAAGAGCGTCAATCTCCTTAGTCATAGCGTTGTTTCGAACTTTAATTCGCACTGCATCTTTAAAATGCTTAGGGTCATCGGTGGAGGTGATAGCAGTCAAGAAAGCTCGCTGACCTGGAGAAAATTTCTCATCGGAAATATAATTTGTTAATGGGTAGAGAGAGTTACCTTTGACCGAAGACGAGGACTGAGAACTGATGGAGATAGCGTGAGGGGTGACAGTATTTTTAGACGCATTGTAAGCCACAAAATCTCGGAGCAATACGGAGGGAAACTTTTCCCGTTTACCTTTTCCAAGTGTGGAGTCTGTAACTGGAGCGTTGTCTACTACCAGAGGTTGCTCTGTGCTAACAGGAGCCGTGCTTGACGTTGAACCCGACACAGTCTCTGTTTGAGAAACCACAGAGGACTCGGTAACTACTGTAGCTTCCAACAGAGCAGCTTCTACAACCGGTGGATCAATGACAATATCTGCAGAAGCTGCTGGTGGAGAGGGAACCACCGTACCCCCTGTTTGGTGACTCCAGCTCCAACGACTGTCGGATAAGAGGCAACCAATCATCATCAACAATGTCCTGTGCTGGAGTGAGTAAAGGAGCAGATGCAGACGAGTCTTGAAACGGAAACACGTCTTCTCGGAACACAACATCGCGAGAGACTAAGAACTCATTTCTTTCAATATCAAACACTTTCCAGCCCTTCTTACCAAATGGATAACCCACAAAAATACACAAACGACTTCTCTCCGCAAACTTGTCTTTATTTCTTGTGACTCGGTGTGTGTAACATGTAGAGCCAAATACCCGTAGCTGAGTATAATCTGATTGGCTGCCATGCAGAATTTCATACGGCGACTTCCCATGATGAATAGACGAAGGAGTGCGATTAATTAAGTAAGCTGATGTTAACACCGCTTCACCCCAGAATTTAACTGGCAAATTAGCTTGAAACAATAAAGCACGAGCCAAGTTAAGAATATGCCGATGTTTTCTTTCAACTCTACCATTCTGTTGCGGTGTGCCAACGCAAGAAGTTTGATGAATAATTCCTTGTTCTTGGAAATATGAAGAAAGACACATAAACTCGGTACCATTGTCACTCCGGACCGTCTTAACGGTTTTTCCAAATTGTTTTTCCGCATCCACTATGAAATTAGTGAGCACACCTCTTACTTCTGACTTTTCAAGCAACAAATACGTCCACACTGCTCTAGAAAAATCATCAACAATTGTCAAAAAGGCAAACCACGAATTAAACATAGTATAATGGACCCCATAACACAATGAAAACTAAGAAAAACATTCACGATGTTCCAAAACTAGGATGTCCAGAGTTTGATCAGAAAGCCCACCCCATGAGCCTTAGCAGTCACAACATCCGTTAAATAGTAAACCCCATCACGCTCTTCTCCATTTTTTAATTTTTACAAAAACCCTTCCCCCCCCCATAAATTGTATCGGTGAATGTAGCAAAACATTTGGTCTGTTTAACTATCTTTGAAACAGAAATCAATGTGCAATTTAAAGAAGGCACATAAAGAACGTTTGTCAAGGAAACACTATCCGTTAGTGGAAACACTCCATACTTAACGCAAAAGTTTTGCTATTATCCGCAAAGCCAACCGAACAGGGCGATATTAGCTTGACCTCGACCAGAAGAGAAAGATTTCCGGTCATATGATGAGAGGCACCTGAATCAAGAATCACATCTCCAAAAATAACCTTACCAGACAACTTATTTGCACTTCCATTGTTGGACTTTTCTCTAATTAACTCAGTGAGAACTCTCCACTGATCCTTTGTAAGCTCGGGAACCTGCGAGGGATTGGAGGTTGTAGCATGAGCCACGATGGAGCCACGATGGAGCCTCTTCCTCGTCCAGCACCACTGGAGCAAAAACTTCGACCCCCACGGCCACGTCCACTGGAACCGCGACCACCATTACCACTACGCTCAGCACGCTCTGTCCACCACTCGGGAAAACCGATAATCTGCCAGCAGTCTTTCTTCTCATGACCAGGGCGCCCACAGTTGGAACAAGAAACAGAGCGAGGCTTTAACAAACTTGTTTCAGACCGAGACACCCCTTCATTGCGAGTAACCGTGTCTCCTACGTCACGACGAGCCACAAACCCTACTGCTTCGTGTTGATTCTCACGAGTCTTAGCAGAACTTAACCTCTGCTCCTCACGAATAACCCTCGAAAAAACTTCTCCAAGGGACGGTAATGGGTCTGAGCCGATGATATTAGTACAGAGACCTCCGAATCGAGCATCATCGAGACCCATTAAAAACTGATGCACTTTCTCCTTATCTCTTTCTTTTGTGATTTCTTTCGCAGCACCACACGAACAACTCGGAAGCGGCTGAAACACCTGCAGCTCGTCCCACAACGCACACAACCGACCATAATACGCAACCACAGGTTGCCCTTCTTGACGACATGACACAAGTTGGGTATTAAGATGATAAACCCTAACTTTGTTTCCCACAGAAAAACGAGTCTGCAATTCTTTCCACAGCTGACAGGCATCGGAGATAAACGTCACCGTTGATCGCAATTTTGGCTCAATTGATACACGGATCCAGCCAACGATCATGGAGTTCACTGTCTTCCAATTTTCGAGGTCTGGACTGTCACTTGCAGGTTGCGGAAGCTTTCCGTCGATGAAGCATATCTTTCTTTTGGCTTGAAGCGCGTTCAACATCTCCACTGACCACTCGTTGTAGTTATCATCGGTTAACACAACGGCAGAGATCATAGCTCCTGGATTATCGGAGCTTGCTAAAGCATACGGCGAGACCGGTTTGAGAGGCACAATCTCTTCAGTTTTTCCGGACATGGATGCGACTTAAAAATTTTCTTTGACCAAAGAAACACAGAACAGACGACCAAGAGAGAAGAAACTCTTGATCAAAGAACAAAAGAAGGAAAAATTGATTTTAGCAAATTTTTATGGATCTAAGCTCTGATACCATGTAGAAATAGGTTATCGAAACTTGCTTGCTTTATTCATATGCACATACAACTTATTTATACAAAGACTTTGCCTTGAAAAACAAGGTTATTTCCTAATATCTATACGAAATAAATGGACAAGTTCCTTTATCCATTTAGGAACATTTACATTATCACAATAGGTTTCATCACAAAAAAGGAGAGTTTGTCTGACTATGAAACTTTCAGGAGTTTTAAATAAAACATAATAATAATTTATCTAATATTATTTTATTGATAGACGAGTGTTATTTAACCATAAACACTATCCTCTTCGGCAACTTGAAGGATCTGAGTCTGATGGCTCCATCCCTCCCGTGACTTGGGTCTCTCCTCTGTTGTTGGTGCAGTTTCTGTAGCCTTATTGGCGATTGAAGATCTCGTTCTCCTTGCTTCTGGAGGAATGAGAATTGAAGTTCATAAAGCGTATGAGAGTTCATTTGAAATTGAGTCCTTGTTAGGTTTTTTTACTCAATGTCAATCTCAGTCTATCATTGCTTTAGTTTATTTTACCATTGATATGGTCTTTGTTGGGCATGTATTGTCATGTGTTTTGGTGTTACTTATGTTTGTATTTTCTCCTCTCACTGGAGTTTGAGTCTTTAATTATCAATTGAAAGATTTGACCCAAAAAAAAAGGCGAGTGTTATTTTACGTAATGACATCCGGTTTTACCCGATTACACCTTTCTGAATAAAATAATAAGTTAACAACAAGATTTAGTACATCTTATTAATATATATGGTGAGTTGCACTATAACACCACTTTTGAAGTTTTAATTGCACTCTAGCACAACTTCTCAAGTTATATACTCCAATTGACTCCACGCACATCTTTCCGTTTGCAAGTGTGAATGCATTCCAAGTTATACAGTGATGGTGTTTCGTTTAATTTTTGTTATATATAAATATAATATGTATGTAATTATAAATAATTAGTTAATTGAGCATATACAGTTCATGATTAGATAAACATGAATCTCAATAGTTCATGTTGATTGATATGCAGTGAGGAGTAGAGTAGACATTTTATTACATAGGGAGACAAATAGATTTATTTCTTTTTGACTTATGCTTTCTAATTTTTCACATTTACCATTGCTACACGCTTCTTTTCTCTTTTTGCCAATCCCCGCCGCTTTAATGATTATCGAATTGGACACCTTTTATTTTCTTGATAGAAATTGTAATCCATCGTAGTCTCTAATAACTTGTATAACTACAACAAAAGCATTAAAGACAAGTTAGACCTATTTTATGGGTTAACTCGTAATTATTTTTTCAGTGTATTATTAATTTAAGAGAGAACATTAAGTGAGATTTTAAATTAATTTTGAACAAAAATACTTAAAATGAAACTCGTAGTTTCAAGAATTAGTTAGCCAATGTAGTGCAAGTTTGAACATAACAAAATCTAGAAACTAGACGTTAAAAATCGAAATAAATTTCACTTTTTAGATAGGGATTTTTTGAAAATACCCTATTTATGTTTAGAAATTTGAAAAGTACCCTATATTTTGAGTTTTTAAAAATAATACTTGCTTGTTTTTATTTAAGTTGATATTTTTAATAATTAGTGTTAAAAGTTGCAAATAAATTATTAAAATTAATTAATTATTGTTTGAGAATAAGTATGGTTAGTCTTGTTGCATATAAATACAATAACATATGTTGGTCAAAGACTCAAGAAATTGGATTAGTAAAATAGAATTGCTCAACGATTTTAGGAGGAAATCACATATTTAGACTTTTAAAATATTTTAGTAAAATCTCATTTGTTCCTTACTTCCTTATTATATTATCATCAATTTAGTCCTAAGTCTAAACCATAATATATTGGTTCAATTTACTGAAAAAATGGTCATGTGCTATCACACAAGATTTTTTGATCTTTAAATAATGTGTTTTGTTCTTACTGATATTTTAATTTTGATTGGTTTAATTATCAAAATATGGCATATTTGAAATTATTAGAATCTATCATAATATTAATTATTTGCAAAAACCATTTAAAAATGATCAACACTAAATTTTGTATAAATAAAATATTTATTTTATCATCAAAAATGAATTGATTTTATTGTAAATTATTATTAAGTTTTCTTGAAAGTGTTTTAGAAAGCTAATACTTTGAAAATAGTTTTATATTTTAAAAAGAAAGAGGGTAGTTTTCAAATTTGTAAACATAAGTAGGGTATTTTCCCAAATTTTCTCTTTTAGATAACTAGGCAACTAGATAAAAAGGTTATGAAAATCGCTAAGAGTTTCTGTCATACTGATTAGGTCTGCACAATATCTTGAAAGCGAACACATGCTAACATCTGTCCAAAAAATGCAATCCATTGTCCTTGTTAAAGCTTAGGTGAAAAACCCTTGGACTTGTGTTCCAAAATTCTAAAAAGATTTGGTTGTTGTTGGGGTCCAAACGCACACAATCTTTTGCCCCTTAAGTTTCTTCTAGTAATCCAAAAAACCATTTGACCATCAATAGAACTTGGAGGTTCTTGATTATAAAAAATTCTTGTTTTGAGGAACCATAGGCATGATTGAATATCTGGTGGTAATCTTTCTATATTTTGGAATGGTTTTTTTTTTCATTTTTACTTTTTGAAATAAACCATGAAATCTATAGAAAATAATAATTTTTATTTTATTTCATTTTGTGGATAGAAAAAATCTTATTATCTACTATCAGAAAGATAATCTGATTTATAGATCGATGAAACCAAAAAGATCTCGGATGCGGAATGAATAGGTAATAGTGCCCAACATTTTAATGCAGAGTGCATCAAATAAAGTGTCATTTATGGTTCTCTTCGTTAATCTACAACAACTACAAGTATATATTTGTTTCTTATAAACTTTTCTATTTGTTCGATTTTGAATATTTTTGCAATCCAATATCTAAAATTAACCCGATATCTCATATCTGTCGTTAAATTTATATTGCTTAGTTATATTTGTAGCTAGCTGATATCGGTGAAACAATTAGAGCACCTCCAATGGTTAAGAAACCATGAGAGGTTCTTAACCATATTTATAATAGAAATATTGGAAAATTAAAAGTTAAGATACTCTTGAGAGTTTCTTAGAAAAAACATCTTCCAATGGTAGAACCTCTAATGAGGTTCTTAAAATTTAATATTTTGAAATATTTTGTACAAGTGTTTTGAATCTCAAAACTTGACACACTCTTAAAACTCATGAAATCAACAACTTTGAAAGTAATGAGAGAGAAGGGATTATATGGAGAAAGAAAGAAAGAAATAGCATACTCTAACTTGTTCTTTGGGATATTCAATTGCTGAGCTATTTCATCGATGTTCTAAGCTCTTCTTGCGACCATTTCCATCATTGTTTTGAGAAGAATCCACCTAGCAATGAGCTACAACAATGATATTTTTAAGCACACAAATCATACAAAGACCAAAACAAGCAGGAGCTTCAAACAAAGACCAATATACACTTACAAGTGAAGTTTGTTTTTAAAAAGCATGAGCTTCAAACAAAGACCAAAAAACAGATGCTCAAAACAAAGAACATTCATGAATGCATTCATGAACCACTTAAGCTATTAGAACTCAAGTTCCTGCCAGAAAACAGAAGAAACATTCATGAATTCCTTCGCCCAATAATAACAAGTTAGTTTGTGTCTCTAAAGCAAAATCATTAATGCATACACGTGAATCCAAGCGTTCCAGCTAGTAGGAGCACATGGATCACCATTCCAACCCTTCAATGCTTTCATAGCACTCACTGCAAAACAACCAAAGAAAGTCGACACAAACATAGAATTCCTATAAGTCTCAAGTTCCAATCAAATCAAGAAAGGCATAATGTTATATAATCCATCACACTATATTCACTATCCTTAATTTAAACGTACTTTGTTCAGGCACAGTAGCCATATCAGCAGGAACAATGGCGTAATTCTCAAGCCCACTGATTATTGGTTCTCCCGAAACAGGCGAAAGATTCACCTTCACAGTAGTACTGCTCAGATTTTTCACAGTATAGTTTAAACTAAATGCTGCAAATCTTCCAACCTCATTGAACACATCAACTCTGCTCATATTCTTATCATTCACCACAAGATCAAACACTCTTTTCCCAGCCTTCTTCACTGTTGAATCAATCTCAGAAAAATGAAACCAAAGCAAGTAATCAAGCTTAATTCGCATCAACCTCCCGCTCATAATCCAACGATACACCTCCTGAAACTGTAACCGCCGATTGATAAAGCTTCATCGGGAAATAATTCGGCGGCTGATCCACTCCCTTGATTTTCTCCACCGTCGACAACGATCTAGCCACCAATTTCGAATCATCCGAGCGAAATTCTTCATCTGATTGCCACAATCAATTTCTAATTGAAATTCAAAATGGAAACAAACGGATCAATTTCAAATTATCAATCTGCTAACTACCCTAAACCCTAATTTTGCTAACATCAATTCCCAATTGAAGAACCCTAATTGCTAATATCAATTCCCAAATCAGAATACCCTAATTTTGCTAACATCAATTCCAAATTCAGAAGACATCAAATAACCCTTACCGAAAACGAATTTCCGACTCATATCTTCTCTCAATTCAACGGATTGAGCCAATCACAAAACTTTCGTCTGAGATTTCGTGTGTTACGAAAGAAGAGTCAAGACAGGTATGGGGTTCTTAGATGCGATCTTGACAACCAAACTAGACCCGATCTTGACAAATCCACTTTGATTTGGTGAAAGCAATCTCTGATTTTAATCCCCAAATAGATGCGATCTTGACAAGCGGCGGTGGAGATGATGATTACGGTGGCGAACAGTCGGAAAATCTCTTTTACTGACTCGATTCTCCGATCAAATCAGCTCATCGACGAATCGGCTTCAAAATCGCCTTCGGCGGACAAACGAGAAAGAGAGAGAGAGAGTTGAGGAAAGTGAGAGAAAATCACGAGACATCAAAAACTCAATGGCCAATACGAAGTTGACACGTCATGTTAAGAACCGATCTTTCAGGCTCTTAATTAAGGATCGGTTCTTAACTAATTAGCCATTTTTCATTTATTTTTTTTCAGATTTGGGTTAAGAACCCCATAGGCGTTGGAGCTGCTCTTAGATACTAACAAATTTACAAGTGGCGTATTATGCAAAATAACTACTTAATGGGCTTTGAGTTTCTCTTGGCCCAGTATGATTTCTTCTTCTTTTCTTTGTACGAAACAATTAGGCCCAGCTGTAGCTCTTGATCCGAAATACTGACCCGTTTACCTATAGACAGACATAGTTAATGCTTTTTTGACAAGTAAAAAACCTAAAAACGATTTTTTGTTTGTTGCTTTTGATCGTGAAGATGGCAGAAGAAGCAACGGTTTGTGAAGACAGGATCAGTGTTTTACCCGAAGATTTGCTGGTAATGATATTGGATCTAGTCCCAACAAAAGACGCAGTAGCCACCATTTTTCTGTCGAAACGATGGCTCTCAATTTGGAGGATGGTACGTAGACTTGAGTACAAAGACAGCGATGATGAAAGCAAGAAGAGCGTTTGGTAGTTTCTTAACAAATCATTGCAACTCCAAAAGGCACATGTAATAGGCAGCTTGTGTATGGAACTTGGTCCACAGTGCCCTATTAGCGATGATGTTGATGTCGAAAAGTGGGTTGCAAAAGCTGTTGATTGTTTGGTAGATAAGCTGAAAATCAAGCTCCTCTGATCCGCAGGTCCAACCAGCATTCCCAAGAGTCTTTTCTCTCGTGAATGTTCCTTCTTCTTCTTCCTCCTTCCTCCCATCCCTTACAGATCTCGATCTAAACTGTGTTGTGTATAAAGATGACAATTCTCGAGTTCTTGTCCATAAAACGGAGAAAAGATGACAATGTGAAAAAGTTTACTATCAAAGTGCCTTCTTTATATGGGACTTATGGTATAATTATACCCTTGTGGCAGGGGTGATGATGTAGTAGATCATACCGATAGGTGTTTGGTTGTAGATGCTCCTGCATTGGCCAACTTTAGAATTGCTGATTTTTGAAGAGACTCTTGCAACATCTAGGATATGCCCTGTCTTGAGGTTGCACATCTCTGTGTTGAGTCTTGTCATGATGACCTATTTCTAACTTGTTTTTCTTCGGTTTTGTCTCTTGATGTGTATTTGTCTGATGCAGTGGTAATTGCAAATCTCTCTTTCTTTTTCGTTGTAATTTCATCATTGTTTGTTGCATCTACCTACTTAAGTTGTGTTTTGGTTTCGTTGCAGGTTATGCGTTGTTGTAACACCACCATTAACTTCTCTCGACTTCTAAAGTTGAGCATATGTCCATGTGGATCAGACTGGTTGGAACCACTCCTACTTTTACTTGGAAATGCTCCAAAACTAAAAGAATTTTTGGTAGATTATGTACGTATCCTCCTTCTCTTCCTCTTGTTCTAGCTTTGATGGACAAAATTACTAGTCAAATTTTGCTTAATATATAGGCCTTTTTTGCTTCTCAGCGATATATCATTGATAAACCCGACGATCTCCCATTTTCATGGAACCAACCGAGTCTTGTTCCTGAATGCATGTCATCACAGATCGTGATATTCGAGTGGAGAGATTATGGGGATTCCTGACATACACTTTAGCCAACTCTAAGCGTTTAAAAACCGCGAGTTAAAAGATATTCCTAGGGTTTCAACAACATGTCACCTTTCGTTCAAATAAAAATTCTACGGATCCATTTATATCTGCTATTTACATATGTTTTAAACAACTTGCAAAGATTATAAACAAAACAAGTAACAATGTTAGACAAGTTTGAATCTCTTTTCTTCTTTGCCGAGGGCTTTCTAAAGAAACTTGTGGATACTCTTGGGCTGAATTTGATCGTGTGTTTCGGTTATATGTGTTATTCTTGACATGGTTGTCTTGGTAAACAATTTGATCTGTAGAGATCTGAATCCAGTTGTTTTGTTGCAGTTATAATGTTTTCTGATCTTAAAGAACAGTTGATATGTTAGGATCCGATTCAAGTTGGGTGATTGATAGCGAACTAAAGAGTTGTGAATTCACTTCATAACAGCTTCAAACTCGTTTTTTTTTCATTTTAATCACTTAAATTAGCTTTACTAATTTAACCATTCGTTATTTTTCATTTTTAATATATACTTTTCCGACCCACCGTTAATTCAATTTTGTATAATGATCATAAAGTTTCCTTTGACCATTACTAAACAAAAAAATCTTCATAATTAATATATATATATATACATATATAGATATATTATTAAAAAGTTTCCTTTGAATTTAACTTAAAAAAAAGTTTCCTTTGATTCGTCTGTAGTGTCCGACCATTGTCAAAAATTTAATTAAATTAATTTCTCGTTCTGATGCTTTCTGGTATTATTGATTCAGATGATTATTATATGTTTTCTTTTTTTGGGAAAATTCATTCAAATTATTCAAAATTCTTTCTTATTGATTGATTCTACCTTATATAGAATAACACACTATTACTAACTTACGATTAACCTCTTAATTATTACTTACAACTGCAACAACAACAAAATATTAGTCTATTTACGTCACCCTGACTTGACCTGTTTAAATTTTAAAGTATGTCATAATTTTCCAGGGTCCAGTATATTTATATTTTAAAAAGAAAGCTAAACTGAATATGATTTGCCCTTTGCAATATGAGTAATTTCTCGATTGCTTATATGGTGGAAAAAAAATATGATTAAGAAAAGTTCTCTTATTTAAAAAAAGAAAGTAACAACAAAAACTCGAAAAACATGTGTATATATATATTATTAAAAAAAATTCAGATGTTCAAATATTAGAGGAAAATGCATAATCTTGATCTTTTAGTCTTCAATGGCTTTATCTTCTTCTTTGCCTTTGGTGGCCTCAAAGCTACTCTTATTGCGGTATCAAACACTGCCTTCACATTCTATTTAATATTGGCAAAAAAAAATCAGTTTTTCATAATGTATTATATAATTTCAACCTGATGTTCATTAAGTATATAAATTTACTCATATAGTAAAATTTGAATACCTGTTGGGTTTTGGAGCTGCACTCTAAGTACCTGACGGCTCCGATCATCTTCCTTAATTCTTCTCCCTGTTACTCAAAATCAATTTTACTTTCACAATCACAGTTTATAATTAATTTTTATATAGATTAAATTTCTAAGATTAATTAATTTGTTTCTTTATTATGGTACCTGAGCAGTTGTTATAGAAGCTGCTCCTGGATGATCCTTCAAGAACTGCTTGTCATCTCTCAAATCTGTGTTCATTTTGTTTGTGTAACATTATTTTTCTAAATAAAAGATACTACTTCTAAAAAATAAAACCAAAAATAAATAAATAGGAAAAATGTATAAATGATCAAGCCTAAATGGACCACTGCTCCGGACATTAACGACCCAAGTGGGCTATCTTTTGGGTCAGATTTGAAATGTGTATTTTCCACATGTTTTATTATTAAAATTGTAGCTTAGCAAAATGTATAGTGTAGGTAGATGATCATATTGGCTGACTTAATTAAGTAATAACCATAGCTTTTTTTTGTTTTGCTTTTTTTTCTCATAATAATAGCATATTATTCAGAGTAAAAGAGATTATTATTTTATAAGACAACATAATATTGCAAAAAAAGTAGTATCTAATTTAATGAAAAATTACCTATATATCGTGATATAATCACATAATTAATAAAATGCATAATAAAAAAATGTTATTCTATCATCTGACGATTAATAATCAAGATCAATATCTAATTTGACTCGAATGTTGGTTAAATTTCTTTAAGAACTGATATGGGAAAACCTTTTATTACCTAATTTTGTTCCGACGAGCACAATGGGGATGCTAGGAGCATAATGTTTCAGCTCCGGAAGCCACTATTAATCAACAAAATAATTAATTAACCTCTGGAAAACAATAAATTTAGAATGTTATACCATAATCAATTGTTTTTGTTTTTTCCGAATAATAGATGTGAATTTTAAATATTACCTTTTTGTAAATATTCTCGTAACTGGCCTTGCTAATTAGGGAAAATGCTAGTAAAAACACATCTGCTCCTCTGTAGCTCAAAGGTCTAAGCCTATTATAATCTTCCTGCCCTGATAATTCCACATAAATTATGATTACTAAAACTAAGATTTATATTTATAATTTATCAGTTTTAGTAAAATACTAAAATTATACGTACCAGCAGTATCCCAGAGGCCGAGGTTCACGGTACTCCCATCGACGACCACATTTGCACTAAAATTGTCGAAAACTGTCGGAACATAATCCTGTAAATTAGATAGTTAAATCACTTATACCCGAAAAAAATAAATAAACAATATTTCTTATGTGAGAGATAGAAAAATACAGTAGCTTGGGTTTCCAATAGCATTAAATGATATTTGAATTTCACGTTTACGTTTATAAATTTCAGAGAATATAAGTTAAAATATTAAGATATATATAATCTTTTGTTATTTTTCAGTATATTAACATAAACACAAATCTAAACCCTTACTACGAGAAAATTGCCATGAATATATATCAATACTAAACCAGGCTTTGTCGAAACGAACTTATATATATAATCTAAACAACTTAAAGTCGGAAAATATCTTCAAGAGACTAACATAAAACTCTTAAAACATAAATTTGAAACATTTCTGAATATATAAAAAACAATCATTAACAGAGTAACAATATATTAATTGACTACGGACCGTAGGAAAAGTATTGCTGGTATATGAAATGAGCATACAAGTCTTTCCCACTGCTCCATCTCCGATAGTCACACACTTAATGAATCTTGCTGTGCTCATTTTCTTTGCTTCTGTCTTCAATTTGTGTATGTGTTTTGGCTTTTATGTTCAGAAGAAAAGAGAAGTGGTGAAGGGTTCTTAAGAAGCTTTTTGTGATGATTATAATTGTTTATTGGTGAAGAGGATGATTCTGATTGCAACTATTATTGTTCATTATCATTTGGTTATTGGTAAGGGAATAAAATTTTAAGCATAACAAACCAAATTAACCGAACTAATGCCGAATTAAGAACTTTATAGGTATACTGGTTTTGTATATCCTCATATTGAATAAACCGAACAAACTCTCACTAAAACAATTGAATTCTATTTTTCTTAAAATACCAAAAATATGAAAATTATAATTTAAATGGTTAACTGTTATTATAAAATTTATTCACTTATTTGTATTTCTTTCCAAAATTGATTTGATTTTTCTAACAAAATGGAACAAAAATGATATTCCACCAAAGTCGAACCAAATCAAACCAAAAACTGAAAATTTTCCTCACCTATTGCCTTTCCCATTGGTTAAATTTTTCTTCCGATTTATTTAAGCTAATGGATTAAAATGATGAAGAATTGATTATTTCTTTTACTTCAAGTGCAAGATCATGTAGTCACCGAAAGTGATGTAGCCGCTTGGTGTTGGTTGTGAGTGGATTTTTAAGTGTTGGAGAAGGAACTCTCATCTTACTTTCTTTTCAATTTTAATTAATAACTTTTGTATCGATATTTTATGTTTGTCTTATTTGATCACATCTTAACAACATTCGATATTGATAGGATCGAATTAAATATTACCATTTTGAGTGTTTTCATAATTTTACATTTTTTTTCTTCGCACATCACATATATTTTAGGTAAAACTACCAAAAAATGTCTCCTTTGAAATTTTATTGAAGTTGTATCTATGAGTATCCAACAGTTTTTTACGTCATTCAAAAGCTTTTTCTACTTATTATTTGTTTGGGTTAAATATTTTTAATTTGTATTCCTTGACATATATTTCGTATGTAACCTTCATGCAGATATACGTGATCCAGAAGAATTTGTTAATATATGAATGATTAAACAATAAGGTTCATGTTTACTTTCTATGAAAATTTATTTGATGTAGTATATATATTATATATAATATATGTATACGCACTTTAATTTTAGGTTATAGAAGTAGCTTGGTGATTTAGTATCATATGTAAATCCCTTCAAATATAAGTTACCACTCGACTCTATACTGCGTAGAGCTCAAGTTTAGGATTAAGTAATCGAATTCTTTCTTTATTAACAAATAACAATTGACTTTGTGTATCACTTTCTTTTGTCTTTTACAAACTTTTTTGCATTTACTTTACAATAGAGCCGAAGGAGTCTACAAGTTTTTAAATGTCCACAATAGATAAAAAGCTATAAGATAAGTCCACTAAAGAACTCAACTTGAACCAAGTAGGATCCAAAGAAGAAGAGCCCAATAAGCTTTTAAAATCCCCGTGAACCAAGCCATACTTTTCTTTGATCGATCACGAGGGAGAACGTTAAACGTAATACTAATTAAAAAATGTATGTTTAAGATTACTTAATTTCCTCATTTTATCTATAGAGATATACTAGTTCCATAATATACTCTAATATAACTAAATTGGCGTTAATTAGTCGAACAAAATTGGTGTAGATACTAGATGAAGGACTTTAGTTGTGTCACCAAACAATGGAGATATTTAATAATCAACACCGTCTACTAATTATGAGCTATCTGTATCGTTAATTCAATGCATATCAATAAGATAGTTTGTCTTATTAGAATAATCAAATTGCCTGATGATCCACTTTTCGGTATTTAGTCTTATACTATTAATATCAATGCTATAATTCGAAATAAATTATTTTAAGCAAAAATTTAATACATGTGTTGTGATAAATTTAATGAATATCTACCCTTTACAGCACTACAACATTTAAAGCTTCACCTAAATAATTTCAGAAGCAAGTTGTTGTATTAACTAATCGGCCCACCTGATTATTCATCCAAATAGATAGTTTCCTTTTTAGTATTATGCCGAAATTAACTTGTTTTGTGAAAATTCTCGGTTCAATAAATAAGAAACACACATCTTCCAAAATTAAACACTGTACTGTTTATCATAAGTATTAGAATGTGACTATACCTCGTTTATTGGTCCAGTTATTGTGTTTTGTTTTTTTCTTTCCTTTTGAAATAATGTGTCTTTGGTTATACAGTTTCGATTCAGAAATAGTTTTGGATAAGACATTAGATGCAAGTTATGTTTTTTTTGTCAACTGTTATGTTTTCTTTTATATTTATAAAACTTAATAAATAAATAAACTAACCGGATTAACAAAAAATCTATTCATGAGTTTGATCTTGAAAAACATTAGTTTATCCTGACCTCGTGACAGAAAAAGAAAAAAAGAGAAACATTTGGTTGTTTGAGGAAAAACAAATTAATTCAAAAAATTTTATTGAACAAATCATATATATATAATAGCAGAGTTTTCTCTCCTCTTAATTTATCTATATCAGCATTATTGTGAATTCTACAAATAATTACTTCAACATAATTAATTTTATTTAAAAATTCAGCTTAACACTTATTTATACTAGATTCTGACTCACATGTACATGCGGAGAAATTTTTATACAATTTGTTTTTATAAATTTTAAAAATATTTAATATTTTGTTATGTTAGAGAACTGCATAATAATATAGATATTATAAAGTTAAAGTAATTATTAAAATACAGCTACTTACGTGTGAGGTAATAAGGGCAAGACAAATTATTTTGATTTTTAATCTGAAGATATAGACCTGCAAATCTAGGATCGGATTCGCACATTCGTGCAGAGTTATGTTTGTAAAAAATATGATACATCATTCACAACCCGAATTCGTACCGGTTCAATATTTAGTTTGGTATTCGATTGGGTTTCAATCCGGTTTGAAATAATAATGTTTTCACCAGTATTTTGAAACTCGGACGAATCGTCGTGGACTGGATTAATAGTCGGTTTAATTTACATTAAATTCGTTAACTCTCAAATCGGATATGAAACCATCAAAAACGATTAAAATTCCATGAACCGGTTGATATAAACGAAC
This sequence comes from Cardamine occulta, assembly GCA_028015245.1. NCBI lineage: Eukaryota > Viridiplantae > Streptophyta > Magnoliopsida > Brassicales > Brassicaceae > Cardamine > Cardamine occulta. The sequence continues at coordinate 1,394,449 of CM051384.1, forward strand.
CGGCTGACTCCGGTTCAATAGTTAAATTTTCTAAATTTTTGAATATATTTTTAATAATGTTATAAAAAAAGTTTACAAAAGATATCAATACAAACAAATATTTGGTTATACTACTGAAATATTTCGTATATTTTTATTTCACTATATGTTTCATATATTTTTATTTCACTATAATTCTAGATACATCTAATTGTACGCATAAAACAGTTTAATAGAAAACAAATGTTTTAAATTATATTAATTGATATCCAAAAAATAATATGTTTATTTTATTTATATGATATATAGAAGATTAGGAAATGAATTTATGTATTGATATTATAAAGAAAGTTTTATATACTAAACTCACCAAACCCAAAGATACAAAGTAAAACGGAATTTGGAAATTAGCTTAGCTTAGGCACACACACATAGAAAGTGTATAGATAATTATGCAAATAAAGATATTTACCAACCTAACTTCTTAGTTGCCCACACTTCAAACGTTCACAACATGAGAAGTCATCGCACACATTCTTCTTCTTCTTCTTCTTCTTCTTCTTCGTTTTCCTTCATCTTCATTCTCTTCCTATTCTTCATCTCCTTCTCCTTCGCTAAACCAAAACTCGAACCCACAAAACCTAAACCTAAAAGAAAACAACCAGTCTCAGCTATTCTCGTCTTTGGAGATTCAACTGTGGATCCGGGGAATAACAACTACATCGAAACAATATTCAAGTGTAATTTTCCACCATATGGACTCGATTTCAAAAATAAAATTCCCACCGGTAGATTTTGCAACGGTCGGCTTGTCACAGATTTCATTGGTTAGTATTCATATACACAATTGAAATATTGACTATATATATGTAGTGAATCTGTATATCATATTATATTTATGTATAGGTTCATACATTGGAGTGAAGGAGAATGTGCCACCATATTTGGACCCAAATCTTGGAATAAATGAGTTAATAAGTGGAGTTAGCTTTGCTTCAGCTGGCTCTGGATTTGATCCTCTCACTCCAACCATTACTGTTAGTATCCAATCTCCATCTCTCTTCTCACTTTTTAGTTTTAGGACATAGTAGAAAACGTTAAAGATAGTTAATTATATACATATATATGCTAATGATGACTTCCAAACCTAGATTGTTGAATATAATTACGTTCATTGGTAATATATTTTTTGGAGAATCGATACTGTACATATTTTAAACTTTCTTTAAAATAAAATATGGGATGACATACTTCTTCTTCTTAGTCAAAAAAAAAAAGAAAAAAAAGAAGACATACTTCTTCTTTTTATTTTTTTTAATCCGAAATATTGCATTCTTCAAGATTCGACGAGAGTATAAATCAATATGAAGAAACCAGTCATTTATTTGTTGGACCTATTTGATTGGATTAAAATATATAGAAAAATTGGAGCCTCATATTTTTATATGGTAAACCTTCATGTTTATTCGCGTGCAGGTTCTAGAATATATGAAAAATAAATAAACTAAAATTTGAAGAAAATTATTAAAGTATCAACAGAAATTATTAAATCACAAATTGACGACAAAAAAGATAAACGAGTTTTTGACATTTTCTGTATTTTAGTTAATTTGTTTGTTTTCGAGTAATATCCACACAAAAATACCACCATCCAATAGTGATATGACTTGATGTCGGTGACGACAATGTAAGTTATTATATTTATTTATGTGTTTTGTCCCTTTCCCTCGGGCTAGTTTTGAGGTGATTAATAGCTACTAGTACTACTATTAGGGTAATCAACTATAATCATTTTGGCCTTATATTCTAAAATGCGCTCATGTTTACTTTAGCAAGTTATTGGAGTATTATTATTTCTCAAAATAAGATGAAGACAAACGAATTTTAGAACAATTATTCAGCTAACTAGTCCAATTTAATATAGTAAAATTATCAATAACAGAAGGCAATATTGATAAATTACAATTAAATGGTATAATTAATTGTTGTTTCTATCTCCTGTTTTTTTAATAAAGAAAGCTAATTAATTGTGTTGCTTTCATTGGTGGGGGAGGTAGAACGTGATAGACATTCCGACTCAGCTAGAGTATTTCAAAGAATACAAAAGAAAATTGGAGGGCAAAATGGGAAAACAACAAATGGAAAAACACATAGGAGAAGCTTTGTTTTGTGTAAGTGCAGCAACCAATGATTTCGTCATTAATTATTTCACATTTCCCATACGAAGGAAGACTTTCACTATCGAAGCTTATCAACAATTCGTTATTTACAATCTCAAGCAATTTATCCAGGTAAATTCATATTTTCTGCTTTTCGATATACCTACTCTGTTTTTTTCTTTTTATAAAATTTAATTGTTGTTTCATAATAATTTTCTTAGATTTTCGAGTTTTTTTTTTGAATTCTAGAAACCAAAGTTTTCTAGATAAATGTTCTATAATATTATCCCAAAAAAGAAAAAGTTTTGAGTTCCAAAGATACCACAATTTTCAAAAAATTCCAAAAACACATCAAACATTAGGTTTATCAAAAGTTTATAAAGCTTAATATGTTAAAATTAAATAATAGTATCCTAAAATCTTTTAAAACTTTTCTTAAACCTAAAATTTAGTGATTTTTTGGTTTTTCTTACAATTGATCATAGGTTTATAAAACAAAACATAAATGTTTAGGGTTCAGGGAAATATACCATTTTCTACTAGTTGCTATGTTGTCCGGTTTGACTCGAATACACGAAATCAATCACAGATTCACACTTACAAAATGAGTCACAAAATTTAATTTCGATCTCATTACTCCGGATTGTTGAAATTGGTTTGTTGAGTTTAGCTCAAATTATAAATGGATCCGGTTTCATTGGTTCGGTTTAGATTCAACTGATTTATATTGTTTTAATGTATTTCTTAAGAAATTACTTTAAATATGGATATGGTTATTAGTTTTTTTTTTTTTTTTTGGAAATTTGGCTATAAGTTTATTACTATGAATGGTTAGGATTTATGGAAAGAAGGAGCAAGAAAGATAGGGGTGGCAGGTTTGCCACCGATTGGATGTTTGCCGATTGTTATAACATTATTCTCCGGCGAAGCGTTGACCAACCGTCGTTGCATTGACCGTTTCTCCGACGTGGCCACAAACTATAATTTCCTCTTACAAAAAGAATTGGGCCTCATGCAAATGAGTTTGGTCCATCTTGGATCCAAGATCTTTTACCTCGACGTTTATAATCCAGTCAATGAGATCATTCATGACTATCAAAAATTCGGTAAGTACAAAATAGAACTAATAATTCAGATAAATAATTAAGAAAAAGGTATCTAAAATATGCTGAAACTTTTTAATTAGTTTGGTTAATTTTATATTTTAGTGTTTGCATTTTGACTTTTAGAGTTTAAAATTTAGGATATGTGTTTAAGAAGTTTATGTTTCAGTCTATTTCATTAATTTGCCAAACAAAATGTAGACTATTTTCTAACTTTTCTATCATATTTAGGATATATTATTAATTTTTCAATAAGTGGCAGTCCATCAAATATAATGCCAAAATTATCCTACAGTTCCGAAATGGTTTTTACCAACGATAAAATTATACAAAATTTGGATCTATATTTATTATTACACTATTATGTTATTTTAGTAATCAAAATAAAACTATCCCTTTTAAAGATTATGATATTTTCCAATGTTACTAATGCGAGTTAATAAATTTGGTTTCTAAGACATTTCTATTTTTATATTTGTATTTTAGGATTTGAGGAAGTGAGCAGTGGATGTTGTGGAAGTGGATACTTAGAGGCATCGATTTTGTGTAATCCAAAGTCATATGTGTGTCCTAATACATCTGCTTATGTCTTTTTCGATTCTATCCATCCAAGTGAGAAGACTTATTTCCTCCTCTTTAGATCTCTCCGACCACTTTATGATTCTATTCTCGGTTGGTTATGAGATTTTTAATTAATTCATACATCTGATTGTGATTACTGTTGGCTAATTGATAAGTTAATTTCAATATATTGATAGAGTTTATTCTACCATGATTGGTGATGAAATGTGGTAGTGATGATCTATTTGTTAAATTTTCAAATTGAAATCAAACAAAACTAATGTTATACATTAATTTATACTATATATGCTGATTGTTGTGTACGGTTTCTACTAGTCATAGAAATTATTTGAAAGAGCTAATTCATAAGTATTTTTTATAACAAAACTATACCATATGGAAAAATAGATTGTTAGGTACAATATCTTATGAACGATGTACACTCTTATTTTTCATATTTTTAGTATAATGTAACTAATGTTAACCAAAAAATATATAACTAATGTAAATATAAATTTAATAAAAATAGACGAGTTCAAAATTGCTTATGTTAACTTATAAATGGAATTTTCCTAAATTTAATTTAGAACTATTTCTCTCTTTTGTTTATCAAGTGTATTTGTCTAATATTTATTTTACATATAATTAATTATTCTCATTAATTCGATAGTTTGAATCATTAAATATAATATCTATGAATCTTTTTCAGCTACATCGTTGAAATATTCATAAATACATAATAGTAATACGAACATATACAACATATTCTAAACAAGAAAATCTTCATTAATAGATGCAATTGCCTTTCTAACAATGATTTGATACGTTCTTTGTGTTGGATGAACTGCGTCCCAAAAAACATATTTGGTAGGATCTTTGCATACTTCCATATCCTTGCATGTCTCTCCATATTCGTATAAACCTGTTCCACAACATCCTTTCGAAACCTCGTCGAAACCTATAGGTTCAAAGCAAAAAGAACATGTATGAGACTTCGATTGTTTTCTTTTGATACTAATATTATCTCAAAGTTATATTTTAAAGAAATGAGATCAATGTTCTCACCAAACTTTTTTGGATTTTTAATGGCCTCTTGGATGGTTGAATAGGCATCGACGTAGATGGTTTTCAAACCGATTTCAGACCGGAGTAGCTCGAGATTCTTGATGATTTTGGAGTTAAAGGAGAAAGCGATATGGTTTAGTTCATCTATGCAAGTTTTTTGGCCTCTTAGATATTTAATTAAGGGCATACATCCCATGGGAGGAACTCCTACCACCACCAACCTTTTAGCTCCAAGCCTATGCAACATCTATAAAATAATAACAAGCAAACTTTAAAAGATGCTATGAATCTTCTTTCTATAATTAAATCGAATTATTATCCTTTCAATGATGTCCTTAGTATGTATGTGTCTATTATTGTTATCTATTTTGGTTTGATTTACCAAATTAACCCAAAATTAACTTAACAAAGTTAATTCACAAAAATTCCTGTGGATTTTTCTACTGGCTACATGAGTATATTTATGTTTCCCAATAAATGGGAATCAAAGTTTACGAGCCTAGTGGTCCAAGAGAGTAAATGCTGAAATTACTTTTTAAACTAACAAAAAATAAAATTATATTTACTTGTCGATATGAGTTATGGACATGTTCCAGAGGCCCGACATGGAAAATTGAAATTCATGTCAATGTAGGGTAGAAATTATTTATTGAAATTAAATACTGTCAACAACAAGATAGAATTCAAATTTCAAAAAAAAAAAAAAAAAAAAAAGATAGAATTCGTATAATTTTCTTTGTACTCTGTGTCTTATTTTTCCTCTAGTTTTTTTTGTATTTATGACATTTTTTTTGTAATTAAATTATCAGGACCCGCACACATACCCAAGATATTTGTACTCCAATTTTTCAATTCCATAAGTCACATACGCATTTATTTTAGCAGCAAATATTTAATTTTACACACACAGACACGATTCTTTTTTATATAGTCAGATAATTCACGCAATAGTGAAAATATAATTGGTTTTCTTCATAAAAAGAAGAATCATGTATATCTTATATGATTATGCATATATGAAAAAATCTAGTTTTTTTTTTTGGAAAATGTTAAGATTAAACACTATTTTTAACGTTTTTAACAGAAAGTGCAGAAAAAATCTAGTTATCTTATATACATGATGCGTAACACAAATTAGGGCTCTAGTGAAGAAGTATACATACCTTGGCGTCGTAAAGCATACGGGAGGAGAGAAAGTCGATGTATTGTTCAACTGTGAATTGCTTTTGTCGAGTAAAATCGATTAAGTAATTTTGAAGAAAATCATTTGTTCCCATACTCATAAGAAATATCGCTTTATTTATCATTTTCGAGCTCTCTAATGGACCGACCAATTTATTCAGATGAATCTTGTAATGTAAAAAGTATTTGGCTTGTGTAGTGAAACTCCACACGTTCTGTTCCACCGATAAAACAAAACACAACTTTAGTTCGGTTTTGTATGAAAAGAAATTTTCAACTTTATGTTTATATTAAACAGAAAAATATAAAAGCTTACGGATATATTAGCTGTGAGTTCATCATAACCAGAACCAGCCGAGGCAAAACTTGCACCATAAGATAGCTCGGTTTGGGTTAGAGTTGGATCAAGAAAAGCCGGAATAGGCGGGTGACCAATGGCCTCCGCTGAAAAAAAAATAGATAAGATTAATGTGAAAATAACTTCATCATTATAAATAAAGTCTTCATAAATATATATAACTTTTAAGACTAACATAGGTACTGCTCTATAAGTTTGATGTGAACATGATTCATAACTCAACATATAGAAATCTTCAAACTAATATGTGTAAATTAAATAGTGTAAAGCTTACCGATGAAATCGGGTGCGAGCAATCCATCGCATAATCTTCCGGTGGGTCTATGGTTTATGAAATTATCACCATAAGGTGGAAAATTCCCTTTCATATCAGTCTTAAGATAATTATTGTTTCCTGGATCAACACTAGAATCTCCAAACACAACTATCGTTGTCACATTGTGCTTTGCGGCTAGCTGCCGGAGAAGATGGACATCCAAAGCCATCACTGAAGGTAGTGGCTGCAACGCCGCCGCAAAAAGAAGAGTCACAAACAAAACAAGAAACATTTTAATAGATTTAGAGAATACAAGACTAATTTTATTTATAGAAAGTTACTTTTTGAGAGAATGTAAAATGCCATATGGTTTGTGTTGAGAATGTGGTTATATATATAGAGGGAGTTTTTAACGACAGCTTGGCTGTCAGTTGTTAGTTGAAAACATATAATGTAAAGTGGACCAACAGAGAAATTCAATTTTGGTTCTTGGGTATAGTTCTTTTGCTATGGTATATCAAATCTCTATGATTTTATTGTCTCTCTAACACCTATTTTTGGTATGTTTTATATATATGGAATTTACAATATTTTATTTATATTCTTTAAAAATACAATTTTTTTCCTGTACTTATGTACTTCTCTTTTCCGATTTGAGTCCGAGCATAGCAATAATATATCAAAATAATTAACTAAAAGATATATAAATTAAAGAAAGAATTACTTAAATATACCAAAAAAGTTGTGAAATGACTACCATAAATATTTATTTTTGAAATTACTGAAATATCAGTTTTGATAATGAAAATGTCAGTTTAGCCAAATTTAAAACTCAAATTACGGATTTTGCCTCCTTTCCAGTTGTTCCCGCCGGCGCATGAAATAACTCGGAACAGTGTTCGACGAGTGATTGATGCCGGAAAATATTTATGGCATTGCGGAGATCTAATCACCCCGAGAAAGGATTTGCCTCAAAAAGATCGACTTATGTATCAGCTGAGTTATTATTCAGAAATGACTGACTCTGTAGCAGTAATGGGAGATCTATGCTTCAAACATGGTAGACTTATGTTTTAGTACAGGCTGACTTATGAAAAAGTCAGGATGACTTATGAAAAAGTACTGGCTAACTTATGGTTTAGTACTGGCTGACTTATGGTTTAGTTACGGACTGACGTATTGTTTAGTGTTGGCTGACTAATTGAAAAGTACTGGCTGACTTATGGTTTAGTACTGGCTGACTTATTGTTTAGTTACGGACTGACTTATTGTTTAGTAATGGCTGAGTTATGGTTTAGTACTGGCTGACTTATGTGCTGTGGAAGCATGGGGGATTTTGCCCTTTTTTTTAATTTTCATGGGTTGGACAGTAAACAAAGTTATTTTATTAAAACTTGAAAAGAGACCAGTTAATTTCACTTTTGCTTAGGGAAAAAAAAAAATTCTCGTCTCTTCTTCTGTATGACGTCTCTCTTGCGAAATCGAGGAGAAGTTCCCTGCTAAATTTGTTCAGATTCACGCCGTCTCTTTCCGTTGTTACAGCCACGATTTTCTCGTCCGTCTCCCAACGACCGCTTATGTCGCAGAATCCCAGGAGACGAACTAGAGAGATAACTGTTCATCGTCGATTACTGTTCATCTGCCCAAAAATTTGAATCTCAAATTTCTGAGAGTTAAGCTCTAATTCGCCATTTCGAAAACTAGAAAGGTATGTGTTTAAGTTACTTTATCTATGTTAAGAGATTTATAAACGATGACATATACCTATCATAAATTAGCCGAACCCTAAGCAGCTGATTTTTGGTTTTCTTACGGCTGATTTATGATTAATTTATGTTTGATTTGGAGAATTTATTGCTGATTTATGTCTGATATATTTCTATTATATAGATGGATTCTTCTGATGGAGCAAAGAAGTACCCGATTACACTTTTACGCGACGGAAATCGCCTTTTGCGAATCAAGAGCATAAATCACAATCGCCAACTAGCCAATTTCTCGCGTTAAAGAAGCTTATAGGAAGCGATGCATGGGATGCAATTAAGGAATCATCTGTTGGACTGCTTCCTAAGCTTGTTGATTTCGAAACGTTTGGTCGGCTAAGGATGCATTTTCTCTTGACCCGTCGGTTAGCAATAGAGAATGCATATGAGATATGGGTACTCATCGGTGGTCAACCGATCATGTTTAACCTCTCACGAATTTGTGAGATTACTGGGCTAAACATCGATGTTTTGCCAAAGGAAAGTTGTGAAGGTGACTACACTAGCTTCAGGCAGAGTTAGGTGTGCCGTATGGAGTTGGGCCAAAGTATGATGAGTTGGCCAAAGCATTTGGTAGGTGCCGTGCATGGGATTTACCAAAAAGGAAGATGCTGGGGTTGCTATGCATTCTACACATGGGGATTTATGGTATACATCATAATTCTAGAATGCCTTTAGAAACAGCAAAAAGAGTCTTCAAGGATGAAGACTTTGCTGGTTATCCATGGGGTCGGGTTGCATTTAAAAGCCTTATAGAAGGTGTGAAGATGGTTCAGTTTGAACACAATTCGTATACCGTCAATGGCTGCATGCACGCGTTGCTGTTTTGGGCGTATGAATCGATTACGGTATTCGGAGAGTGTTTTGGGAGAAGAAATCAGTCGAGTCTTATGCCATTTCTTCGATGGGGTGGAAATCATACGCGTATTGATTTAGAGAAGGTTATTAGTAAGGAGATTGAACAGCGTGGTGAGGTATGGTTTTATGTTTCGGCTGATTTATGTCTCAATATTATAGCTGACTTATGATTTCATATAGCGGCTGACTTAGTTTACTATTGTAGCTGACTTATGGTTTCATTTTGTGGCTGAGTTAGTATTGAATATCTCAATATTGTAGGTATTTAATATTGTAGCTGGCCTACTTACAATAATGTTTGATATTGATATAGGTGCGTGTTAAGAGGATGGTCATAAAGCCTATTGATGAGATCTATCCTACATGGGATGATGACACACGAAGCATAGAAGTTCAGAACCTGATAGTCGACATTCTTGAAGATAAGTTTGTCAAAGGTTATTGGGATGTGAAGTAAGTTGAACCATCTAGGACGAAAGGCAAAAGCAAGAATGTGGAAGTTATCGAGAATAGAAAGAAAGTCGATAAATCAGAGCATCCGAAGGAGAAAAGAAAAAAGATTGATGAAGGGGATGTGGATGGAGAAGGAAATGTTAAGAAGAGAAAGGGTGCTGATTGCATGAAAATAGAAGATTATGTTCCAGATGTATCTGGGAATGGCCTTCTTAAACTCGTTGAGCAAATGATGCTTAGATTTGACAGAAGATTTGATGTAGTGGACGAAAACATTAACAGCATTGTGGCAGTGATAGAAGATAAGCTTGAAGTTAAGTTTGAAGAAAAATATGGCCATCGAATAACATGTGTGGAAGACAAAGTTGGGGATATGGAGAATGAGTTGAAAAGGCTGAAAGATCTGATAGAACCTCATGAAATTGAAAATTCCATTTAAAACGATGGCATGTCGAAGGTTTTCGAAGGAGAAGAGGTGACTAGCCCGGCAATATTCTGATTTATACTAGATATTATGTCTGACTTACAATTGTGAGGTGGCTGACTTATACTTTATATGATGGCTGATTTATGCTATATATTATGGCTAATATATAATTCCCTCTACCCTCCGAAAGCCAAGTAATCAGCAATTCAAATTCAGGAGGAGAAAAGGCATCCCCCAAAATAAAAACGTTGGTGATTGTGGCGTCTTCTCACTTAAGTATATTGAAATGTTATCGTTTGGCATCGTTTTCGAAGGTCTCAGCGATGATAATATCCAGGGCATACGTGAAAAGATGGCAGCGGAGATTTATGATGAAGTCCCAAACATGTATGCACAATTTATGTAATTATGTTAGATGCTTAATGTTAAAAAGGAATATTTATAGCTGACATTTGTTCAACAATAAAATCTGAGGCTAAGGCGAATCGAAAACCCAAAGTATAGATAAGTCATCCGGTAACAAAATTTTAAATCCCCCTAAACAATACATAACTCAGCCGACACTTGAATTAACTAGTCTTTGTTTGTATTAAGTCAGCCGTTATCAGTTTAATAAATCAGCCGCAAATTAAACATAAGTCAGCCATTTTTCATAAATCCGCCAAAGTGTGTAGTAAGTTAGACATTGTTTGAGTGGTCCTATTAAGTGGCTGATTTACCTCTATTTACTGGATAGTATAGCCGTCGGTTTTGACATTGAAATCCTTGTTCGTCTTCATCATTCATCCATAATCTTCTTCAGTTATCTATCTTACTCATTCCTAAATGGACCCGGTAATTATAGTTTGTGGCAATTGGGTACAGAATAATAGATCTATTTTCAACGCCGACAAACGAGGGTGTCGAGTTCTGTAAGTCAATGAATATACAACCTTCGACAAACTTGTGCAGATGATTATTGAGGATTATGGGTTACATGAGGTAAGCTGTAAGATCCAACTTAGCTACATGTTCTCAAGCAAGACTTTGAGAAAAATGGCGCTTGATACTCCACCGGTTTATATTTCTAATTCTCGTCAATTACGAGGTTTTCTAAGCTTACGCAAGAGTGATGAGCTACGTTTATGCGTTGAGGTTATAGATAAAGAAGACAGTGAAGTTATGCATCATGATAAATCAGAAGAGAAGATTAAACAACCACTGAGTCATGTTCCAATATATTTTATAAGTCAGCCAATCTATTTAATAATTCAGCCATTTTGAAATAATAATATACCCATTCTATTATTTTGAGTTATACAGGACCGTGTGAATTGTGCCATACATGCGACGGTACAAACGATTGATGCTTCGCATATACAAGTTATCTATGGAACATTTTTGCATGTTGTCAATTTGAGATCGAAGAGATGCACTTGTCATCATTTTAACATCGACAAATTACCATGCGTACATGCAATTGCAGCCGCTCAGCACAAGGGTGTTTCTCGTATCTCATTATGTAACCCATATTATTACAGTAGGTATTTGCTTAACGCCTATGCAGGATCAGTGATGCCTATAGATTAGGCGATTACCGTTCCAGACCACATAGCGGAACAAGTGTGTAACCCCCCAATTGCCAAAAATCAACCAGGAAGACCATCAAAATCTAGAATCAAATCTGCTTTAGAATTGGCAAGTGCGAAGAAACGCCCAAGAAAGCAACACGCATGCTCAGTTTGTAAACAAGTTGGACATAATGCAAAAATTTGTAAACTAATATAGAATTGTTGTATTGTTTTCTCTGATACATTAACACTCGAGTTATATTTAGTAGCGTCTGTTATTAGACTAATAAATACCATTTTTCCAATATTATGCTAAACTTTTATGTAATTCTGAAGTTAATTGTGTTCATGAAATTGGTTGATTAACGGCTGATATATGGTTTAGTAATGGCCGAGTTACAGTTTACGTCCGGCTGACATAAAGTTAGTTACAAGTAATGGCTGATTTATGGATGTGTTATAGCGTGGTATGGTTTATTAATGGCTAACTTATGGCTAACTGTAGGCTGATTTATGGCAGCTAACAATGAAGTTGAAGAGTTGCAAAGTTTATGCTTTCGAGAGTTGAAAAGTAGTTACGTGACTTTCTGATTCTCTCGACAGCCGATTAAGAGTTCCAACTTTGACAATGTTTTGGCTGACTTATGACAATCTTTTGGCTGATTAATGACAATGTTGTGGCTGATTTATAACTATGGTTTGCCACCAAAGTTTAATGGCTGATTTATGATTTTACGTTACGGCTGATATATGGCTATGGTATGGCTTATTTATGGATACTGAAGAGTTGCAACTTTTTATGTTTTCGAGAGATGCTGAAGAGTTGCGACGTTCTGATTCTCTCGACAAAAGATTTAGAGTTCCAACGTTCTGATTCTCCTCTGTATATATACACCTACTATTCTCAATATATGATCATCTTTAGAACGTTTCATCTTTTACCAAAATGAACAGCGGTTCAGAAACCTCGTCGCCTAACCGATCATCTCCTACCCCATCATCCCCATCATTTTCCAAAACAACATCCTCATCTAGTTCTGAATCACTGACTCTATCGCCTCATGCGAAAAGATGTCGTTATGAATCAACTCGAATTCCATCGCCTGTGTGTTCTTCTCCTTCCAATCCGACCGACCATTATCCATTTCGTGAAGAGAGACGTAGTGTTCTTTATTCCCCATGGAAAAATCCTCTCCCGGATTTCGTGCCAGAGCCACGAATATTCGTCCCTGGTGTGGTGAAATCTCCAACTGAAGATTGGTTGGAGAGTATCTCGGAAGAAGAAAACCGCATGGCTCTGTTCTTCGTCAATAAGGTAAAGTCTCAACTAAAATAAGATATGTAGTAATTAGTAACTTCAGTTATAATGGATATGTAGATTACCATGTTTCTGTAGTTATTTATTTAAACTTGTAAAGCTTTGGTTACAGAGTATGAAGTAGACATAGTTTGTTGATTTGAATTTTCTTTGATATCTAATACATTTTTTTGTAAACAGATCAAGGTTCAGCACGAAGCGTTAGTAACAAGGCACCAAGATCTTCTTAAGCAAGTTCAGAACCTTGAGAGCGATATTCGCAGGCATGAAGCAGACCCGAAGGATTGGACGAAGGTCGGCTTAGACAAGATATGTCCAATGGGAATGTTTCTAAGAGACTACTGCGACTCGCTCCATGGGAAAAAGGATTGAAATACTGTTTTCCCTTCAAAATCTATTTGAAAATTTGGTTTTTTTTCTTTGTTGATATTACTTTGGTAAAATTATGTTGGATTTATTTAGTTTATTTTGGTTAATTTGGTTTTATTTATCAGTTTAATTTGGTTTCATGCGGATTTCTATACAATTATATCGTATGATTCTACATAAATCAACCGCAAATAATCAATAACTCACCCGGATTACGCAGTAAATCAGCCAATAGTAAATAATAACTCCGCCGCAAAATAATAACTCGTCGTCATAATTTTTTAATCAATCTTCTCAAGCATTTATCTCTTTTTTAATTATCGCCAGGTACAACCATGACGAATCTCTTTCTATTGAATCCAAGCCCAGAATATGTTACAAGAAAGGGATTAAAAGATGAAGTTGGGAAAAGTCCACTCACCATTGTTGAAGTTCATGTCGAGCTTAAAAAGATGAATCCAAGCCCAGAATCTCTTTGTACATTGATTCGAATTGTTCAATAAACGAATTTGGTTCCGGTTCCGATTAAATTGAAGTTTCTTTCTAAGTCATCATCAAATAGTGGTTTATTCGGTTAATCGTGACATTGAAAGCACCGATTGTCACGGCTGACTTACTCTTCAGTAACGGCTGGCTGACTTACGCCAGGTTAAGCATTTTTCTTCATCTTCGTTATTTCATTCATCTATCTTCTTACCCATTTATCTCTTCTTTTCTTCGTTTTTATTTAATTATCGCCAGGTACAACCATGAGGAATCTCTTCCTTTTAGATCCAAGCCATATTAATTTTTTCCTTCTCTTCTTCCTCTTTATTAATCTCATCGAATTCGGAAATTTTCTTCCCACGGAAATAGAAATCGAAATTGAGAGAAGTCAAATCTAATCCACAGATGCGAGACACTAAAAACCCATGAGAATTGAAGGGAAGATTTTGCTGAAAATTGAGTTTGGTGTATTTGTCGTAGAGCTTGGCGTAGAGAGTGATACAAAGAAATTTCAATTCAAACGGAACTGAAGCCAAATATGTTTATTGCACAATTCGAATCAATGTTTACACAGAAACAAAGAATCGACTGACCTTGTTAAGCTCAGCAAGAACTGAAACAATGGCGAACAAGAACGATGAATTGAACAAGAATTAAAAATTTGATATGAATTAATCCGTTTACAAATCTAACAAACTCTTAAACGTTGTAGCTGACTTATGCAATAATGTTAATGTTAATGATGTGGAAGCTGACATAGTAAACATGCCACCAAAGGAACTATAAAATCCACCACAAGAAATCAGCCCTCACACAAAAATAGGGGAAACAAATATTTAAGTAATTTTATAAGTTTAAAAAATCAGCCATTAAATGCACATTAATCAGGTCAGACAATTAGGTCAGCCGCTACATTACGTAAATCTGTCATCAAAAGTATTCTATTACCGTAATTATTGAAAGATTATATAATTAGCCGTAAATAACCTGACTTCCGTTTAATCGGCTACTAAATGGCAGATTAACCTTAAGTCAGTCACATCAAGATAACATAAGTCAGCCGTTTAAGTATAAATCAGCTAAATAAGTCAGCTAGAGCAATCGATTATCAGCCAGCCAAATATAAGTCAGCCAACATTTTCATAACTCAGCCGTTTCGTGTACATTTAAATCAGCCAGTATCTCATAAATCAGCAAAAAAATTTATATGTCAGCCGTTTCCTGCACATATAAATCAGCCGATATCTTATATATCTCATAAATCAGCCAGAATTATTATAAGTCAGCCGTTTCCTGCACATATATCAGCCAATGTTTTGTAAGTCTGCTATAACTACAAGCTGATTTACGGAGATAAATCAGCCATTCTATTTTATAAATCAGTCGTTTATAATAAATCAGCATTTTTGTCCAATAAGTTAGCTGTCAATAGACAAGATAAATCCCCGGCAGACTTTTATAATACACGTAGGTTTTTTTGTGTGCCACGTAGGCGCGACACAGGCCGCAAGTCCACAGGCAGTAAGACCGTTGACAAGCCGCTGTTGTGTCTCGATAGAATCGGTTAGTAACCCTTTGGTCAGTCTTTTATGATTTTACGCTGATGTGGAAATTAATAGTAATGGCATTTGTGTAATAACGTTTTTGTTATCAAATGTTTAGAATGACATTTTGGGTACGCAAAATATTTAAGTAATAAAAAAAAAATTTGACTCATTTTCGTAATTTCACCTAAATTATGTGCTATTTAAGTTTTTCTCCCTAAATTAAATCATATAAATAATTTTTGGTTTGACCGACAACGACAATTATTTTGTCACCGAAGAGCTGGATAGTACCTCTCAACCAAATTTCGTACTCACAAATTTATTATCAAGTTATAATAATCATATTTATGATTCACAAACCAAACATAAGTCGACTACCGTCTTTGCTAATAGAGTGAAACGAAACCACCGACCTACAATATTTTGCCAAATTTTTTTTTTATAAAATCTTAAAATAGTAATCACTCAATTATTCTTTTTTCTCTCCGTTTTTTTTTAAGACTCGTTCTAAAATTAAATTTTTTTAAAAAAAGAATGTCATTTTAGATTTTCAATGCAGATTTTAAAACAAAAAATCTAATTTACCTTCTATTGAAAGTTGTATAATTAAATATGGACAAATTTATATAATTAAAGATTTTCTTAATTTGCGTTAAAAATGTCATAATGACATTTAAAAAAAACAGAGGGATGGATCCAACTTATCCCATCATTTAAGTACTATTAGGTTTAAATGTCGTCTATCAATTTTCGGTAGAGCAATTAATGCAGCCATTTTTGGTCTTGATGGAAATAAAGATACATAACTACTAATGTCTTAATCTAGAGCAATTAATACAGCCATTTTAGGTCTTGATGGAAATAAAAATACATAACTAATTTCTTAATCTAGCAAGTAACAGTCTATTTTACATTCTCGGTTTTAACATTCACTAATCAGCAAACTTATACATCAAGTTAAGTAGTTATTCATCATATATTTATCGAGTAGAGAACAAGAAGTAATGTATAGATGTCTAGCACATAACTTATGTCTACGTTGTTAAACATGCATCTCAAAGCCATATAATTCCTTCTTAGGTCAAATGACACTTCTTTTTTGGAGAAGAGTTAAAAAATAAAAGAAATAAAATAGTAGTTAAATATATATATAGGAAATCATAGTGACGGAGGTAGTAAAATAATTTACAGGGTCAAAACAAATTTCAGAGAAAATTCTAAAAAACTAACATTTTCACAATTTTATTGTAAAAATGGACCTTCTATGTTCTAATTTAACACCTTACAGGTAATTTCACACATTGAATCTGATAATTTGTTGTTTGTCGGAAATATGAAAATTTTGTTTTCGGATCAGCAAGTTGGTGGATTATGGTTAATTAGAGTTTTCTGTTAATATTCTTTTTTTTCCGGTAAACTTCTGTTAATATTCTTGTTGTCCTTAATCTCTATTTTAACTATGAAACAGTCTTTGTCAACAAAAAAAAACTATGAAACAGTATTAATATTATTAGGCCTCCATTAATAAATTTAGTATTTTCTCTTTTCAATGTACTCCATCCGTTTCATATTAGTTATCGTTTTAGACTTTAAAATTCGTTTCATATTAGTTATCGTTTTATGTTCTCAATGCATATGTTTGATAAAATTTCCAACTTTGTTCTTTTTGTTTTAATGTCCTGACCAATAAAATAAAATCAAATAAACATTAATTAAAGGTAAAACAGAAAAATCAAATGTTTTCTTAATATGTGTGAAACAACCTTAAACGACAACTAATTTGAAACGGAGGGAGTAGAACCCTTTATTGGTGAACCAGTAATATTCACATCTGTCATAACACAATCGAATTCAATGCAAAAAATACAATTAAGAAACAATTTTTATATTTCTCATTATTTCATCTATCTTCCTTAATATTTATCTTTTCATATTATGTGAAGCTTTTCTTATTTATTTGTTTTCAGTTTTATTTGTGACAATGTTATATTATAATTATAACAGTTTTTTTTTTTTTACCTTTTAACTTTAACAAAAAAAAAACATTTTTTTAGTCCCTTTTCTTAGCTCAAATTTCATCGAGATTCTTTGTCTTTAAAAGTTTAAACACGTGTACCAGAGCTTTCTTTTTTTTCTTTGCTAAAATGTACCAGAACTTTCATCATATAACAAATTCATCAGGCAAGTTATATACATAATGAATGGTTAAACCAAAATATAAATAACATTTTTATCAAAACAAAATGTAAATAACATGTATACAAAGGATGTTGACAGTTGGATTCATTAGTGACATGGAAATTTCCAAATCTTTTTAGGTCACCTAAATGTGTGGAAACATAACAGTTAGATATGGTCCCTACTAATTATCATTGCCTTTTTTTCAACTATCAATGTGTGTCTATTTATATACACACAAAGGTCGGGTCAATATATTTAATGCAGTTTCCGGAACAGAATTAGAAATCATTTGTTGTTCTTTAAAGAAAATGTAACAGATTGGAAAATAAAAAATGTAAGGAATGAAATCCATTAAAACCCAAAAAATACAAAACAAAAGAGAATTTTGGGATAAAATAATGCAAGAAAATAATTTTTTTAAATGGATTACAATATCTTCGTTCTTGTAATAGATATGTCGATTGTTTAGCACGGACCTCTAAATTTTTATTTTCAGAATTTTTTTTTTGTATGCAATACTCCTTCAATTTGGACAACCAATTATGGAATAATTTTCTAATTTATTGTTTAGTTGGAACAAAAAAAATGGAATACAATACAGTTTTGTTATGTTCATTCTAATCCAGTTGAGTTATATAATAATCTAAGATTCTAAATCTAGTACAGTTATGTAATAATCTAGAATTCATGAGTCCATGCATTATTATGATAAATTAATCCCAATCTTCCGTAGACAATTATATGAATCAAGGATTAATAATTAAAAACTTTTAGGTGGTTGATAGATTAAAATAAGTACTAAAAACTATTTTTTTCTTATTAATTATATTTTTAGGAATAAAAATTTGTTTTACAAAGTTGTTATTTTTCTATTTTAATTAGATATTGATGATGAATTGTAAACATAAAAAAAAATTGAATATTATTATTTTATTAAAATGTGTGAAAATTTTAGAAATATGATTAATAAAGAAGAGAAGGAGTAGTGTACGTACTTTTATATAAAAAATGTAGGTAACATTAAATGCTAAGATAACTTAAAAATAAAAGGAGTAGAATGATACGTAAGAGATTAGGTGGTTGTGTCATGTGTGACCTATATTTATTAGACACGCCTACCCACTTCTGTATATCTCCTGCTTTCTCACGATCAACTGTCTACACTCAAGGCTCTTATAAATTTATAGTAATTCATTGTAAACCCTACCGAATTTTTATTTTTTTTGATAAAAACCCTACCGAATTTAATTACTGCAGAAAATAAAACATACCTTTTTAATGATTGTAAATCGGTAGAATAACATTTTAAAATCATAGGCAAAACAAACTAATTAATATATAATCAAGGTTGTGTGTAATCATACAATTAGTTTTTATAAATATAGTAATACTTCATTAAATTAACCTAGTGATTTTTATTTTGCTTTCGAGGTGTTATTATCCAGGTCCAAACCTGGCATAATGTATGGTATTGATAAAAACAAATTTGTGTAAATTAGTATTTCAAAAGTATTTAACTAATCGATAAACTAATATTTCATCATTTAATTAAAAAGAGATTTGATTTTAAAATAAGATATGGTTAAAAATATAAATATATATATATATACATTTTTTTGGGTCAAAATATATATACATATACAGAATAAAAATAAAATATGGTTAGTGTGATGATCCATGTACAGTGTGTGTTTTGGATGCTGCTATTAGTGTTGCAATCTCGGTTTGGAAACATGTTTAGGAGATAATAATAAATTATTTTCAACATTATAAAATTCCTTCATGAGATTATCAAAAAAATTATCCATTTGTAGAAAAAGGTGCAGTAAAAAATGACTGTCAATACTCAGTAGGGCTTGGTGGGATTTTTTGGTTTTTTACTTTTTGACACCAATGTGGTTAGGTTTTTAAATCGACTTTCAAATTTTTTTTTGTTCTGGTTAGATCAATTCACTTTACTCAGATCTGAAGAACAAGAAGAAGAAGAAGAAGAAATATAGTTCAAGTGTTTGTTTACAAGTCTGATCCGATCCAACGGTTTCCAATATGTCTTCAACGGAATTGCAAAATCTGATCCAACGGTTACAAAATTACAAACCTAATCTTCTTCAACATTTTCCTGCAAAATCTTCAGCTGTCTTAGTTTGTCTATACCAAGAACAAAGAGAAGACAAAACCGAGTTACGCGTAATCTTAACCAAACGATCCTCTACTCTCTCTTCTCATCCTGGTAAAATCGAAATCTCTCTTCATGACATTGTTCATTGAGTTAAGTTTTCATCTGTAAGTTACAAAACAGAGGAAATTGTTAAACAGGGGAAGTAGCATTGCCTGGAGGTAAAAGAGACGATGAAGATTCAGATGATATAGCTACCGCATTGAGAGAAGCTCGTGAAGAAATCGGTTTAGATCCTTCTCTTATTACAATTGTTTCTGTTCTTGAACCATTTGTTACGAAGGTAAAAATTTTGCATCAAAACATTTTGAATTCAGTTACTAAATTGGTTATCTATTGTTTATCGGGTTTTCGGTATTGTAGAAGGGAATGTCGGTTGTACCAGTTATCGGTTTTCTACTCGACAAGAATGCGTTTAAACCATTACCAAATCCAGCTGAAGTAGAAGAAATCTTTGATGTGCCGTTAGAGATGTTCCTCAAGGTTCTTTAACCGAAATCTCCCCTGTTTTCGGTTAAACTCCATTGCCAAGATTTGATCTTTAATGCCTCTCTTTGTTGGGTTTTACGCAGGACAAGAACAAGCGAGCCGAGGAACGAGAGCATGAAGGAGAGAAATATCTTCTTCATTATTTCGATTACTACTCCGAAGATAAAGAGGGAAGCTTTATGATATGGGCACTCACTGCTGGTATTCTGATCAGAGTTGCCTCCATTGTTTATCAGAGATTGCCGGAGTTTGAAGAACTCAAGCCAAGTTTCTGGAATCAGCCAAACTGATTCTTGACTTGATCATCTAATTGAAAAACAAACGATGAAACTCTCATGTATAATAAGCTATAAATATCGAATCTTCCAAGTGTGTAGAAGAATATGTTAAATGTGTTTCAAGAATCTATCTCTATTCTAGCTGAAAACCTCATAAAACTTCTCGGTAACAAGAATTCCTGAATCCATAGACTCCAAAGGATCTTTTCTGAGTCTGTGTCTTAAGCAATTCGGTATAACGATACCAACATCTTCTGCTGTAACTTGATCTCTTCCTTTGAGTGCTGCAAGTGCTCTAGCCACTCTGTTTGTCACGATATCTCCTCTCAATCCGTCAACATCCAGCTCAGCGCAGACCTTTGAGATCTTCAATTTCAAATCTTGATCAATCTGAACTTGGGAAAGATTGCTTCTTGCACTTGTAATCTGCTCTTGAAGCTTCAACTGTTCTGCTAGATAAGATTCTCGAAACTCCCTCGGGTTACTATCAAAACTAGCTCGCTCTTCAACAATCTTGACTCTTAGCTCAGGATCTCTAACCGTCCCTACTTGAGCATGCATCCCAAACCTGTCAAGAAGCTGAGGTCTAAGCTCTCCTTCTTCTGGATTTCCTGAACCAATTAAGATAAACCGAGCAGGATGAGAAATCGAAATCCCTTCTCTTTCAACCGTATTCCAACCAGATGCAGCCGAATCAAGAAGAACATCAACTAAATGATCATCCAAAAGATTAACTTCATCAACATAAAGAATCCCTCTATTAGCTTTAGCCAATAACCCCGGCTCAAACGCCTTAACACCTTCAGTTAAAGCTTTCTCAATATCAATAGTTCCACAAACTCTATCTTCCGTAGCACCTAAAGGAAGATCAACCATATTGATCTTGGTTTCGATTACCGGCAACTCTTCTCCCTTTTGAACTTTCTCTCTTACTTCCTTACCCATTAACTCTGGATCTCTCGGGTCAGAGTTATACGGATCACCAGAAACAACCGTAATCTCGGGAAGCAAATCGACTAATGATATAACAGTAGTTAATTTACCAGTTCCTCTATCTCCCATTATCATCACACCACCTATCTTAGGATCAATCACATTTAACAAAAGACATAGCTTCATCTCATTGTCCTACAATAGCAGCAAATGGATAAACTGGTCTTGCATTTTCCTTTGTATCAATCTTCTTTGCCTAAAACACCAAATACCAAATTCTTAGACCCAACATTGAACATAAATCATTCAAAGATTGAAGCTTTTTTGTTTATTCCCCAATTACATGAATACAATGTTAAAAAAAAACTCATACTTGTTCAATACCAAATTCTTAAGCCAACATTGCAATAAACATATGTATGATCCTAAGTAAGTCATAAAATCATTCCAAGATTGAAACTTTTTGTTAAAAAAGACTCATACTTGTTCAATAGAGTTGATCTCTGTGGCGACATTCATAACGGAAACATGGTAATGAGATCTGTTCTTTTTTGGGTTTAATTGGATTCTTCCACAAATCTTCCCTGCAAAACAAAGAACATTGAAATTTGAAGCCTGATTGTGAACAGATAAAAATGGGAGATTTGTTTTAGGGGAAAATGTTTGAACCTGGTACGAAGCAGAGATGGGATATTGAAGATGTTGAGGAAGGAGGAGAAATACGAAGGCAAGTCCAGATTGAAGAAGGAGATGTCCCGAGAAGAGACGCCATTGTTGATGAGTGAGCTCTCTTTAGCTTTCTGATTTCGTCACTTTCTCTTCGAGAATTCGTGTGTGTTGGATAAGGAGATAATAATATACTGGGTACAAGATTTAGTCCAAATAAATAGTTTAATACTACTGTATAATGCCCCTTTTGGTAAAATACACTAACTTCATCAAATCAAATTTTGAATTTATGATGGGCTCGTATTTGTGTAAGGCCCAATTTACTCCATTGCTTTTGAAGATATATAGAATAAATGTCTTGGCCCTTGATATTATATACTTAATAATATTGAATTATAGTTTATTTGGTCTGAAAGCAAAAAATTTGGATATAATGTCAACTTTTTCAATTTCTTTTCTTTTTTTTTTTTGTTAAAAGGCTTAACCTTTTCAATTTCTAACAAAAGAAAGAAGTTCTACTCTAAAGCAACAACATAAAAAGCACAAAAATCAAAATCAAAAGATAGATGTGTAGATGAAAAATACGTAAGTCTCAATTACGAGATAAACAACACTTAAAAGTTAAAACTAAATACTACTTAGTAAATATGTTAATGTAAAGCCACAGGAAGAAGATCAACAGTTTTTACTTTGTTTAGTAACTAAAAAAATTCAAAATTTAAAGAAAAGAAATAAGAAAAGCTAAATCTGCATAATATAGAGTAAACAAAAGAGGAATCTAAACTAAGCAAAAGGTGAATATATTTCAATAAGAGCGAATTATAATATCAGTAGATTAAGTAGCATAGTTAAAAATGTTTATTATTCAAAGATGAAACCAAAGTACATAATGATAATATAAAGCATCAAAACTCATCAAAGGCTTTGAGAGGATCATTTGGATCAACATCTTCTATAAGGGGAAGATCCACGGCTAAGTCCTCAGCTCCAATACCTTCTTCTTTAAGCTTCTTTGCTACTTCTTCAAACACTACTTTGTTCCCAACCCGACTCAAATGTAACCCATCCCTAAATTCCACACACAAAAAAAAACACACACACAAAACATTTAGTTAATCACACATTGAATAAGATTCACCAATCCCTTACTAGGTTATAGTTAATGTATGACCATAGACATTCGGTTTGCCAATTTGGAATTTGCTGCATTTTGGACCAAAGATCAACAACTGAAACTTGACATTCCTCAGCTACTGATACACATGCTTTCGCGTATGTTCCGGCTGCTTCATTCGTTCTCTCTGGCAATCCCGTTGTGTTTTCGATATAAGGATATCTAAGAATGTTATAAGATCATTGTTATGAGAGTGTATGACAAGGTTGATTTTGATAAACAAAAAGTTTGGAATAAAATAGTGAAAGACGAGAAAGTTAGAGGACTCGTACCTGAGGCGGGCCTCTTCGTCGATTGGAGGGGGAGTTATGAGAATAATGGCCGTTTGTGGCCAACGATTCTGCAAAACAAAACAAAATTTTGTCATCTAATAAAGTGTAGAAATTATAAGAAATCCATTGTTTTTACTTAGTGGTTCGACAAAGTATATACATTTGGTGTTTCTGGGGGTTTATTGGTTTTATGATTTTCAAAGAGTTAAAAGTTTTAGAGAGTTTACTGTTATTCAATCTAGAATTTTCAAAACTCTATTAAAGTATTGTGTTATTGGTTTTAGTAGTTTTAAAATTTTGTTTACAATTATTTAAAGTCATGAATTATTGATTCAAGATTAAAAAAAACTCAATCAAAGTCATGCTTTGATCATATTTCTCTCTTTGGTAAAGTAAATCATAACTAATAAAAAATTAATGCTAGTAATTGAATTGTCTAATCGTCTATAGTTAGTCTTTATAATTTTCCTTTTAAATAATATATTTTTAGTCAAAACATCATGAAACATTATGTATTTTGAAACGGATGAGTTGTCGACCAAAAAAGACAAATGAGTAGTAAATTGGCTATTTTAGTATAATTAATTATACAAAACAGTTCCATATATATTTTAGTATTATGTATACATGTGCAAGAAACAAGATTGGTCACCTCGAGAAACGAAACAATAGAGGGAAGATTCTGCTTGTACTATATGAGTATATGACAATCAAAAATTAAAATAAAATATGTATGCGTATTGCTCTATGTATGAATGGTACATGCACTTAATAACTATACAAAAAAATATTCCATATTTATATTATTATAAAATTTTATATAGAAAAATAATATTTTTAACCTTGAAGATATCAGACTTCAAAGATATTACATTAATACTTTAAACGTTCAAACTAGTTTTACTAACATTTTAAACTTTAAAACTACTTTCCGTATTTTCTATATATTTTTTTTTATAATTCTTTCAAAAAATACTAAATTAAAACTACTACGAAAGTTTTTGATGGATTTTCTACAAAATAGTTCAGTAGATTTTTTTAAAATTCAAACAACTATATAAATGTAAATATTTTTAACAGATTTCCGACGGTTACTAGAAAATCTTTCAGAAATTGTCCGGCGGATTACCAACATAACTTTTTTGTCAAAAATCCATCAGATCAATACCCTATCAGAAATTCTGTTAGTTTTTCGGTAACTTTCTTATAGTGATGGAATTTCCGGAAAGTTACCGGAAAACTAACGGAATTTCGGATAAAATCTTAATCTGGTGGATTTTCGACAAAATAATTCCGTCAGTAATCTGTCGGACAATTTCTGACGAATTTTTTAGTAACCGTCGGAAATCCGTTGAAAAATATAGCTGTTTGAATTTTACAAATTCCAATTGAACTATTTTGTAGGAATTCTGTCAAAAAAACTTTCGTCAGATCACCGTCAGAAATTCTGTCAGCTTTCCGGTAACTATTTTGTAGTGAATTCTATGGTAGAAAAAGCATGGAAAATAATTTCGAAGTTTAAAGTGTTAGTAAAAATAGTTTGAAGGTTTAAAATATTAATGTAATACCTTCAAAATTTAAAGTGGTAGCATGTGACATCTTCAAAGTTAAAAATGCTACTTTCCGTTTTTATATATGCATCTGCAAGATTTTAATGAGAGTTTAGAGTTCACCTTGAGAAACGAAACAAGAGAGCGAAGATTCTGCTTGTACTCAAGAAGTGGCACATGCTGAAACCCCGAGCATCTCTCCGGCAAACACGCGTCGTTCGCTCCGAAAAATACAGTCACCGCCGCCAAAGATTCTCCGACGTCTTCTTCCGCCGACGGAACAACTCTCTCCACCACTTTTAAAGCCCATCTCGTGTTATATCCACTGTATCCTCGGAGCACAATATCAGCCTGATAAATTTATATATCAAAAGACGTAATTGTGATTTTGATACTAAAAGGAAATAAATCATAAAACATTGGAAAGTTTTACTATATGTATTAGGAAATAGGGAAAATTCTAAAAAATGGATCATTTCACAATTTTATTGTCTAAAAGGGATTCCTATGTTTTAATTTCACATCCTACAAATTCCTTTTTCATAATAAAATTGTAAAAAATGTTCATTTCAAAAATTGGCCCTAGAAAATATAATAATAATAATGATTAGTTTCCTGAAAAAATATGTTTTCGTTACAATTATAGATGTTTTCAAGTTTCTATTTAACATTAACATTTAGTTTTCCAGTTTACACGGTATAGTAGAATACTATCAATAGAATGTAAATCTTGATTAAATTAACAAACTAAATTAATAGAGTAAGGTGAGATTTAGTATATATTGCAAGTAATTTTAAAAAATGTGGGAACACCTAAAACATGCAATGTAAAGAAACTGAGAGAGTAATAAACATGTAATAAAGGGCAAGATGAAAGAACTATTCAAAGAACAATATTTCTTTAATTTTGAAAAAATCGTATAGAATCAAAGAGTTATCAATCAAAGCATATGTATAAATTCTTTACTTAATACATATATAGATATATGTGTGTATATATATATATATATATTATACCTTGCGGCGGAGAAGATCGGCGAGAGAAGCGCCCCAGCCACCGTCACTAAAAGATTCTTCAGTAATGGAATCACCAAAGAGCAAAATCTTGTGTCTCAGGATCATCTTCCTCGATTGTTTTTATTTTTTTATCTTTTAAATTTGCTCTCTCTTTTCCTGAGTCAATCTGAAACGGTGTAGTAGTTTTGATTAAGTGATCGATCGTGTTTGATTTACTAAAAGAAAGGCTTATTATTGGGGGAAAACAAAATTCTAACAAAAATGAATAAAATAGAAGTGGATGCACTAAATGCTTTCACCCACTAGATACCGACCTTTCATGATTTATTGTATATACAGTAGATAGACATACATTATACATTTTTTTTGGGTCAAACATTAATACATTATTATACATATATAATCAAATTTCGCAAGAAGTGACGTGGGGATAATGTGGTGAGGCCCGAGTAGAAAGGGTGTACACAGAGAGGAAATCCTAAATTTTGATGATTGGTTAAAAAAATTTACGATTCGGTTTGGTGTTGATTTTAGTTTGTTTGGTAAGTAATAGTTGAATTAAATCAAATAGTGTATGTGATTCCAAATAGTGTATGTCCCATATTTCCAATTAAGTTTGAAAAAATGTCCCTATTAGCAAATTATCTTTTAAATAAAATCGAACTAAAGAAAACTAACCTTAATTATTGTTTGGTAATTGGTACATAGAGTTTGTAATAGATCATATTTGTTCGTTTTTTGTTTGTTATTTAGTGTTATGCAAGTCTCTTGGTTGATATTATTTATTGTTAGAGATGTACCATGCATATTTTAGAGTTCTTACATTTATTTTCTTGAAAAAAAATTTTATTACCATTTGTGCATGATGTACAAAAGTAACCTCTTTTTTTATACATATATCATACAAACAGTTTTGAAAATACTATTTTTCGTAACAGCATATATCATTTTTTCGAGAAAAAAAATCAGTGGCCTTTATATAGAGAGAGTTTAACTTACAAACGTAAATTACCAGATTTTTAATCTATATTAGTTTGGTAGCAACACTAGTATAACCCATTAGACCACAAACACCAAAAATATTTTTTAAGTTTATTATAAAACTCTTATTATACATATATATAATATGGGTTTGATTATAAATACAAAAATTAATAGCAATGATAAAGCATGTGTACTCGTTAGGTCTTTGGTGAGAAAATATGAAATATTCTTTCAAAAGGGTTTTTTCATTTGGGAGGCAAGGATACTCGCCAGCTCCTTTATACTTCCTATATAACAATAAGATATACATTTTTCTTCGGGACATGTAAGATTTTTGTAAGTCATAACCCTTTGACAATCATATCGTGATGCTCCCTGCTGCACATTTCCTAGCACTCCTATTACTATAATATTTAAAAGATAAAATCTCAGTTAGTATTTTTGTTTTCGTGAAAATAAATTTTTTGAGGAATTTTACGATTTAAAATATCAAGCGTATTATTTCTCGTTCATTGACTATTTTTTGAAAGAAATACAATTTGTAACTAACAATTGAGAAATTTACTAAATCTGTAGACTGTTTTGTACTTTTGTGTATAAAACAAGTTAGTTTAGAATTTTTTTTCAAGAATCCAATAGATATCCATAGTACTCTTAAAAGTGTCCTTTATGAATAAAATGGTAAAGAAATGTTCCAATATGAAGTCAGTATAATTTAATTTATAAATTAGAGAATTAATCAAAAATAGATGAAGAATTCATAAAAATAATATCGGGGATCGGTTTCCTAGTTCTAACACAGAAAAAAATCAACTTTAGTTTTAGATACATAAAAATAACTAAAATCAATATTATGGAGTTTCAAAGTGAAAATAATTCTGAAAAAATTACCTAAAAACAAAATTTAATCAATATTTAAATAAATAGCATGGTATTCATAATCAATTTCGATTAGAACATTATATGTATGATATCAAAACTATTATAAATGTAAAAACAAACCTAGCAAAAGAAAGGTAAAGATGTTTAGAACGTTAACGAGACATGAGAGGGTTTCTTCATCCTAAATGATATAAATGAATTACTAGTGTTTAAAAAAGTTTAAAGAAAGAAAAATTTGTATGTATGTGTTTATATGTAAGTTAGATGTATCCCATATTTAAACATATCTAATTTAAGCTATTTAACTCTGACTTCAAAGCATACTGGTTTTACATAATTCCATTAAAAGAAAATTTTAAGGAAAATCCTAAAATAGATATCTAAATAACAAAATATATTTATCATGAAAATTGAAGTTGAATTTTTGAAAATTAGTTTAACATACATTATTTAATTATGGATTTTAATAGGATTTAACTTAAATATATTCATTTTAATCTACTAATTGATTAAAAAAAATCAAGTAAAGCTATGTATGTGTTTTAAATTTAGGTATTGTAATCATTAACCAAAGAGATAGTAATTTTTAAATATAATTTTTAATGATATTATTATTTTATAATTATATTATAGTCAATGTTCTGTATTAATTTAAAAATTTTAAGTTAGATGGTTATATATAATAACTTGACAGCAAAATATTTTGATCATCGAACTTAATTGCCAGATTAAAATCGTAATTTTTATAAGTACAACATTAAATGAAGCAAAGAATCATTAAGCAAAGAGTATGTTGCTTGTGTGTTAATTTCTTCGTAATCAATTGACCATATGTTGCATGTTTGGCTGTTTCTGATTTCAAATTAAAGCTTATTTATTACTGAAAGAAACAGTCACAACGTTACAAAGAACAAAATGTGATGTTATGTATTAATGACATTTATCTCTAGACCCAACACCGTTGTTAATTAGATGTTAATGATCCCATCTTATAAATTTCAGTAAAAATTTTACTTGAAATTAAGGTTCATGCATGAGATAATCAAAATAGAAAATAAAATCTGATAGAATACTAAAATGAAAATCAATGTGTTCTTGATCGTGGCATTCTCTTTCTTAGTCTCCGTTTGGTCATTACCAATGAAACCGACTCTAAACTATGAGTCAATATTTAACTTTGGTGATTCTTTAAGTGACACCGGAAATTTTCTAATATCCGGTGATGTTGCCTCTCCGACAATCGGAAGACTACCTTATGGTGAAACCTTCTTTAACCGTTCCACCGGTCGTTGCTCCGATGGACGTCTTATCATCGATTTCATAGGTTTATTTCTCATCTCTGTCTATTTTTTAATTATTATTATAGATAATAAGTAAGTTTGGATTGATTAAATTCTTTTTCAAAATAAAAGGTAAGATTGGATAAATTATCCATTATATCCACTTCGATTCAATCTAAAAATTTTGAATATAGAACAAAACAATTAATTAAATCAATATTTTTTAGAATGAAGCAATTTTAATTATTAAAATTTGAATTGATATATATTTGTTCTGTTTTGGTATATGTATATTAAGCATCAAATAAATTAAGAAAATATTAATATTTCTAAATTTAAAAGAATTATTTTAATATATATATATATATAAATTATTTTCATACTCTTATAGTATGTATCACATTACCATATTGAATATCAAGATTTTAGTGGATATCCCGACCAACTAATTGTAGAGTGGATAAGGATCATCAGAAAAAGTGATAATTCGAATAGAAAACCAAGAATCCAAAATGAAATTATGAATACAAAATAAATAAACTAAAAGGTAATTATAATTTTGCATTATGTGACTGATTGCAGCTGAGGCAAGTGGACTACCATACATTCAGCCGTATCTCCGAAGTGTGCGAACGAATTATTCGGTAGATTTCACGAAAGGAGCAAATTTTGCAGTAGCTGGAGCTACGGCCAACGAATTTAACTTCTTTAAAGAAACAGGTCTTTCAGTAACATTATTAACGAATAAGTCATTGGATATTCAACTTGAGTGGTTCAAGAAGTTGAAACCTTCTCTTTGTAAAACCAAAGCAGGTAAAAGAAAAAAAAAGGCATAATTCTATTCTGATATTTGATTAACAATCAATTCTTTGTTTTTTTTATCATTACAACTTACAAGGCTTAAAAGAACAAAAAAAAACTCATAGTTTTAAAAGAGATTTGACCCCCAAAAAGTTTATATCTTTTGTAGTTTTATATTACTTAATTTGAATAGGTTGACAAAGAAAAAAAAACAGAACTTTGATGATTGTTTTCTTATTTGTATTAAAATATAGAAAACAAACTGTGTGAGAGTTTTACAAAAAAATTGTGACATAAAGTTCATAGATTATGTAATATACCTTAAGAAATGAATGGATAATGGTTCTTTTTTTTTTGAATTAACTAGTCCATTTGTTTTTGGCAGAATGTGAACAATATTTTAAGAAATCTCTATTTTTCGTGGGAGAAATTGGTGGAAACGATTATAATTACCCTCTTTTAGCATTCCGAAGTTTTAAACGTGCTATGGATTTGGTACCATTCGTCATTAACAAAATCATGAACGTCACAAGTGTAAGTTAGAAACGTTTACATTAAATTTCATATCTTGTAATCGTTAACTAGTCCAAATATTCATTCATTAACTAACGATTTTGGGTTTGGTTTGATTTAAGGCTTTGATAGAGGAAGGTGCGGTCACACTGGTGGTTCCAGGAAACCTTCCGATCGGTTGTTCCGCGGTTCTATTGGAGCGGTTCAATGATGATAAAGGATGGCTTTATGACTCGAGGAACCAATGCTACACGCCATTGAACACTTTAGCTAAGCTTCACAATGACAAGCTCAAGAAAGGCCTTGTGGCTCTAAGGCAAAAGTACCCTCATGCTAAAATTATGTATGCTGATTATTACAGTTCTGCCATGCAATTCTTCAACTCACCTTCCAAATACGGTAATACTAATACGACTTCGATATTATTTCCTATTTCTAGACATGTTTAGTGGGTTAACCAAAAAAAAACGGCTTAATGGTTTTTGTTATAGATAACTAGATAAGTGTAAATCTATTAAGTTAAGGATCAAAGTCTTATAGTAATAAGGATTAGGAGGTATTTGAATCTTGTATGAATAGCTATGTTTGAAATCAATAAAGTCAAGTTAGAGCTTCATTTGTTGACCCTAATAGGATGGTCAAGAAGGGTTTATTGTCGGTCTTAGAGTAGGATTCGATTCAAAATGAACTGATAAGAGTCATCATCTCGAGAGAGCGTATTAGGATCTCACAATAAAAGTGTAAAGGGATATCACTAATACAAAAAGAATATATATAGACCAATTCACTCATTGCCAATTGGTTTTGAGTTGAAAGTTCATTAACTTTAACATGTTATCATAGTTTTATTATTATCATTAATTCATGATAAACGATTATAATCATTATTATATAATTCTACAGTTTTTGAAAACATTTATATGAATATTGGTTCAATCAAATTTGATATTTGATTCCATATGTATTTATTATTTCTTCTATTAATAATAGGTTTCACTGGAAGTGTCCTAAAGGCATGTTGTGGAGGAATAGATGGAAGATACAATGCGAGACCAAACGTAATTTGTGGAGGAAAAGGTTCAACGACATGCCAAAACCCATCAACGTATGCAAATTGGGATGGAATTCACCTAACCGAAGCAGCTTACCGTCACATTGCAACCGGTTTAATCTCCGGCCGTTTCATCTCACCTTCTTATAATTAATTAATAACAGTTAATTAACTTATAAAGTTGTTACGACTGGTCCTGATTTATGTGATTGAAACTCTTTTATGTAACGAATAAAATAAAATAAATAGATTTCATTCTCTTGTCTTTCAAATTTTTGTTACGAATTAAGCTAAAAAACTATACAAGTTTTTGCCAACTCATACTAAACTCTTTATGTTTAATATATACTATACTTAACGTACGTACTTTTCTTCATTTACAAACTCAAACACAAAAGTCAGACAATATCACAAATACAAATCGTTAGACTATAAACTAAGTGGAATTTAAATCATGTTTAAATATTTATTTTACTTTTCTTGAAAGATGAATTGAACTTTTAGATTTTAAAATTACTTCGTACATGTGAAAATAAACAAGTTCAATTCATCTTTCAAGGTCGTGTCAAACTATTTATATGTTCGTGCAAAAAAATTATTAAATTTGTATAAGTTTTACCAAGAAACCGTATCAAACTGAAATTTGTCTAACCAAACCGAAATAAAATCGATTTTATTTAAAGCCATACAATATTTATTTATCGAAATTAGTCTCACATGGCATGTCTCTAGATATTGAAGCAACTTGAAAAACTAATCTTTCTGATGATTAGAATTTAATTTCTTCTTTTTCTTTGTACTGTAGTAAAAAAAGAAATGATTTTCAAGATCCATAAATGAGCCATCTTCTGAATATAGTCTATGATCATTTGATTCATAAATCTAACTTTTACAGATCTACAGCTACATCATCATCATCAATGTCATCGTCTTCCCAGTCGAGGTTAAACGAATTAGCAGCTTTCTTAAGCTCGGTTAAACCAGTAAGATCTTCCAAGTATGTAGGATGGTTGATAGCTTCAAGTATGAAACTGTTTACTCTCTTTCGATACTCCGATATGACCTGAAGTTAAACATCATAATAAGATACACGACCTCGATTTTTGTTAGAAAGTTGCAATGTGGGAAACTTACGGTTTCAGAACAAGCGGTACAACTGTTGGAAGCTTGTCCAAGCAAGGTGATCTGCGAGAACTGAGAAACTGAACCTCGAATCTGATGAGGTAATATCCCGAGAGGCGAATCATCAATCTTTCCTCCATTACTTGAACTCGAATTGTCGCCTTTTGCATAGATACTGTAAAAAGAAAACATATGTAAGAAGATAAGCATTGTGGATTGAATTTTCAATGGAATCGATTTTCGAAAGACTTACCCAAGTGGATGTTGTAGGACTCCAACTAAGAGTTCAACCGCAAGAGCTCCTGCTATAGGAGCTAGACCCGGGCGTGTAACAGTGCATTGTTGGTCTAGAGTTCGATCAGTCATCGACTACAAATACAAGAACAAAGCGGATCATATCGAATCAGGACTAAACCGGAGGTAACATGAAACAACACAATAAAAACCGAAAAAAGCCAGGGAATTACATCCTGAGGAGCAACCACATCGTTGCAGAAGTAACAACCAAGTCTCTGTCTATGTGTCTTGTTCATGTCAAGATTCTCCATATCATCAGACAGGGAGGTGGGGCCAGCGCCATGGCGCATTACCATGTAGCTGTCGAAACCTAAAGCCGCGTTTATAGCGATCTGAAACTCAAATCAAACACTGATATAATAAGCAGATTGTGAAAGAACGAAAGAAAGAACCAGAGTTAGTTACCTTATTGGCATTAGCACAAAGAAGAGAAGGTAACCATCGGCTTTCTCTTGTATCGGTTAACAAGAACACCGCATCATGAGATTCAATCAAATCGTTGAGACGTTTACAGTCATCGAGAACAGAATCTTCTTCTTGACTAGAAATAGGATGGCCAGGCATTGGTATAGCCATAACAACTCCACTGGATTCCATTGCTGGAAATATCTGTTTAAGGCTTTTAACAGCAGCAACAGCTTTAAACTCGCCACGACCTACACAATCTTCAAACGTGTAGAGAGATTGCCTTACTGGATTAGACATAGCTACTTTGCCATAGTCAACAAAGGTGATATTGCGGATTCCCCAACCCTAAAAACAAAAACAAAAAAGATAAACAAGTTCTTAATTTAATCAGTAAGTTTGTAAGATTGTTAATCTCACTTTCTCTTCTATACGTACCATAAGAGTACGAGCAACTTGGCAACCCAATGTACCAGCTCCAAGAAGAAGGCATTTGACAGAGGACAAAACGTTTAAGTTAAGAGACGGTAACGCTCGCCATCTCATTAACTTTAAGTTTAAATCAACAGCAGAAACAGCCAACCTACGAAAGAACGTTAATCCGTTTCTCCAATCAGATTTTACCCACTTAGTTGACTAAACCATTGACACAAAGCAAAAGTACCTCGTTGGATCCATGGAATTAGCAAGGCTAATAGATCGGGGTACTCGTTTCCCTTTGTTAAGTTCCCAACCCACTGAGTTAGGTACAATCTCAACTGATTCACCTGATGAAAGCGTAACTAAGGCTTGACCAACAAGGGAAAGGTTCAAGTCAGCGAAACCACGACTCTCTCTGTAGCAAAAGAACCAAACTGTCTCAAGGTTCCATCTTGAGCGAATGAGTGCTAAGTAATTTCGAAGCGGCCAACCAGGATTACTGGGAAGGTGACACGGGTCATAGAAACCGAAAAGCAACTGCAGGAAGAGAGATAGATAATCATAAAGGTGATTTTTTTCGGTTTCTAATGTATATCGAAAGAGTTAGTTACACATTACCTTTTGATGATCATCTTGGCAGGCTTCATAGTCTTTAAGATGTCTAATACTAGCTTTTGAATCAGACGAAACCGAAACCAAAAAGAATGGAACATCTACAGGGAGAAGTAACAAACGTTTTCAGTTACCATTCATTGAAATCGAA
This sequence comes from Cardamine occulta, assembly GCA_028015245.1. Lineage (NCBI taxonomy): Eukaryota > Viridiplantae > Streptophyta > Magnoliopsida > Brassicales > Brassicaceae > Cardamine > Cardamine occulta. The sequence continues at coordinate 1,429,140 of CM051384.1, forward strand.
TCAAAAACAAGAATGTTGATTACCTGTAGTTGAATTCGATTCACGCCAATCATTACAAGCAGCGGATACTGATTCAGCCTCTGCAGAACTAAAATACTCAGAAGCTGGCTTTAATTCTATCAACCTTGCAGGAGGATCGAGAACAAGTGCAGGGAACGCAAACCAATAACGAAAACTCCATTTTTTAAGATCCGCAAAGGAGATAACGAGGAATCTTGATAACAAAGCACAATCCTCAAGAGCTTTCCCTGATTGAATATCCTCCCAAATCTAAAATTCACCAACATACTACTTAGACTTACACCGAGCGAAAAGAACCTTAAAAACCAATTCAGAGATTAATTTTGTGTTATTACCTTCGTTGCTTCTGCTTTTAACAGACTTTGTTTGTCAAGTTTATTAAAGCTTTCGACGGTATTGGTGTTATATAGAATCCCAGGAACAGGACACTTATTTCTATTTCCATGACTAGCACTCGCTGCAATCAAAGATTGTTCATTTGAAGGTAATGATTCTGAAAGCAGAGTCAAATGATTTGAGACTTGTGGATGTGAACATGGTGCATAGAAACCTGAAAATTTCCAATTCCAAGAAAAAAAAAAACAAATATCTCAGCACATTAATACTCATCAAAATCTGAAATCATCCATTCAAATTTACAACGAACTCTATATCTGAATTTCTACTAATGAAGAAAAAAAAACAGAGGATATTAAAGTTTTCAACTTTTTTCAATTGCACGATCTCAAAGGAAAAAGATAAGAAAAATCTGATTTCATCAAATTCAAATTCGTGAAGATGACGAATTATAAAAATTTCAATAACGAAGTCTAAATCTTAATTATTACTAACAAAGAAAAACAGAGGATTTTAAAGTTTACAGCTTTTGTTTTGTTTCTCTAACCTAAACGGATCATGAGAACTTGCCCATAAATTTAATCAACGTGAATTGAATTAAAATCGATGTCTTTGGTAATTTACCGGTGATTGAAATTGGAGAATCGTCGATTCCGAGTTTGTCTAGTTTCAAAGAGGAGAAGCTATGCCAGAAACCTTCGTCGACGGAGCTGTTCAATGGAGCGAATTGAAGTATCATTGGTGAATTCTCAGCCATGGGGATCTTATTTCTGAGTAATTGCTATTTCTCAGAGAGTCAAATACTGTAAGAAAGAAGAAGGAAAGACGATGACGGAGAGAAGAAAGAAAGAGGAGTCGTGGAAGGAACAGAGTTAAATCCGGGTCGGGTTGGATTTAAATCGAAGCAAACCATAACCGGTTTTAAAATTAAAACAAAATTTAGGACGGTTCAGGTTAGGCACGGACAAAATATCTAAATGGATTTTAAATTTTTATATACGAAGAAGCAAAACTGAATCCTAAACAAACCAACAATCGAAATGATATTAATTTTATATAATTATAAAATATTAATTTTATTTAGACGTGATAGCTCAATTACCTAAAATTACAATTATAAACTTGATAATATCATTTGTTTTTAGACCGAATAACTAAAATAACCAAAATATCTGAAAGTTCATAGTTATATTTGTAAAATTTAACCAAATTTTATTCAAATATAACTAATTTTTTTAGTTTTATCTAATATTTCAAATATCCAAACCTAGATGAAATCGAACTAAATCCAAACCAAAATCTTAAAATACCCAAATGCCTAAATCTATAATACCAAAATATTTGAAACCTGAAAAAAACTGATCTGAACTCAAACATGTACCCAAATGTTTAGGGCTAGTTCAGATTTTTAAATCAGTTAATTCGGTTCGGATTGAATTGGCTTTAAAAAAAATTGAAGCAAACTGAAATCGGATTGTTTAACCAAAAAAAAAAAGAACAAAACCTGACCGTTTAGCAGCCTTCTTGCATAAAAATTGACTCAAATTCGGTTTAGTAACGTCTTCTCAATTGTAATTGTTAGAATTTGTTATTTATCCAGTTTTAGCATGTGTTAAGAGCGTCAAAACACAGATCCCGCAAATACTTTAACAAAAATGTATTACACTTACACTTCAAGCAATCATTTAAACTTTCATTCTCCTTGGCAGATTAAAAAAAACATTTTGGCGAAGTCGTTGAAATTAATTTGGTATTATAAAATTTTCATTTCAAAAACATTTTTTTAAAAGCTACCTATTTATAATATATATATATATATTGATAAATTATATGCTCTGTGGGTTCATGTTATTTTGATAGTTTATTCTTTATACTTATTAATTTGAATAATTTGTTATTATAATGTAAGGTCAACAAAGAAAATTTACGTTTTATTATAGTAAGCACATATTTTTAATTTTCTCATTTTATTTTGCAAATAGTAATGTTAAAATTATATTTTAATTTTTAAAGTAAAATAATATTTTAATTTTTATGAATATTTTTAATTATTAAAATGTCCATGCATAGCAGGGGCCATGATGCTAGTTATATAATAAATTAGATAACTTATATTTTTTTCATGAGATCATCCTATATAATAGATTAAAAAGTATCTCTAAGGATGACACATCATTCATATTTTAATTAATTTTTAAATAATACAGTTCTTCATTATTTGACATCTAATCATTAACTTGAAATTAATTAACATAAAATCATTGAAATCAGTTAAATTTGTAGTTTATTTTAAAAGAAAACAATAGATACCCTAAAGCTAAAAGAATAGTACATCTAATCAATTTTTAACTAATTTCATCAACATGATTTTACGTTTACGTAATATATGATTAAGTTTTTTAAATATGAAAAATTGAATCAACAAGAAATAAGAAAATGTAAAATATAAGAAAATAAAACCAAACATAAGTAAAACTTACATAAATATAAAATATAGTTTAATTTATTTTCACGTATATATTTATTACATAATAATTATTTATTTGTTATTAATTTTTAAAAATATTAATAAAATTAGTTTAGATATTTATAAATTATAACCATACATACAATATATACAAAATTCCGTGCATATGTGCATGCATAAATCTAGTATGCATATAAAATTAGGATTCTTTATTGAACAAGGTCATTTGTTATTATTGTATTGGGTCTGATCATGGCAAACCAGAGTTAGTAAACGATGAATGGTAAAACTTAGGGTTCGTTATAGACTTGAATTTTAAGAAAAAAGCATTTCTAATAATCGATCTTTTGCATCACCACATAAACTTCACACTTTCACAAAAGACATACGACAGTCTAAAATCTAAATAGTAAATACTATTTTTAGACATAAGCTATTCAAATTATTTTTAGACATAAAACCCACACACACACTATTAAGCTTAACCGGGTAGGCTATGCATGACTTCATACAATTGGGTAGGAAGCTTTCATGGCAAGACCACATAATCCTTGTTTATCTTTCACATCTTTTTGAATCCTCATATAACCACTTTCTCCCCATTTTGTTCCCCAAGAATTCTTGATGATCCAATACTTTGATCTGTTCGTTGATTCGCTGTATCCAACTGCAGTCACAGCATGATCAAGATATTTGGTGCATTCTCCAGTGAACACAACGGAAGAATAGAATTGGAAATCAAAACCACCTCCTTCAATTCCAATGCTAACCGGTTGGTTTGCCACTGCCTTCATCAATGCGTTCTCATCGTTAACCGGAACATCCTCATAACGTATGATGTTTAATCATACAAGAGATAATTAAGACTCAAACAAAATATGGATAATATCTTGGGATATTTGAACATTTGATTTGGTTCGGTTTGGTTTATTCGGATGTGAGAATTATGATCAAAGTTTATACGGTATGGTTTATGTGGTTATTTCTGTTTCAGTTTAAACAATAGGGTTTGTGTGATTAATTTGGTTCAGTTCGGTTAGAAAATTTTAATACTCTAAGGTTCGTTTTTTTTTTAATTCGGCTAGCATTTAGACTAAAAATAACTTAAATTAAGTATATTAAAATATATTTTATTTATATTATCAAACCTATTTTTAGTATAGATATCTTAAATTTTAGATAATTTTGTTAAGTTTTGGCTATTAAAATAGAAAACCGATTATGGAAGCACCCTTAGTCCATTGGTTAAAGATTTAAGATTTTTACACCTGGTTAAAATCGATCATGTTTATAAGCAAATTTTGGCTCTCCTCGGTTTAAAATTTTCGATTTTGATATGATTGAATTTGGTTTATTCTGTTAATTTTATTAATATGCCGCGCTCATTAATTAAAGTGAAACCTGTGATAGAAGTTGCTTTTGGATTAGTCTTTTTGGAATTGCAAGTAGCGTCTTCGCCTTTGTAAGGATAATTTGATTCAGTTGTCAAACCGCCAGTCGCGATTATGTGCTCAAACGCAGTATCCATCAAACCGCCACCGCAGCCAAAATCGTTTGTGTCGCAGTCGACAAGCTCTTGTTCAGACAAAGAGATAAGTTTTCCTTTCTTTATTTGTGTTGCTCCTTCTATAGCCGCAACCGCTGAAAACGCCCAACAACATCCTACACAAACATCACTATCATTAGTGCCACCATCATAAATATTTTCATATATGTTTAACTTTATCTATCTCAATAAAACGGTGTGAAACGAAATAAAATCATAGCAAAGTTATCATTGAGATGTACAAAAAATTAGTCTATTCGATTCGGTTGTGTTATTTCCGTTTTTTTTCTTTTTAGTTTTTTTTTTGGTTTTAAGCATTTATTAAGATTTTAAAGTATAATTATAAAATATGTATAAAAATATAACAAGAAATAATTCTTATTTTTATATAATATCAAATGAATATAATTAATTCTATGATTTTATCTTTTCTATAAATCTCAGTTTAAAATTTTCGGTTTTGATATGATAGAAAACTTTGTTGAACTATATGGTTATTCATTTCGGTTAGTTACACTAAATTTTTGGTTTTCTCGATGTGTGTTTTTTTTGTTAATTATACTAAAATTTTTTTATGAATTCATGAATTGCGCCAAAACTGTTAAATCACCGTTTTTCTTTTATCAAAACCGTAAAATCTTGATTTTTATCAAACTTGCAGAATTACATTTTTCCGCTAAAACAACAAAATCGGTTTTTCCTTATGTTTGGTATGATAAACATATCAGATTGATTGAGTTAAACCAATTTCAGTTCGGTTTTGGTTTTAAAAGACATCAGTTCAATTCGGTCTAATTTATAAATATTTGAATAAGGCTTTGATTTATACCGCAACTGCCTTGATTCTTGATAGGGGTCACAGCTCCGTTCTTCCTCCAGTCAAAAGAAATTGGCAAAGCACTAGAAGAAACGTTTTGGTACCTAAACGGTGTCGTTTTAGTTTTTCTTTGGCTAGATAACACCGAGTCTCCTTTGTAACCAGTGTACATAGAACGGAACTCATCATTGGTTAAATCAGCGAACTGATTCACCGCAAGTTTAAACGTTCTTCCAGCGGGAAGGTTGTTTAAACGTTCAATGCGTTCGACGTTACGTTTGAACACAACATAACGATTGTTTTTCTCATTCATGTCTCCATAGACACGACCGTGTTTGGTCATCCAGTCGTCGTGCCTCTTCTGCATGATGCGTTCATCGTCGAGTGGACGAGAAAGTGTTATGGAGAAACAGATTGATGAAATTAGAGAAACAATGAGAAAGATTTGCAAGTGTTTAAAAGCCATTGTTTTAGAAGAGTTAGAGGATTTTGATGCTAATTTGTTTACTTCAAAAGGGTTTTGAGGTGGGGGGTTTTATAGTGAAATAAGTTTGATGTTATTGCCTTATTAGTAATTTGTTCACATGAAGCTGATTGATCCAATGTATTTCTACTTTACAAGTTATGATCTTATATATATATATATATATATATATATATATATATATATTTATTCATGTATACATAACTAACTGATGGTTTATGTTGATTACGTAGATTTTCTTTTCTTATGTCAAATTGAAGTCAAGTCTTGGTCACTTCACTCTGCTCGGATTTAAAGTTTTAGTTGCGGGTTTAGTTTTGTAAACAAATACATTTGAAAATTAGGACGTTCGGATCTATTAAAAATACATATCTCTAAAACTTGTGATGCACTATGTTAGTGGTCATCACAATCAGAGATTTTTAATTTTTGATGTGCTGTCACAAAGAGAACGTATATATCTACTTATTTTGAAAGAATTAAAATTTATATTTAAAGAAGCAATTTCGTATACCATTTTCAAGAAAATTATCGTGACTATTAGTATTTTTAAATTATATTGGAACTAATATTTGTTAGCACTCAACATATAAATTTATGTATATATAATTACTGTTTTTATTAGGATATAAAAAGCCATTTTCTTAAAACGGCTAGGATCAGAACTTTTATAATTTAAAACAATGATATTCTGTGTAACAGATTTTTTTTTTGGTTAAAATTTTAATAATTTTATAATTTTAAAGTACAGTAAAAGTATGAATTCAATCGTCCGTTTTTTGGGTTTTATAAGTTTTCTCTGTGAAATTATTTTAATTTTCCCCTAGAAATTGGAATTTTCATATTTCTTCCATCTCAGCTTTGCTAACGAGTTTTTTTTCAACTAGAAAAAAACATAATACTAGATTTTCAATTTTGTTTCTAACGGAAATAAAGGCCTTTAAGAGTCGTTACGTAAGGTTACCTTTAATGCATCAAAATCACTAATCTCATAAAAAACATGGAATCTTTTTTTGTCGTTTCATTAATTAAATTGTTCCTAGCTTGAATTCAAAGATTCCATTCATTCCGAAGAGAACCATTCGTGCAAGTTAAAAAGCTTACAGAGGGAAAAAGGGTTCGACAGAATTAACAAACTCGATCAAATCATCGAATCATAGTCACTCACAACAAGTAAATTTCATTACGCTAAGTATCCTTTTGTAGATAATCTAAAGGATTTGCTAAAAATTTCCTGTTCAATGATGTTTCCCACCAATTTCATCTATTTGAATCTCTATGAAATTTGCATTGTTCTCCTTAAAATGTAATATAATTGTTAGTTAGGATCTTAATTAGGGATACTAAAAGAAAAATGAATAGTCGTTAATTAGGCCATAAGAGTGATACGTACGAAATTGCATTTTTGGGTTAATTCCAAATCATATAGTTGGCAGAAGTGAGAATAACGTCTACAGTCTAAACGACTAAATTGAAATTGACAAATAATTGACTACTTTACAAATAAAATGAAGTTGTTTTACTTTGTTGATATATTTTATTTTCTTACAAAATTAATTATCATCAAATATATTGTTAATACATTATATATATATGTAAATATTAATCCATATATATATATATTATAAAGTGTAGATACAAATTAATACTAATCATTGGAAAACTCTTATTTTAACCAAACATATTAATCTTTATATTATAGACTCTAAATATAAATTAATTAACAAATTGAAAAATATATAAAATAGAGGTACAACAAAAGAAAGTAAAATACATGGTAGGAGAAAGGAGAAAACATTGGATTAAAACCAAACAAAAAAATGGATTAAAAACAAAAAAGGGAGTAAAAAGTACCATAAATTTATTTTCTTTTCTTTTGGTTAAAAAAAAGAGAGTGAAAAGTTACCATAAATCTTCATGTTACATGCATGCGAGTAGAAATATATTCGATAGAATTCAAAGTTCTCACATTTGGAGGATTTAGCTGATGCAAGTTTTGTTCAGAGACCAATCAGTTGGCTGAAAACGTTTATTCGTATGAGCACTTGATCCCATAAGACACTTACGACCGGTAACGAGATCCATGCTTTCAGATAGAATAGGGTACAAGTGTAAGATGGTCTTGCCCATCAAATTTTACTAGAGCCATTGTATGATCTAGCCCAAATACTCCTAGTAGTATATATATAACCGGTCCATAGACCAAAATTAAGCAATTGTGCTAGTATATTCGTCTAAACTAATTATATTTGGCTCTAAGAATCGGCCTAAGTTAAAAAGCGATATTTAGCCTAGAATCTATTTTTAATACTATAAAGCATAAATATAAATTAATTAGCATATTGAAAAAGCTACCAAGAAAAAATGAGAAGCTATTGGATTAAGAGAATAAAAAATTGGGGGAAAACTGAAAAGAGTAAAAACATCCACGTATTGTAGCTTTACATGGCTTGTAGAAACTATAAGGTTGAGAATTATGTGTTCAGCATATAGGCGTCAAAACGGGGCTAAGTCCTCAGGCATATCTAGTCTGATCGATTATGATGTGGATATGAACACAAAAATATTAGGCTTGTTAAAAGGTGGACTTCGCGAACAAACCTAAATGAATTGCGGGTTTTAGAGGATTATGCTAGCGGACTAGCAGGTCAGCCCACAAGTTATAAATATTTAATAAAAATAAATAATTTTTTTATAGTTATGATAATATAATATGTGATAAAATAAAAAAATTTAACATATAAAAATTAAAAAATTTACAAAAAATGATATTTAAAGTTATTTTAAATTAAAAAATTTTAGTTTTAATTTTTTAAAATAAAATTAATTTTTAATAATTTTAGAAATATGAAAACTAAGCTCGCGAGCTAGTCCACTTACCTGCTGAACTTAGTAGAGCGGATCTGAACATAACTTTTTTGCATGCGGATCTAACGAGCCGAGTTGTTGCAGTCTAAAAAAAATTATCTGTCGTGGGTAGGGCCAAACGGACGCATGCCAGTCCGTTTGACACCTCTAGTTCAGCACATCCGCGTATTGTCACATAAGCCACCCAAGCAACGGCTTAGGACATTTTTTTGTTAGTAAAGCTTAGAGCATCATTATATGAAATTCACCCTTAGATATGTGTTTTTCTTTTTTCTTTTTACCTTCATTATTTAATAAATTCTCTTAGGGCATCAAAGTTATATTTTTATTATTTATTATGGTTTTATGTAAATGTTTTAGGATTTTCTGTGTGTTTAATTATGAGATCTTCTTATGTTTTCAAGTATGACTATTCCCCTATTTGTTCTTAACATAAGTCCATAAGCAACAAAAACTGAGGGCTAGTTTTCTGAGCAAAATAATTGTATCATTGCTTGAGCTCAAACTAGTCACATTAATTAGTACTAACAAATATGCTTTCTACTAAAACATAAAAAAATTCTTTCACTGAAAGAACAAGTTTTGTATACAAATTAAAAAAAGGCTTTTAGAATTATATTTTTTTAGTTTCCAGTTGTTTGACCGTATAATAGTTACGGTTTCTTCTAGTTTTAAGACAACATCAAAGAGAGAAAAAAGGGTAGTCAAAAAACAAATTTAGAAATCAATGCTATAATTAAGCTATAATGAACAAATATTCTTAAATTCAAAACGTATAGAAACTAATTTTAAATTTAACAATCAACGATTTTACTATTTTCGTCTCAATCTAAAAATAACAATCGGGTGTCTATTATAAAACCAAACTCGGTGCTCCACGATAATAGTTGTCCTCTTCTGAAACATATCTCAACTTATTGTTTGAATATAACCTAGATATCAAAAAGAAGAGAAGACCAAAAAACCAAAAAATCTCTAATAAAAATGGCATCCAAAGCCATCTTCCTCTCTTTCTTTGTCGTCTCCGCCGTGTGTTTGTCCTCGCTCGCCGGTTTCGCCGCAGCTGATGCTGACGACTTCGATCGTTTCCAGATTCAGGGATCGGTTTACTGTGACACTTGCCGTGTCCAATTCGTTACCCGTCTCAGCAAATTCCTTGAAGGTATATTATACACACACACACACACACCATATTCTCGTATTCATGAATGTTTATAAACAATGCAACCGGTGCATTTGAATAGGATCCTGATCTAAAATAAAATTCTATTATAAGAATATATTAACTCATTTTACGTTACTACATCAAATTTACGTTTAATAACAATTGTGTGATGTGTGCCTCCGCGCACTATCTTGCATGTTGGAACTAGGGATGCATGCAACGTCGTAAAATAATTATATCTTAGAGTATTATCATCACAAATTTAAACTTTATTTAATTCAAATTAATTTATGTTGAAACAATCAATAAATGGTTAATTTGATTTAAGGCTTTAGACTTTATAGTGCTAGTGATTCACTCCTCGGCTACTACATAATCGATTCAGAATCGAAATGGAGAAAAGCTTGAGACAGAACCACAAAAAATATATTAGTCTTTAGACTACTTTTGTTCAACTATCTCGTACATTGATTTTTATAAATTTATATCAATTATACATAAAGCGGTTCTATCACTTAACATATTCAAATCTCGAAATCATTTCTTTTAGTACTCGTATAAAAAAAAATTATATTCTTTATATTCTGTTTTTACATTTTTGTGTGTTTTGTGAAGGTGCGAAAGTGAAGTTGGAGTGCAGGAGCAGAACAAACGGAACCATAACGTTGACGAAAGAAGCTGTTACCGACAAAACAGGAAGCTACAGGATGGAAGTAACCGGTGACCATGAAGAAGAAGTTTGCGAGCTCATGTTGGTCCAATCACCAGACAGTGGTTGCAGTGATGTCAGCAAAGAGGCTTACCTCCGTAAAGCCGCTAAGATCAGTTTAACGGCGAATGACGGAATCGTCTCTCACGAGACACGTATCGTTAACCCTCTCGGTTTCATGGTTCAGACTCCGTTAGCTGAATGTACTGCCGCTTTCAAGGAGCTCGGAATTGTCCCTGACGTCACCTTCTAAGCATAAAACAACATATGACATGAGAGATTTTCTATTTGCTTAATTTTTATCAAGTTTATATATTGTTGTTACTATAATTATTATCAATTAATATCATCATTAATTAATTATTAATGTTGATTTTTGGCGTTTTTTATTTATTTTGATTTGTGAGTGATGATGATACTTTGTTGTTCTATATATAGTAAAAAGAATGTAATTTGGTGATATACTGTTGAGGAAATTATCTATTAATTATTACAAAAAAAAAGTTAAATTAGCAAATAGAAGTTTACTGTTGAAAATTTTGGATTTTAGATGAAAAACAAAATTTAGAAGGAAACAAAATGCAATTTGGTTGAATACAATTGAGGAAATAAACTATTACTACAAAAGTAGGATAAGTAAATAGAAGTTTAGTGGAAGCACATTTGGCCTAGAGTATTGAAGTTTGTCGTGGTCTCCTATGCTGCGGAAAAACATGTCTATTATGAACAGTGGCAGACTCAAAAATAATTTTTAGGGGGTTCAACTTATAAAAAACAAAAGTTAGTATGTTTCTAAAAATATTTTAGCATTTTTTATATGTACATACTAAACAAAATTCCGTTATAAATTTGGAATTTTTTTTAAAAACATCCTTTTATCTTTGATTAAAAAGTTATATATTTAATTTACAAACCAATTGAATGGACTATTAAGAGAAGTAGAGAATAGATGAAAGTAAACAAGTGAAAATACGTCAAACAAAGTTACCAATTGAGCCACCAGTGCATAGTTAATATATAATGAACAAAATATCTAATATATATATTTAAGGGGTGTCAGATGATCCCTTCTTTGAACGTAGATTCGCTAATGATATGAGATGTCTTACATGCATAAACGTCCATTATAAATTTGTGTGTTGCAGAGAAAACATATCCATCATGAGGATGCTGTCGAGAAGAATTTCCATTGTAAAATCATTGTTTAGAGAAGTTGTTTGGCAAAAAAAAAAAAAAAAAACATTTTAGCCTGATTATAAAGGTGGTCTTAAAACCAGCAGCTTTGACGTCTCGAACTTAACACTCATCATATCTAAAAACGCTGACTTAACCACTATCTCTAATAGTAATGGTGAAATATACAGACAAAAATAAAAATAAATAGAAGTTTACTATTGCCAAAAACGTGTTATGTTATTTGTACTCATATTTTTAATGCATCATCATTTGGATTCACTTTCGTAGACAAATATCTCTAAAATAAGATAGATCACAAAAAAATCAGATGGGTTCATGATCTTTTTGAGAAAGAACGAGCATCTATTGTAATGCATATGTCGAATTTTCCTTTCTTTTTGTTATGTGTTTTGCTGGCTGTTTTTATCGGATTTTTGGACTCCCTTTAATTATAGTCGATATAAAAGAATAATACCCTCAATAATGTTTTGATTATAAACTTTCATAGTGCTGTCATATGGGAAAAATACCCACCTCATAACAAAAAAAATACACTTTAAAAGATAGACGAAGTTATGATTTCAAGAATCGAAATGGCTATTATAAATTATACGCTTATTGAGCTATGTGAGAATTAAGAAAAATGTCTAAATTAAAAAAAAAAAAACTAAGCTATGTTTTTTATAGGTTTTGGACTCACAGTTTATGTTTTTAAGTTTAGAGTTAAATATATAGATTTTAGGGTTCATAAATTAATGTTTATGATCCAGATTTTATGGTTTAGGATAAAAACATTATTTATAAATTTATTAAAATCTAGACTATTTTTGAAAATTTACTATGAAATTTAGCATATTTAATGTATTTTCCTTTATTTATTATAGTATAGAACATTAGAACTCATCATTTTTCCGTCCCAACTTCAAATGGAACCTGACATCTTCCAAATTGAGATATATGCCCACTCTTACTAGGTTAGTATGACTAAATCTCGGTTTTTCTTTGAAAAACTAATTTAATTTGTTTTAATTAAGTTCTATTAGTGTTCAAGGTTATGGGTTCAAACATATAAAATACTATGCACCAAGTATTGTACTAGATCCATACGTATAACAAAACATTGATGGACCCTTAATTGTGTATATAACTTAGGATAAACGATACAAGAGTAAATATTCCTAAGAAAGTTACATCACACTAACTCTTCCAAGAATCAAAGAAGCAAAAGTCAAATGGTATCACTAGGGATGTTGTAGTGGATAAAAAAACTTAGCCTGACCCAAGTTTTTTTTTTAACCCGTTTTTAAAAAAACTCAAAAACCCGAAATCCAAACAGTGTAATCCAGAAAAAATCTGTTAGTTTCGAGTTTATCTGCAAATAACCGAATTATTTTTTGTGTTTTTATTTAATTTATTTTTAAAAATATGTATGTTATTAAAGTTTAACAATAAAATTAAATTAACTTTGGATTAATATTTAAAATTTTTTATTGATTAAATTTGTTAACGACGTAAAAGTATTAAAAATAAATTTATTTTTGAGTTAGTTTTAAATATTTATATATGATTTTTAATATTGATATTATTATTTGTTAAACATGTAAAAACATAAATAAATGTATATTTATTTTTGAATTATTTTTATAAATATTAATACGTTTTAGAAGTATTGATATAATTATTTTTATAACTATCAATATAACCATTTTCATAAGTATTGATATATTTTTTATAAATTTTATAAACATGTTACATTTGTTGATATTGTTTTATGCTTTAGCGGAAAATGTCATTTCACAATTTTTTCTGCCAAAATTGTGTCAATATAATTTAACACAACGAATGCAACCAACCAAAATGCAAGAATAACACAACGCTGCAAAAGAAAACATTTTTTATCAACAAAATTAATAACGAAATTCAAATTTTCCAAAACAAACAACAATAAATATGCAAGAACTATAATGTTCTATAATAGTAACTCAATGCGCTAGATTTTGTACACAAGCCTCTGTACTAAAGTAGAGAGTCAAGAATTTCCAAGTCTAACAACTATTATAGCAAGCTACGGTTCCTCGAACCGAGACAAAATATCAGACATATAATACATTTAGTCGACCTTAAGAGCATAGAGAACAGAGAAGATCAAAGCACCTATAATGCCACATTCTACAATGAGGATGATAAAATTGTCTTCTAATTTTTTATTTTGAGATCGATCATCGAAAAATTAATAAAACACAAAGCAAGGTAAGGAAATCAAGAAAGATCCATTGCACATTCTTGTGATTTAATAAATATGCAAGCTCCATCAACTCGGTAAGACTAAGAGAACAAGGGATAGACACTAGTACCATAACAAAGCTATTTTCAATCAGTAGTATTGGTAAAACTCAAGTCAAAAGGTACAACTTGTAGAATCTAACACAGTAATCATCACACAAATATTCCTAAGAAAATTTGATCAATTTACCACACTAACAATTCGAAGAATCAAGAAGCGAGAGTCAAATGATATCATCCAAAGAATGATCAAAAGACGATCATACAACCAACCAAAATGCAAGAACTGTGTTCACCATACAGCTCTTATAATCTAACACAACGCTAAAAAAAAGTACAAAAAAGCATTTTAAACAAAGCAAACAACAATAAATATTCAAGAACTATAATGTTATGTACTAGAGTAGTCAAAAACTTCCAAGTCTAATAACTGTTATATCAAACTACACAAAATAGTAGACTTAGAATACATTTAGTGGACCTTAAGTGCATAGAAGATCAAAGCACCTATTATGCCACATTCCTACAATGGGGATGATAAAATTGTCTGCTAATTTATACTTTTGACATCAATCTTTAGAAAAGGTTTACTAAAACGCAAAGCAAGGTGGGGAAATCAAGAAATATCCATTGCACATTCTTGTGATTTAATAAATATCTAAGCTTCATCAACTCAGTAAGACTAAGAGACCAAGAGATAGATATTAGTACCACAAAAGAGATATTTTCAATTCAGTGTAATGTAAGGCCTCAAATCAACAGGTACAATTAGTAGAATCTAACACAGTAATCATCATTCATTATTGTATAATGCAGAATGTCATTTCACATGTTTAAACAATCACCAAGTGTTTAGAGCATAACATACAACACATACTTTTGAGATTCAAGGAAACTACTACATAATCTGCAGGACGTTCAAAATAAATATCTAGTTGCAAAATATTTGAGGAATGAATTAGTGATTTAGTATCTAATGAAACCTTAGTGGTAAGAGCTATGGCTACAACTAGAAGAGTTAAATTAAGAGAATAATTGGAGCAAATGGTATTAGCATTCATCAAATACTTGCAGACAAGATGCATCCATTTCATAAAATGAGAAACATTAGATACATACAACCCCAATACAGAGATTAAATATATATATATATATATATATTGAACACACAATGTAATGTTCACCCAAAGTAAAATCTACCTTTCTATCAGTTAATGTTGCCGAATTTCAGAATGTCATTTTTCATGTTTAGAACAATCACAAAAGGGTTTAGAGCATAATACAAAACAAATATATTCAAGATTCAAGGAAACTATTACCAAAGTGGAGGAGTCTTTATCTACGTTCAAAATAAATAGCTACAGAAGACTCCAAGAAGCATCCATTTCATAAAATAAGAGACCTTAATTATGATACATACAAATACAAGCACCAAATCAAGAATAATATATGGGAGACCGCATGATACATTTGAGATTCAAGGAAACTACTACCATAAACTGTAGGAGTCTCACAACAAATAATATATAGGAAACTCCAAGATGCATCCATTACAAGAAATGAGAGACCTTATTATGCATACAAGCACTAAAACAGAGATAAAGAGTATTTTAAACAAATAATGTAATGTTCCAATACCCAAATTTTATCAATGGATATGTAAGAAACAAGTTTCTTGAATATGACGGATACTAGATCAAGGATAGTAATGTTATCAAGACAGTTGTTTTACAAATAGTGCTTAGATCTACATTTCTAATTAGAAATAGTACTTAAATCTGCATTTCTAGTTTCTTTACGTTACATATAAGTCAATTAATAATGTCAAGGATAGTTTATCAATAAGTTTATACAATCTAACATATAATATATCAATGAGAGTACTTTTGTCAAGAAACATTTTTAACTATAAATGTCTCTTAGATCTGCATTTCTAATTTCTTAACTTAATTTGTAAATTT
The DNA here is from genome assembly GCA_028015245.1 of Cardamine occulta. NCBI lineage: Eukaryota > Viridiplantae > Streptophyta > Magnoliopsida > Brassicales > Brassicaceae > Cardamine > Cardamine occulta. Next base: position 1,444,973 of record CM051384.1, read on the forward strand.
TCACATTTAACGTTATCAATTTACCAGAGAAAAGTCTAGAAAAACATATACCTGAGAATATGAACACCTTTTGAAGCATGTACCTGAAAAAATAAAAATTAGTTTTACTTCACGTATGAGTCTCTTACTTGTGATCTTCATAATTGTATCAACTAATTACAAACAAGTTTAAAAAGCACATACCTGTTGAAGAAGTCTGCTATACATAAAATCTCTTCAGAGTCTTACAATTTGAACACCTCCAGAAGCACATACATGAGAAAATCAGAATAAGTTAGTCTTCATTTCATGTAAATGCCCCATACTTACCTCGTGACTGAATTGTAATATTCATTTCACTATCTTCTTTAAGCCGTTAGTTTTTCTTTCCTAAAACTTCTTTGTAGTCGTTGGTCGTTTTTACCATCCAACAAGACTTTGATAAGTAACTTTTTCTTATGACTTATTTAAGCTGTTGGTCGTTTATACCATCCAACAAGTATAAAACCAATCTTTAGTCTTTAACAAGTACCTGTCTTATAACTTCTTTAAGTCGCTGGTCGTTGTTACCATCCAACAAGTTGGTCGTTTTTACCATCCAACAAGTCTAAAACCAATCCTTAGTCTTTAACAAGTACCTTTGTCTTATGACTTCTTTAACCTGTTGGTAGTTTTTACCATCCAACAAGTCTTTGATCCAAAAACTTCTTTTAAGGTGTTGGTCGTTTTTACCGTCCAACAAGTCTAAAACCAATCTTTAGTCTTTAACAATTATGTCTTATGACTTCTTTATGCCGTTGGTCGTTTATACCATCCAACAAGTTGGTCGTTTTTACCATCCAACAAGTTTAAAGCCAATCCTTAGTCTTTAACAAGTACCTGTCTTATGATTTCTTTCAGCCATGTGTTTTTTCATTCCATACCATCCTCATTAAGCATGCACTACCCACCATTCAATTCGCAACTTTTCTTGGGACAATGTCCCCAAAAAGAATCTGACAGAACACTATTAGATTAGTGTTTGCCCATGATCTTTTTGGGTTTTAAAAGAAAACATAAGATAAAACTAAAACCAAAAGGCACAATATATCACAGAAATAAGGATCGGCAAAACTTTAATCTCTTAGGGTTGATGAACCCAAAACCCAAAAAAAAACTTTCAAATCTTATAAAAAAGAGGAACTTTGTCATTGAATTAAGAAAACAGAGCAAGAAATAAAAATTAATCATCTCACAAACGAAGACTGTTCATATATGTTTGTCCTCGTTTGATCGATTTCAAACTAAAATATAGAAAAAAAAAACAGTAAAGATAGAGAAGTACCTCGACGGTTTCACACGTAGAGCCAAGCTTCCACCCAGATTCAACCCAAAGACCAAAATAGAAACCCTAAACAGAAGTTAAATACAAACGATTAGAAAACTTGGAAACCCTAAAATCAAAATCGCGAAAGAGGAAGAAGAGAAACCTAACCGATGGTAGCAGTTTCACACCGAATCAAGCATCCAAGTACCATCAAATCAAATACAATCAAAAACCCCTAAATCAGCACAACATTAGAATGGTTACACGAAACTTAGAAATTCTAAAACAAATTCGCGATATAAGGAAATCGAAAACTTACTAATTAAAGAATTGATCGGAAGAATATATGTAACGGATCTTTGATTGACAAAATCGAAGAATTGATAGAGAGAGTTCTTCAAAAAATGAGAAGAGAGAAAATTCAGAGTCTTTTTGAACAAGTGTGGAAAATATTTTCTCCGATTTGATTTTTCATCTGTTGCGTCTTAACAACGACGCGTTTCCTAACGGATCTATTTTAATGGGACACTAGATTAACCGCTGATCTGTCAGATACTCCAATCCGACGGTCCTGCAATTTCCATAATTCGTTGTTAGCACACGCACGATGTAAAAGGATTCAAACTTCAAAGTGTTGTTTGTTCTCTCAACGGTCTTAAAATGTAGGCCTAATAGAGTTCAAGTTAAGCCCAATAAGGCCCATTAGTTCAAATTTCAAATTTAGTACTTATTTACACTCGTTTCTTCTCGGTTTGCCACTTTCTGATTGAAGAGCTCCAAGACTCCAAGTATAAATATATTTCTTTTTTTTCCCTTCGATGACGATAGCATTTTAACATAGCTAATATGATTAACGACTTTTTCTGACCCAGTAGTATAAATTTACACTTTAGAATTATTTTTTCCAATCAATAGATCAAAGAAATTTACACAAATTTGTATTTATAGTAATGGAGGTAGAATAAAAACAAGATACTCCACCTATTTTAATTTTTAAGTATGGAAGTTTTCAAATAGATATGGTGCAAAGAAACTAATTACATGAGTATGATCCCAGGTGAAACATATGGACCCATGTCCCACGTGAGTGGACTATTTTTTTCTTTTAAAACTTTGGTACATAGTGGATGATTGTATCGAAGTAGCAGACAAAGTATATGGAAATAAATAGATATTTCCCCCACTCAAGATCTTTTCTTACGTCTTACGTATCTTGTCCAAATTATAAAAAGCTTCGAGGTTTTTTTTGGTCGGATTCTGGTTCACCGATCACCGGAATAATCCGATATGTTACCGTCGGCCAACTTTTTCCCGACAAGGGTGAATGTACCTCCATGTTATAGCATATATATCTTTTAACTGGTCCGAATATTTTAATTATTATGTTCTTATCTAACTAATGTCCTTATATTTTCAATCTTTTTCATTCTTTAACAAAAAAAAAAAAAAAAAAGTTATTTGCATGCACCTTTTTGGCCCCTTCTTGTTATTCCATGACTGAGGTCATACGCATAACAAGACCTATATGAGTCTATATCCTAAAATATTTGCTGTCTCATAAGGCCATATCTATAGAAAATCTCATAAGAAAATCAATTATTTTATATTTCTATAAAATAATAATAATTTTGTAGGGATTTCCAAAAAGAAATACAATTATATATCATTTAGTTTCTCTATCGGTTTGTATATATATTTTTAATATAGGTTTGTATTTTTTTACTTTTGAGTTAGCATACATTAACAGGACTAGAAATGTTGTTAATTAACTCTTCAAAAAAGTATCAACAAAAGAAAAACTCTTAAACGACGCTCCGTTGTTTTTTTTTTTCATGACAGAAAAATCTTGGATCGGAATATTGATTAATATATTATATATGACACATATAGAAAATCTAATATTTTTGCCTCTTAACCTCTAAATTATTTGAGTGTTTATATTTTAATAATCCTTATAATAAATAAACGTTCAAATGCAACTTCGTTTAGGATTCTCTTTTTTGTTATCAGTTAGTAATTTTTTTAATCTGTTACAAATATGGTGATGAATCTATATACTCCTACTAAATTGAGGTAAATGCTTTGTTTAGAAATTCAAAAAATGTCTTTATTTTAAAAAAATAGTTGTTGATTGTTTATAAGATTTTCACTAACTCTACCACTTCTAAAAAACATGTTAATTTTACTAGTTAAACTAATTAAGCGTGAGTCCGTGACAATGGATTTCTACTTACCCTTAGATCCCGGGCCTATATATATATATATTATTCTTTTCCATTCCTTTTTTATTTTGGTGAGACTAATAGACAAAAACTCGTAGCTCAAATAGTGGAAATCGTGATCATTTTGTGCGTCAAAGACAACTAATATATCCTTAAATAATCATTCATTTTGACAAAACGAAGTGTGTTCCTTATAGATTACTTCTATATAAGGAACCTAATCTACTTCTCTAGACTCTACGTTTGATATACCTATGATTATTTCCGCGGTAGTTTACTAGATATTTTGTCGATTTATTTCTGCTAAATGTAGATAGTAGATGTTTCGCGATTTATTGTTGCTGCTACAATATTGAAGATGACCTGACTATGACGACAACGATGTCATAAGCTAAATTATTGTAATTATTAAAAGAATGATTTAAAGTATTATAAAGTTATATATAGTTGGCTATATATATATTAATTCAACAACAGGCTACAGCCACTAAAACAAGCATGTTGATGAATTAATTAACAAGTCATTATAAGAATTAAGAACTTATAAATAGCATAATACAATGAGTGATTTACGTTGCTAGTCCTACATTAAATAACCTAAAATATTTTTAATTTTGTGAACAACATAACATGCTTTATGCGGAATTGAATCTAGATAATAACAATATGGCAACATTAATACAAACGATTACTATATTATATGTTTGGCCAGTTTAAAATAGTTATTATTAATTAAAAATAAAATTTACAACATAATAGTGCATAAATATGTACACCCATGACCCAAAAATGTTAAAAGGAATAATTAAAATCAAACTAATCAAATTATTAAAGAAAGAAAATCACCTTCTCGTGGGTCCAGTAATGACAGGTCACCTCAATCGTCCATTGTTATACGCCCCACTCAATAAGATATATTCTCTGAATTTTCTTTCCATTTGTGTAATAAATATCTCTATACTAATATTAGAAAACACATTTATAAAAATAACACTAAAATTATATAATATTATAAAAATTTCATTAGAAACGAAAATTTCTGTTAATTTATTATGGATAAAAGAGGTTTTAAATTTTGAAAAAATATTCTCTGAACCTTTTTTAATCTGTTTTAAAATTTTAATACAAAATATATAAAAACTTAAATCTTTATTAAATCAAATATATATATATATATATATACTAATAGGCAAGTATATCCTTATCTTATATATACCACTTAAGATTACGAATTTTTGATGTAGAATATTATTTTTTATACGTTCTCTCGAAATGATAACACTTCTTAGCAATTGATTTCAATATATTCGGGCAACCATTGGTGGACCAAATTTAGATTTGGCCGATTGTGGACCGGATTGTGCAGTATGTGATCAGGCTCTGATATTTTATTAGATTGTGAGTTTTTAACTTAAAACCAATTACCGAATAAGTGTATTGGTATATTGGTATATACTACTTAAAATCTCTGTCAAATTTTCGATGTGAAATTTTATATACCACTTAAGATATCTGTCCAACTTTTGATGTGAAATATTCTTCCCAATATATTTTTTCGAGATTATAACACTTCTAACCTTTGATCTTGGTATATTCGGACATCGATCAGGGGACCAAATTTGGATCGAAGCGATTATGTCGGATTTGGCAGCATGTGATTAGGTCTTTTAACCAAATTAGATTATGTGCTTTTAACCAAATGTCCAATTGACACAGATCAATCCATTTAATATCTCTGTTATTATATCATATACTTAATAGTGTATAAATGATATAAGTCAATCCATTTATTGCTAATATGTTTTGAGTTAAAAATTTTATAATTTAATATGTTATTAGAGTCTGATCATAAGTTGTCCATATTACCAGCTCTGAGCCGAAGCTAGACAAGTTTGGTCTTGCACCCTTTTGGTATAATATATATTTAAGCAGCTGTTAATTGCAATAATAACTTCAGAGATCTGATGGTGAAAAGCTAAAAATTCTCTCTCAACCTTTAGCTATCATTTTCTTGCTTTTTTATTTTAAAAAAATAAATATTTCATTAGCAGCCTTTTTTTGGCTTGCAGTCTTTTTGTTTTCAGTGCCGGTCTTGGTTGTCCAACTTGATTCTTAATCGATTTGATCCAAAATTTGGTTCGGTGATCAATGCCCAGCTATACCCAAAATCAATAGCGAGAAGTGTCATCATCTCGAAATGATGTATTGAGAATAATATCATACATCAAAAGTTGGGTAGGGGTCTAAGTAATATATAAATTATATGAATCTATCCATTTATTGACAATTAGTTTTGAGTTTGATGATATTCATGTAAAAATAAAATTTTTGGTATAAATGGTTAAGATATTTTGGAATCATGTATTTAAATATGAGAAAATGTAGACTTTAAATATTTTATAAGAAAATTTAGAAATTTTGATTAAAAAATAGTTAAATTAGTTAAACAATTTGCAGTTAATTAAGTTGTATTCTTTACCATAGGTTAAATTGAGAAATTATTCTCTCCTTTTTTTAACTGGTGTTCTGTTTTTGAAATAATTTACTTTACTATCTAAAATATGTTTCAGCCATATTTAACAATGGTTCAAATGCAGCACGAACTATGAACACTATATCATGGTGGTCTTTTTGAATCTCCTCCTACACATAACATATATACATAGTTGTTAAAATATCACACACACACATTACACATATATGTATACATGTGAAAATTTTCTAATTACATAAAATGTAACGCATGTAAATTCTTTAATTAGATTTGAACATATGTCAAAATAAAATTAGATACCTCTTATTATGATCACACGCGTAAAAAATTATAATTAAAATGGATTACAATTCATGTAATTAATTAATTAAATTCTAACACGTGAATTGTTTGATTTTTTTTAACGGAATTTTTTTAATAAAAGATAAGTTTCATTTCAAAATTAATATATCTTATTAGAAAGTTGTCAGTTCAAACAGTTTCCGAATTTTGGTATAGCATTCGATTTTGCATATTTACTTTTGATTTGCATAGTTTCTGAATTGATTTATATTATATATACATCGGGTCCACCTAGGTAATTATGTCGGGTTTTGAAATTAAGCATTATAAATAAATTATGAATTTTGAAATATTCGCATGATATGATTGAAACCTAGTGAATATTTTCTTCTTTTAAAAGATATAACTTAATCTACTCATTCTCTTCTCTTTCTTTTTTTTTGTCAACATCTGTTCATATATTCTCTTTAGCTTTTTCAAGATCTCTCTTTCTCTTACTTCATTCGAACTGTTAACTCCAAAAATACTTTCATTTCATTTTCCTTTTCTTTTCCTTTCCTCATCTACACCAAACTTTCCCTATAATCATGTCCTCTCACAATCCACCGGATCATCCTCCTTCCTCTTCCAATTCTGGCCACCATAAGCCACCACTTAGCCGCTACGAATCGCAGAAACTTCGAGACTGGAACACGTTCTTACAGTACCTTAAAACCCTAAACCCACCCACAACAATCTCTCGATTCGACCACACACACGTCCTAAGCTTTCTCAACTATTTAGACCAGTTCGGTAAAACCAAAGTCCATTACCAAGCTTGTGTCTTCTTCGGACAACCCGATCCACCATCTCCTTGCACGTGTCCTCTTAAGCAAGCTTGGGGAAGCTTAGATGCTTTGATCGGACGGTTAAGAGCTGCTTACGATGAAAACAGTGGTAGATCGGACGGTGGTAGATCATCCGATAAGAACCCGTTTGGAAACGGGTCGATCCGGATTCATTTGAGGGAAGTGAGAGAGTCTCAAGCTAAGGCTCGTGGAATCCCGCATAGGAAGAAAAAGAGACGGAAGAAGACTAAAAACGACGTCGTTGTTATTAAGAAGGATTTTTCAAACTCTTCGGTGTCATAATCATTAGTCCACTTCGATGACTCGATCATCTATTTATATAAGGTAATCAATTTTTTTTTCTTTCCTGGATATTACATTACTAGATTTCACTCAATCATTAGACTTCAATTCTATAATGAAATCAAAAATTACTTGGACCAGTTAGTTTTTTTAAAAACCCTAGTGATAACTGGTAACTTCTTGATCAAATAAAAAAAAAACCCTAATTTGAGAAATTTTGTTGCTCTTCTTTGATCTTTCATAACGGTTCCTTGGTATTGGTAAATTAACTGTTCACTATGATTAACTAAAATAATTTATATTTTTATTCTCTACTTTTTATATATTATTTTGGAGTCTTTCTTGTTTTTTAATACGTGGATACAGTCTAATGGTTTGTATTATTGTTGTCACCGTAAATTCGGTACTATATAATACCTGTGTATGGGTTAAATGACAAAAAAAAAAAACTGTGGCAATAATCCCGACCAAAGACATGAAGCTAGCTAGTTCCTATATATGTTATGTGCTTATATAATAGAGAGCTTAACTTTTACATAATCAGAAATAAAGCACAATTATCGGCGTGTTCCTTAACTAGGCCATCGATTGTATACTATATGGTTATATAGGTCTGGTAATTATCGGTAGAATAATACTTGTAGCTAGCTTTACATAGGGCCTAAGGACTAATGTTTTTATTTTCATAATTTACCGTTTTATAATATTACTGGCTAATATGTAAGCTGTTAAAGAGAGAAAGGTGTGAAACTTCTGTTCTCATCTTAATAAAAGGAGAATTCGATAACTATGTAATATTATTATATCTCACTGATGATCTAACATGGCGTAATTTAAATGAACTACCATTTGTTGGAAAATGAAATACCAAATAACAACATATAAAAATTAATCGTAATTTATATATGTAACGTTTAAATTCCATCGATTGCATGTAAACAATCAACTTTGGGTTATCTGTCTTAGACTTATAGATCATCCAAGATGAACTTGTTGAAAAAAATAATTCTGAAGATTTTGATCAATACTAATTATTAGATGCTACGGGGTACGTATAGTACTAATAGAAAAAACATTTCAAATCCTTTGGATTTAAGAAAACAACCAAAGAAATTTCATATAGGAAGTCAGTGATATATGGATCTAGAATGCAATTTTAGTGGCTTCAAAAAGAAATAATGAAAACTTTTCATAGACATATGAGGGAATTGAACTGGTGTTATATAACGAGACCAAATAAGTAGTTTTTTTTTTTTTGTCAGATTATCTATAGAAGCTTGATGAAAGCATAACAATTAGTTAAAATATAGTTGTCAATTGACACCATAACCCAACAGCTGCCTCCGCCAGCAGGAAGCAGTAGATCCTAAATAGGAATTTTTCACCATGGTATAAGAGTTTGGTCATATTTATATAAACAATATTGTATTGCGTTAACTTTGGCTTGATTGGTATGTCAGTAGCAAAACCTTTGAGCTAAACAGAGTTTTCGTATGATAATCATAAAACATTAAAAAGCTGGTTTAATAGATTACTGACGTTTGATTCTTTTATATACACTTTTAACATGTCTTAAAAGTATATATTTGTGAATTAGAAACACTTCCTTACAACGTGAAAGCTTAATTAATGTTATGAATGGTATAAAATAGCCGAATCATAGTCTCAATGCTTTTGTAAATTTTTTTTTTTTGGCAGATACATCAAAAGAGTATCAAGAATGGAGAAGAAACACAGCCTCCAATTTTTTAGACACAGTTTTCAAGCCATGGTAATCATGCCCGGTTAAATAACTTTAGTTTGAGTCCATTTCTAAACTCTTTCCAAATGTATTTGATATAAGCCAAGTATTTTTTTTTTGGGTCAAATATATAAGCCAAATATATATGTAGTACAATCTTGTAGTTTTTATCCATATATATACACACATGTATGATGTATCTATCATACATGTCAAAACTATCTATATTTATACACCCAAAACCTGTAAAAATAAGTAAAACAAAATAGAGAAGTACTCTATCAAGAAATAAATTGAGAAAGCAAAAGTGTTCAATCTGCTTTTTCCAAATACAGTTCTTTGGTTTTACAACATTTGAAAAAGAGAAGACTATAAGGTGTGAAAAAGAGAGTTCGAGTTAAGCCAACTTAATAAGGGAAGTACTGAGTTAAGAATTAAGATAATTAACTCTGGTTCGTTAAATGAATGTTTTAGTTTGGGATGGGATTATTGGTTGGTTCTAACAAGGTTTTAGTTTCCGTAATTAAGTCTTCGGTTCAATAAACTCGTTTTCAAAAGGAAAATAGTTTAAAATCTGTAGCATTCCGGTGTAGTTCAATTGTACAACTTCTTCTATTCTTTCACAATCGTTCCCTCTCTAAAATAAACAGAGCGTAAATTAAAAGCAAAAATCTTGTCATAATTAACTTGATCTCTAATCGATATTGAGTGAACACGTTTACATCTATTTGTTCTGGTTTTGGACTATGTTTCCATTGTATTATTATTTTCCACATACTCTCTTCTCTCACCTTTTCTTTCAAGTTGTGTAATTGTAAACGTCTCTTTGTGCTGATTTTCTACTTTTCTTTGTTATTCAAAACCGTGAGAGATTTAAAAATGTGAAATCGCGATTAGGGTTCTCTAACCAAGTCTAAATCGAAGGTTCAATCTCAAAATTTGTATTTTTCGAGATTTTAGGTGGTAGAAAGAAAAACATATTAACCGGAGTTACATTTTGGTTTAGCTTTAATGTTTTATATCGGTGTTCGGTTCGATATATTATCGGCCACCCTCCTAAGGAAATAGAGGCTTTCTGGGCTTCATATGGCTTTATAAATTGTAAGCTCATTGGCCTGTTTCTAAACTTCTAACTTTTACGTATTCCTCCTCATTTCTCTTCTTTTTTTTTGTTTTTTTTGCCAGCTATTTAATTTTCTACAGTACAAGTGTGTGATAAATAAGTGTCATTCATATGAGGTATGAACGAAATGTATAACGTGGATCCATTATTTGCCACTAGTTGTGCCATATTCCATGTCATAACCCTCCAAATTTAACCGCAATATATAATTTTCATTATAATTTGATAAAAAAAAGAATTGTTCATTAGAACTTTTATAGTTTACACACTTTTGTATTACCTCTTCTTACGGGCCGTATTTATGTTAATGCATTTCCTAATGATACGTAAGCAAGGTATTTCTGGTCCCTTATAAATAATATAGATTCTAGATATTTGTAGTAATTTATCTTATTACTTGGTGAAGGCCAGACCGATAGTATTTTATTGCTATAAATGTGGATTATTAAAAAAATAAGACATGTATTTGGATATTTTCCTTCAACTACACAATATTTATTATGTTTTTGACAAAAAAAAGTTGAAGGGTTCACTTTTATAATAAATACATTATATCAGACGTATATATATATAGCTATTATATCCTACACTTTTGATAATTAATCAATATTTTTTTAAGTATTTTGTTTTATGTGCATGTTACAATCTACTTGACCAAATCCTTGATTTGAAATTTTCTTTTTTTTTTCTCTCATTTTATTTATACACATCAATACAATATCTTAGCTGTATTACTTTCATAATTTGGAGAAAACAACAAAACTAAATCAGTATTATTTTCAGTCGGCCTTGTTCTATAGATATTTCTCATATCAATACTCAAACTTGTCACATCGTAAAGGATATTATCCACAAGAGAACACAGTCGATATAAAGGACAAAATCATCAAATACCAACAAAAACCAATAGAAACTTCACTAATGGAACCTTCACTAATAGAAACTTCGCAAGAATATCATCGGTGTGGTTCGACGCTAGTACAAACCATCGATGCTCCATTATCTCGTGTATGGTCAATACTACGTCGTTTTGATAACCCTCAAGCATACAAACAATTCGTGAAAACGTGCAATCTTAGCTCCGGCAAAGGAGAAGAAGGCTCTGTCCGTGACGTGACAGTAGTTTCCGGTCTTCCGGCGGTTTTCAGCCGGGAAAGATTAGATGAGCTCGACGATGAGTCTCACGTGATGGTGATTAGCTTTATTGGTGGTGATCATCGTTTGGTTAATTACCGGTCGAAAACTACGGCGTTTGTGGCGGGGGAGGAGGAGGAGAAGACGGTGGTGGTGGAGAGTTATGAGGTGGATGTGCCGGAAGGAAATAGTGAAGATGAAACAACGTCGTTTGTGGATACTATCGTTGGCTTTAATCTTAAGTCATTGGCTAAGCTATCGGAGAAGATGGTGGCTCATCTAAAGTTGTAATTTCTAGACTGTTAAAAATAAAACGTGGAATGGAATTATAGTAGTTTTTAAGAATTAAAACCCGTATTTAATGAGGTTTAAAATAGTAACTAGTAATAATACGTAGAGCATCTCCAACAAGCCCTCAAAACTTTAAATTTAAGGTTTTTGCCACTTCAAATAGATCCTTGAAACTTTATTTTTTGAGGTTTGTTTTTTTTTTAATTTGCATTTCAATCCTTATAATTTTTAAATCTCACAAATTATTCTATTAACTTTAATTATTTTATATATTTCTTTATAAATTTAATTATCACATATAAAATCATGTAAATACAATAAATAACAAACAAAAATTATTTTTATATAATGTTTTTACATAACATTAACAATAAAATTCAAACAACAATAACATTACATTTAGCAAATTAAAAACAAATAAAATTTTAAACTAATTATACATGATAATAATCAACAAACCAATAAATTAACACAAGAAAATAAAGTTACATAAACACAAATTAAAATTCATACTACAATACTAATACTTAGGTAAATCTGATCCCGAACTTCCAAGATCACCAAAATATTGTCAAAAGAATGTGGTGCAATCGGAGGTTGTTGTTCTTGTTGTCGTTCTTCTTCTTCTTTTTCTTGTTTCCTTTTTTGTATGATTTTTGCTTGTTGAGATCGAATATACTAACGTGTATTAATATCTTCGATAGAGCTTAAATCTTTGAGCAATAATTTATTTTCTTGCTTTATTTCTTTCATATCTAATTGTTTTGCTTGGTTTTGCATACGTAATTGAGTTATCTCATAACTCCTTTTCCTTGCTAATGCACTTTCTTTTAGGAAATCAAAGATTTTTTCATTTGATGAAACCAAAATGTCAAGAGATGAATGATTACCTTCAACAATTTTTCTTTTAAGCTTTACTTTCTTTGATCCAATGGGACGTTGTAATGAATTTTCACCACCATCATCACTACTTAAATTGGTTGAAAGCGAAGACATCCCGGGAGATTGTGATTTGGAGAACCGACGGTATCACTTTCAATATTAGAAGTATTTGGAATACTCAAGTTGACTTTGTCTGTCAACTTTGGTATATCCTTCATCAAACTCCACACATGATCAAATTTGATGTCATCAAATTTATTTTCAAAGCTTGCTCAAAGTACCGCTCCTCCAGCTAATTATACTATTATGGGCAAAGAGTATAACATGGATTATTATTTAGCTGATGGTATTTATCCAAAATAGTCAACTATCGTTCAAACTATAAGCGACCCCAAGGTCCAAAAAAAAATTATTTGCAGATAAACAAGAAACATGTCAAAAATATGTTGAACGGGCATTTGGAGTTTTACAATCCAAATTTGCTATCATAGCGGGATCATCACGTTATTGGGAGAAAAAGAAATTGCATGATATAATGACAGCATGCATTATAATGCATAATATGATAATTGAGGATGAACGTGATATCAATGCACCGATTAAAAATACAAGATCAATGCATGAGGCAATAGTTGAAATGGCGATGAATGAAAATAACCGATTTCAACAATTTTTATCTCGTAGTCTACAGATAAAAATTAAAGAGGTTCATCTCTTCGAAATGCTTTGGTTGATCATATTTAGGAGCATTATAAATAATTTTGTTGAGTAATTTGATATTTAAATGTAATTTTATGTAATTTTGTTATTATATATATATATAATTTTATCTTTTTATGTCTCGTTTTATTTATTATTATTGTTTGTAAGTTTTATGTATGTTTTATATTTATTTATGAAAGTTTTATCTTTAAAACTAATTTTTGTTAATAGTAAGAACTAAAATGTAATTTACAATAAAATTAAACCTCAAATTTGAGGTTTTATTATTGGGGCACTGCATTCTCAAAACCTCATTTTAAAGATCAGTTCCTCTCAAAATAACGTTCATTGTTAAAGATGTTTGTAGAGGAGGAAATAAGTATATATGTATATATATAATAGTAAATATTTATGGTGTACATGTTAGTATATAATATATATATATGTATATATATTTTTATGAATAGTACTATATGTTAGTATTTGTGCAAAAAAAAATATACGTAGATATGTTAGTAAATCCGTTTATTACTTATTAGTATATGTATGATGTATCATTGGAGTATATATTTATGGAGTCTATGTTATGTTATTACGTTTATTCTTATGTTTCCGTCTTTTACGGATCAAATGCTGGAGTAACCTTTTTTAAAGACAAGGAAGCTGCATAATCTCTATGTAATCTGTATAACCTTCATTTAACCTAGAAATATGATATTCTCATTTTAACTTTGTCGTCGTCTTCTTCTTCCGACATTGAAAGAACGAAACGAAGAAAAATCATCTCCGATTCCTGCATCTTCTCCGATGATCCTCCTCCATCGCCGGCGATCTCCTTTCCTATTCTCCGGTCATCCAGCTCCGAAACTCCTTTCTCTTCTCTGAAATCCTCAAACTCCTTCCGCCATTGTCAAAGAGGTGAGATTTCGATCTCTTCAATATGTTGATTATGAATTTTAATCTCTTCAATGTAAGTGTTATATATAAGTAATAGTTTAAATTCAAGTTTGGATTAGAGCCATTGTCAAATGTTGATTGGAATTCGATGAGTGGATCTAGGTAGAATCGCAGTTACTGTTGGTAAAGGAAGTTCGAAAGTTAAACTCAGATAAACTGAAGTTAAACTATGTTACAGGGTTAAACTAAGTTAAACAATGTTGCAGGAGTTAAACTAAGTTAAACTGAAGTTAAACTATGTTACAAAGTTAAACTATGTTGCAGGAGTTAAACTAAGTTAAACTGAAGTTAACCTAAGTTATGATGTAGTTAAACTAAGTAAAACTGAAGTTAAACTAAGTTAAACTTAGGTTAAACTAAGTTAAATTATACACATTATACACTGATGTTTTTTATTATTTGTTTGCAGGGGACAATGACGCTCATTTATTTCGATTATGGTGGACATTATTCACATAGGGGAGATGTTGTTAAATGGAATCCAAAAGAATTTCAAATATATTCTTTATTTACGTATGGTAGTGCAGAGGAATTTAATTAATCATCGTTGGTTGAGAAAATACGTAGAAAAGTGAATATAGATGAAGCGACAAGGTTAAAATTAAGTTACATTCATGGAGTATTGCAGAGAGTATCATATATATACGATGACAATGATGTCTTGGGATACATATGGTTATGTGAAAATAAAGAGCAAGTTGTTTTGCACGTGGAGGTAGTGGAAGGTGTTGAACAAACCCGGAAAAGTTCACAAGTTTCAAGACAAGAGATAACGTCTGGTAAATCAAGTAGAGTTATGACGAGGTTAGGAATGATGCTGGAGATAATGTAGATAGAATTGGTTGTTTCCCAAAAATTGGAGAATCATCAGAATCTTTTGCTGGATGGGATATTGTTCTTTGTAATCCAGATATTGGAAACAATGAATTGAGTGTCAATGATTGTGAAGGTACACAAGGTGATTTGGATGTCGATGAATATCGAGGTACAATTGCTTATCCGGGTGTCGATAACTATCAAGGTTCACCTGTTGTAGAACCAGATGAGGTTATGGATGTTGTAGAGGTTGAATGGGATGATGACATTGATATGAGGGTAAAACAAGAATTTGATAGTAAGCGCGAAGTCCAAGATTTAGTTGATAGAGCTGTAAACAAGCATTGCTTCGAGGTCGCTACGATCAAGTCAACATGTAAGTTGTTAGTGTATAAATGTTGAGCTATTGGTTGCAAATGGTCAGTACGAGTTACGACGGAAAAGGGTTCAGATCGTTGGTCTGTTAGAACATACAACAAGATGCATACATGCTCTCGGCTAACTACGAGTACAAGCAATATTAAAAAAAGGGAACACCGCGATTAGTTGCATCAGTTGTGCATGAGGATTATCCAGATGAATATGAAACTCCAGCCCCTAAAATATTGATTGGTTTAGTGCAAAGAAGGCTAAGTTGTGAGGTCTCATATAGTACCACTTTGAGAGGGAAAAAACTAGCAGTGGTCGACTTCTGTGAGCCGAAGATTGCTATAAAATGTTGCCTTCTTATTTGCACATGTTGGAGAAGATGAATCACGGTACGTTAACACGGCTGGAATGTGGTGAAGGAAACAAGTTTAAGTATGTTTTCTTCGTATTGGGTGCTAGTATAGAAGGATTTCAAGTAATGCGAAAAGTTATCATTGTGGATGAGACTTTTCTTAAGACTGTATATGGTGGAGTTCTTATTGTTGCAACTGCTCAAGATCCAGAGCATCACAATTATCCTCTTGCTTTTGCTGTAGTAGACAGTGAAAACGATGCAAGTTGGAGATGGTTTCTCCAAACGTTGAAAACAGTTATGCCAGATCACCTTGAGCTTGTGTTCGTTTCTGACAGAAATAAAAGCATCATAAAAACTATAGGGGAAGTGTATCCCAATGCTAAGCATGGATATTGTTTGTGGCATATGTCTCAGAATGTGAAATCACGTGCTTATGGCGTTAACCAAAAAGAAGTTGCAGCCCAGTTTAGAGAATGTGGTCGGATTTACACAGAGGTTGAGTTCCTCCGAGTTTATCATGAATTTAGGATAAGGCATCCTAAATGTGCTGAGTATCTAGATGAAAATGTTGACGATTGTAAGTGGGCAAGATGATATTTTCCAAGAGAAAGATACAACATATGCACCACCAATTCTGTTGAAAGTATCAATGGTGTGTTCAAAGATCAAAGAAAATACTCGTTGCTACCATTTTTTGATTCGATTATTGCCAAGATTTGTGAATGGTCCAACAAGCATAGGAAGGCTGCCGCGGAGGTACCACCTACACAAAAACTTGTACCTTCTATGTATAAGTTATTCCACACGAGATGTAAGATTGCAAAAAAGTTACCAGTAACTGAGCTAAATAGTTTTATGCTTTAATACACGGTGATTGGAGAAGATGGAAAACATCACATGGTTGATCTGAGAAGCAAAAGTTGTAGTTGTAGGCGTTATGGTATAGATAAATATCCGTGTGAACATGCGATTTCTACAACTATGTTCCACGCAAAAAACGTCAGAGGTCGATCTACACGAGTGCTGCTCACGTTATTATTTTTCTGAGAATTGGATGACGGCTTACTGTAAGACCATTTATCCTGTACCAAATACATCTGCGTGAGAAGTGTATACTCATATTTTTGGTAGATGCGTTATGCCTCCAGATTACCCAAAAAAAAGAAAGAACTCAAGAGACTAGGTTTCCATCAGTTGCAGAACACCGAGGAAGAAAGAGATCCTGAGGACTTGGAGGTTACTTTAATATGTTGACTTAATTTATTTATTTAAATTTGTTGAAATAAGACTTGTGGTTGTTTTTGTTGTTGGTGGATGTGTATTTGATATATCAGGTATAACTTCTTAAATCAAGTAAACTATATCAAATTTAGTATTACCAAGTTAAACTGCCGTTAAACTATGTTAAACTAGTGTTCAGCTACAGTTAAACTACTGTTAAACACGGTCATATTCTTAACGGTTTAACAAAAAATAATTGTCACATATGGTTAAACTTAGTTAATTGCCATATATGGTTAAGCTTGGTAAAAATAAATTTTAAAAATAAATGATATATTGTGCATGTTCACCTTCATATCTCCGTAAAAACCATATACAATGTATGTTACTTAGGTATTACTCTCATGTCAATGTAAAAATAAAATATAACTTCTATTTAATATACATAGCATCATAAGACGATTTTAAATGTATGTTAAAATACTAATTTTGTACGGTAAATAAGAGAAACTCATTTTTAATAAGGTTAAACTAGGTTTTATGGTTTCAGCATGAAAGTTAAACTATGTATAAAATTGTTAAACTAGAAAATTAGTTATAGTAGGCAGTTAAAATATATGAAAATATTAAATGGAATGACGGTGCCATTTTTTTTATGGAATAACGGCGCAGTGTTTTTGTTATGGAATGACGGTGCCACTTTTTTGCAATCGAATGACGGCACCGTTGAATTTTATATTATATGTAATAACATTGTTAAACTACAGTTCAAAAACATCATCGTTAATTTTAAAAAGCGAAGCAATACAATATCATAATCAAGCACTTATGCCTTTTGTTTCTTGCTAGCCCTCCCGCCTCTTCCTCCTCTTCCTCCTCTTCCTCCTCTTCCACCTCTACCTCCTCGGCCTCCTTTTTCCCCAGTGTACGGAGTGCTCAGGTGTTTGGACTGCTTCCATTTCCTCTTTTTGCCTAAACCTTCCTCCTCATTCTCAGGAGGATTGTACGTAAACACGTCATGAGGAGGAATCCAAATAACCATGGTAGTTTGAGGATCTACAACTACACAAATAGTTGAAATGAAGGTAAAATAAAGCAAAATGACTAGGTTCAACCATATACAAAACAGAAGTGAACTTTCTTACCATATTGATGAAGTCTGTCGACGGTAGCACCAGCAGTTGCAAAAGCATTTGCACTTGAGCCGCTAAAATAAGACCAATCTGTATAACCTGTTGGACCATGAGGAGTAGAATCGTCATGGTCCATTGTCTTGGGCATAACAGTGGCTTCCGCCTCCTCTGCAGCTGCGCGTGCCTCATCATCCTCCTCTTCTTACTTCTTCTCCTTATCCTCCTCCTCCTCCTTCTCCTTATCCTCCTCCTCCTCCTTACCCACCTTTACCTCCTCGACCTCTTTACCCTCTTCTTCCTTCTCCTCCACCTTATCCTCTTCCTCCTCTTCATCACCATCATCACCCATCTCCATAATTTTTTTTCCAGCCGCTTTATCATAAACATTTGAATTATGAGATGTCTTGGGCATCCCTATAGAAATTGTTGAAGGAGTTAGTCCATTTTTAATAAGGTACAATTACAGTTGATGTGATCCTAAGTATGATCACGGCCCTGAATACTCTCCAAATGGTGTGTTTCTCACAGTGACACGTTATGGTTTGCGGAAATGATAAAAATAACGTGACGATGAAGCAATCAGTGATGAGGACCATTCAAGTTATTAAGTAAATCTTCATTGTCATCGCTATGCTGCATTGGGTCCTCCTCCTTGCTAGCCATACTCTCATCAACAGTTAAACTAGATAAACACATTCAGATTATTTGAAAAATTTAACTTACATCTCCTAGGACTCTCGTTGTAAAACTCTTGCTCCACAAAAGATGGTTCACCACTCTTGGATTTCTCTAGGTTTTCAATCCTACTTGTTAAACCACCAACCTTATCATTTAGTTCACCAACCTTACAATTAAGGGTTTTGAACCCTTCCATCATTGTCTTGGTCATTTTTGTAATGGATTCATGAAGGCCGGGGGTGGGACTTGATCGTCAATAGTAGAAGGAGCATCATCACAATCAATATTAGCAGTAGCAAGAGTATGATGGTTTCTATGAGCCAGATTTCTTTCTAAGAGATCCGTCCACAATATAGTCTCACCATTCGCTAAAATGGTGGTCCAACCATCAACTACCATGTCATACTTTAAATCATCATCCTCACCCATGATTTCCGCCATCAGATCCCGCTTCTCACCTTTAGCCACCAAGATGCTTGAAATTTTCTGTGACATATAGTTAAACTGTAGTTAAACTCTACTTAAACTCTAGTTAAACTCTAGTTAAACTCTAGTTCAACAACACATGTTAAACTCAAGTTACGCTCTAGTAAAATTAAAGTTAAACTCTAGTTAAATTAAAGTTAAACTCTAGTAAAATTAAAGTTAAACTCTAGTAAAATTAAAATTAAGCTAACCGTAGAATTTCCGAGACCTTTGTAGATGTCTTCCAACCCAAAACCCTTTGTGCTAAAATCCTTGAACCTTTCCTTGCACATCCTAGGGCATTGGTCTTCGCATGGGACATTCTCTCTAAAATGCATCTTCAAATTAGGAATGGCTTCAAATGGGAGTAGCTGTACATAACACATAGTTTAACACGTATTTTAACATATAGTTTAACATATAGTTTAACCAATATTTTAACTAGTTTAACAAATTTAAATGTACCTCAATTGGCAATATAAATCCTGGCAATGTCGTATTTGGCCTGACAATACCCTTCATCCGCTCACAGATTTTCAAGATCTGGGTTTCACAATCCTCAAATGTGAAACGTCCCCATGGGAAAGTCTCACATTTGGGTAAATCATCAACGATCCTTAGAAGAAATGGATCTATTGGTCCTGCGACCTTCGTTTTACCCTTAATTACTATGGCAAGAAACCACAAAACAACCATCTTCACTCTATCCTCTGAAGGACTCATCGAGCGCAGCTTAGTCTCCACATGCTCCACCCAAGGCTGAGCATCCTTCCCGAAATATTTACTGACAAGTCGCTTTCCCCCGAGATTTTTATAGTTCTTCAGGTATTGGTGGCAGTAAAATCTGCAGAGAAGTCCATGTTCTCTAAGACTGTACTTTATAAGGACTCTGTTTACAACAAACCACATTTGGTGTGGCTTCTCCGTCTTCGCCAACCTTTGGATGAAGCTCCAAGCACCCATGACCTTCCGGTTGTTCTCCGTATGCATATGGAAGATGTGCTTAAACTAGGGATGTCTCAGGAACCACCTCAGCACATTTCCGTCAAGCGTCCTTATGTATTCAACACACCTATGCGGATCACATCGTGTACCAATCTTCAGAAACTTTGCCAATTGGCTAGGCTCAAAGAAGAATCCCAAAGGTTGTACAGGTACCTACATTCAAAACAGTATAATAAGTATTTGAACTACAGTTTAGCAGTAGTTTAATGATAGTTTATCTTGAGTTTAACTTGAGTTTAATGCGTGCTTAACTTTAGCTCTAGTTTAACAGTTTTTTAACCTTATTTTACCGTAAGTTTAACTCTAGTTTAACATTTACTAGTAGTACTTACCATTTCTCCCTCAACACCACCACTCGATGGGCCAACTTCACGAGAAGGCTGCAAGGAAAAAGATATATAAATATGTTACAAAGGCTGCAAGTTTAACTCTATTTTAACTCTACTACTTACCATTTCTTCCTCAGCACCACCACTATATGTACCCGATTGGCCTACTTTTTGAGAATGTTGCAAGAGAAACGATATAAAAACATGTTAAACTAGTTTAATTACATGTTAAACTGATTCTTAATTACTAATCGTGGTAAAAAAATTGAAAAAATCTTACCCTTTGCTTTTTGTTTTTCCTCGATTTCTTTTTTTTCTTCAAACGGGAATTATTTCCATGTTCGGTTGTGTTTACCAACTCTATTCTATCTACTGGATCTTTAGGACCTTCAACATTTGCATTTCTCGTCCTCGCCATGGTCTTCACTCTTTAAATCGATCCCAAACCTGCAAAACATCCGAATATATCAATACAATTCATACATACATAGAGAATTGAAGAGTTTTAAACCTAAATTGAAGATAACAAATCCTTAAATTGAAGAGTTGTAACCCTAAATCGAAACCCTAAATTCCTAAATTCCGCTTCAACGAAGCCCTAACCAAACTATTACTAATCTCTAAACCCAAATTGAAGTTTCTGTAATTTTCAATTGAACAAGTAAACCTTAGTTTACCTTCAGTTTAACCAAAAACGAACAGATACGCGTTAAGAAGAAGAAGAAGAAGAAACCGAACACGAAGAAGAAGAAACCGAAGAAGAAGAAGAAACGGAAGAAGAGAAGAAATATGAAGAGGTTGATTTTTATTTTGAGATGAAAGTAACTGAAACTTACAAAATATGAAGAGATTGAGTTGGATTTTGTTGTTTTGATTCCGTCGGTTTCGCTGGAAGTGGGGAATGAGAATGTCTGTGAGAACGAGTGAGGAGAGATGTGAGTGAGGAGAGTATGATTGAGGGAAGATGTGGGTTTTTTGTAATAAACACAACATTCATCAATTAAATTGATTTTTTACTTAATTTTAAAATTAAAAAAAAATCAAAACAAAAAGAATAAAAATCGGATGTTATTTCAGCAATTTCAAAATCTTAAAAAGTTACTAGCATTTGATCCGTCTTGGACTTACTCTGCTGCACTAAAATTTATGTAGCATTTAAAAATTAAAATAAAGTTCAAGTATTTAGATTCTTTGGTGGACCCAGAGCTTTGGTATGAATGACGATTGGGTATTCTACAATATCTAATAGCTGCCACGTGAAAGATTTTCCCTGTCCTTACCAAAAATTTATGGGTAAGTCTACAGATCAAATGTAGGGGTACGTGAATAAAAATAGGAATTTGTTCAATGAATAACTGTAAAATAGTGGAGGTTTTACATTAATTTTTTTCTTTCTCAGCTCATTTTCAAGTTATCACAGCCACAAAAAGAAAGATTAAAAGAAAACAGAAATGTTACAGTCGAACAAAAGCGAGAAGTAACCGAACAGTTACATTTTAGTGTTTTAATAGAAAACCCATTTAAAAAAAGTTATCAAACTAATGGATTTTCTATTTTTGTTATATGAACGTTCCGATCTTTTTTTTTTGGGTACTCTATGATCATTTAACGTATTAATAGGTTATAGTTCATCTACAAAAGTATTACATAAATATATCGAAATGTACATTTAATAATATCACGCAAGGAGTTTATGAAATTAACTTTATATTTTATTGCTGCTTTGTGATTTTCTAGTAAAAACATAAAATGTATATTTTATTAAATAAATTTTTATATTTTTGCCATATCATAAGTTTTCTCTTTTGTGTTTATATATAAGCAATAAGCCTTATTAATACTAGTTAATAATATGCTACTATGCTAGTGGGTATGTCATTGGTTGGGTAATAGTTTTTTTCTTATTATTATATTTAAGAAACTACATTCAAATTAATATCCAAATGTATGAACTGTTATGGATTCGAAGTTCCAAACAAATTTAGATATGTAGAAAAACTAATTTGATTTTGTGTTTGCATTATTATATTGACTATTTCCTAAATTTTAAAAACAACATGATTAATCTAGAAAAAAAAAAAGAATAAACGATTTTCTCTGTAGAAGAAAATACCAACGTTTTCAGTTTAGATTTTTAAAGACTATTAAAACTTTGGTCCTTTTTCTACATAAGAAACAAAAATGCCGCTGGTGAATTGAATGAACATTTACAGACACACCTTTGAAGGTTTGGTAGTTAATAAATGATAATATTTAATAATTTGTTATCCTCTTCACCTTGTTTCGATGCATCTAAGGTCCACATAATTGACTACCCGAAGGTACATCTTGCTTCTTTTTGGGAATTGTTTTAGAAAAGCATAATGAATTTGTTCTTGCTAATATTTATTCATGATTTAAAATACTACTGTAGACCATAAGATATTGCTTTTATTCGAGCAAAAACAAAAAGATACGGCCTTTTATTTTCCTTACCTTTAAAGTAGTGGTGTCCAAAAAAGAAATATAGTATATATATCTCGATTTCTCTGCAACATGAAAAATGCATAAGTTATTGGGTCAGTAAATAATAAGTAATTTAAAAAAAAGAAAAAATCTCATAAAAAAATTTCAATGGCAAGAATTTCTACTTTAAACCTCCAAAGTTTTTGGCTCTCACTTTAAACTTTCAAAATGAAATTTTTGTTAATTTAAACTCTCAATGTAGTATTCTAGTTCGCATCGACACTTTAGATCACGAAAAAAGTTAATTTCAGATCGTGTTGGTTTTCATCTAGCACATATATGACATGCTTACATGTTAAATGTTGCATCAACAGAGTTAATTTTTTCGTCAAAAGAGTTAATTTTTCAGTGATGTAAAGTATTATATAAATCGAAATCTTATTTTGAAAATTTAAATTAGCAAAGGTTTCACCTTAAAAATTAAAAGTATGAGTTAAAAACTTTAAATGTTTAAAATATAAGTATTTGCCACTTTAAAGGTTTTTTACGGAGTTTTCCTTTAAAATAATGTTTGGACATGATTTGAGATGAATAAATATCGCATGTGGTAGCGTGACATAATGCAAAGGGCTAAAAGAATTATCAAAAACGTTGCGTGGCCCCGAAAATGACGAGAGCATGTGTTAACTTATGACTATGAATTGTTCTATCTAATCAAGAATGAAAACGACTTATGTATTCTGAAACTTTAGGGTATCTAGATTTGTCCGGCCTCAAATGTAATTATCTAGATGTAAGTAAACTTCAGTTATGTATATACTCCGCTCTGTAAATTGAAGAGAATTTGAAATATTGTCAAAAATTGAAGATATTTGTAGTTGTCTGGATATATAGCTTTGTAAAGTAAAAAAAAAAAAAATCATGATTTTCTATAATTGATTTAATTTTAATATATTGTTTAAAATATGAAAATTATACACTTATTCCTAAAAAATCGCTATCTGGAAATCTATATTTTTGGGGTACATAGGATAACATATCGAATTCCATATATTTTTTCTAATATATATACTCGGAATGGAATGGTGAAAGTACCATTTATTAGCATTTTCAGTAGTTTCCCAAACATTACGCAATGTTATTTTTTTGGATCCGACAAAATTAATATAGTCCTCTGTGACCGATTAAATTAGCTGATGTTTAAGTTTTTCATTATTACTTGTTTTTTTGGATCCGACAAAATTAATTAAGCTTTGCATTATTACTTGTTGTCAATTGTCATACGCTCTTTATTTCCGATCCATAAACACAAATGGAATAATCGTTAGGAAAATAATGTGAATAATAAAATTATATTTGTAGACTCGAAATTGTCTATATAAAGAACTTTAGAATGAAACTAAACGTCAAGCTAGAATGACAAATGTACTCCTGGAGAACATTTTTTTTCGAAATGCAAACGTGCCTTACAAAAACCATTTTTTTGTTTTTTGCCAAACACAAAACCCATTTTAAGTCCTCTAAACTCTCTTATAAATAATATTATCTCTGTTTCATTTTATACAATGTTTTAGTCTCTCTTTTTTGTTTTATTTTATTATTTTTTACAAATTTTTATGCAAAACTTAAATGCATTTAATATTTTATGATAATTATAGTCTCTCAGTTTTAAAATAAATGTCGTTTAAGATTTTTACACACATATAAAAAAAAAATTTCTATTTTACTCTTTATTAATAAATCATATAAATGTTTCATTGGTCAATACATTAATGGAATAGGGGTAAAAATATAAATTCTGTCAAAAAAACTGCATCAGAAATAAGAAACGACACTTAATATAAAACAAAAAATTTTAGGTAAAACGATACTTATTTAAAAATAGAGAGAATATTATGTAGTATTTTTTATTAGTTGAATGAATTTAAAATAAAACATTAAATAATATTTTTGTAAAGAAAAATAAATTTCTTAATATGCGTGTTTTTAGTCAAAATATTTAATAAAATAGAACGGATGGAATAGAATTTTACTTCAAACTATATACATCCAAAATAATAACAACACACTTTCAGAACCATAAAAAATTCTATATAATTTAAAAAAAAAATCAACGATACAACCATAATTTTTGTTAATCAAAATTGAAAACTTTTTGTTTACATGGATGGTGAGATTATCCAAATTACTTAAAACCTTTATTAATAAAATCGCTTTTTCTTTAGAAGAACAGCTTAAGCACAACCACGTTCTGGTGGATGATTACGTTACGGACAAAAAAGGATTTGTGTTGGAAAAAGATCCACAATGTCGTTTTCTATAAAACGAAATTGTATTTCCAATGATTTCAAATTTCGATCAACAATCGTATTAAATTAACACTATTAGTTACTTGTTGTTTAGAAAATAAACATTAATATTCGGCAACGGACTTGTTCACGAGAATGACAAAAGTTAATAAAAGTAATGATACAACAAAAGTTAGATTGATCCAATCGAAAGTCACCTTGAAAACAAGTAATAATTTCAAATTTGAATAATCGGATACTTTCTAAGCTGATAATCAAATTAAATATGATAATATAATAATTACATGCGTTTCATAATTAATGATCAAATTTCTATATCTAGTTAGTGCAAATCAATACCACATATTGTTCAAAATAATGAAAAATTAGAATACAATTATTTAATTATTGCGAATTTTATATGAAAACTTAAGGTTAATAATTTAAGTAACATAAGATATATATATATAATTTTTTACGGCTATATATATATATATATATATATATTCAGAACATGTAAACTATTTCAGGTTGTAGATTAATTTTTTTGAAGTTTAATAATATTATAGATCAAATCGTTCATCGTAATTTTGTGTGCTGTGTTGTTTAATTTATATTTATCCATAGGTAAAAGTATTGAAGGTTGTAGATTTAAATTTAGAAGTTTAAAATTAATGTCTTTAACCATAAAAATAAGTTTAAAATATTGTAGATCAAATTGTTCATTGTAATTTCGTGTGTTATGTTGTTTAATTTAGATTTATCTATTGATCTGTAATTAATAATAGATCGTTATTTGTAAATGGTTCATATTATTGTTAATGTGAGTAATTAAGGGAAGAGTACCATTTCCTTTTTTGTATCT
This sequence comes from Cardamine occulta, assembly GCA_028015245.1. Classification (NCBI taxonomy): domain Eukaryota; kingdom Viridiplantae; phylum Streptophyta; class Magnoliopsida; order Brassicales; family Brassicaceae; genus Cardamine; species Cardamine occulta. Next base: position 1,471,185 of record CM051384.1, read on the forward strand.
GTTATGGTCCCTACCGACACTGGGGTGCGATAGCTCAGTTTTATTGGTAATCTTTTAGTACAACTAAAATGGATAATACAGCTAAATAAGTTATCAGTAAGCAATCTGTTAATATTTATAATGGTATAAAATAGTGTTACAAATCTATATGGTTCAAGTGAAAACTAGTGCTACAAAATTTCATACCGTCGTCCTTTTGCATTAGTAAGAAGACATTAAAAAGATATTTAATTTTTTCTATATATTTTTGGTAAAAGTATAAGTAACTACATAATTTAAAAAATATAGTTTTCTATCTTATCTAAACGTATTATAATATGATGTCAAAAAAACGTATTATAATATATATTTTTAAATGTTATTTATTGTTCCATCATCTCTTTTCTTCTAATACCTTCAATTTTTATCACTTAAAATTAGAAAAAATCCCATAAAAAATCAAATGGCAAACATGGATCTACCCATGCCATTGTTTACTAAATTGTAGGAATTAGAAAGCCACATGGTATAATAGTATTCACTTACTATCTTTTCTCCTAATAAATGCATGTTAGTATTAGATTATGGTTGTGTTAAGTGTGTTAAATGGTTGTGATGAATGGTTTATGCCGGTAGATATATGTCTACTCGTTATGGTTGTGTTCAATGCTTTCACTTGTCTATCATGTTTGTTTTTCTTCTATTAAACCCGTAGCTTCTTCACTTTCTTCCAATATCTTCTAAACACATTCCTTCTTCACTTGGTTCTCATCTTTTAAATACACTTCGTCTTGTCTTTTTTTCTTCTTTGACCTTCTCTGAAATGGCTTCTCCGAACCCATTTAGTCAGCCATCACACTTTGTTGACATGTTGAATAGTCAACAAGATATTACTTGCTTGGAACTTGGTTCATCACAAGTTCCTCTGTTTAGCATCCAACATGACTCTACCTTCGGTGAAGACACTCCTGCTGAGCGCAGAGAACGACGGAAATGGATGCCCACCGATGACATCTTGCTCATCAGCTCGTGGTTAAACACGAGCAAGGACCCGGTGGTGGCAAACGAACAAAAATCTGGTGCCTTTTGGCAGCGCATCGCAGCCTACTTTGTGGCAAGTCCTAAAGCTGCAGGCCGTGAAATCAGAGAGGCGGAACAATGTAAGTAAAAGTGGCAAAAGATAAATGATCTTTTATGCAAGTTCTGCGGTGCGTATGAGGCGGCAGGAAGAGAGAGAAGCAGTGGTGAGAATGAGAATGAGAACGATGTTCTGAAATGGGCTCACGAGATCTTCTACAACGATCACAAGAAGAAGTTCACCCTCGAACACGCCTGGAAGGAGCTCCGGAATGACCAAAAATGGTGCGACCTTTCTTTAACAAAAACTGATGGAAGCTACAAAAGGAGAAGGTGTGATGTTGGTTCACAATCATCAGCACTCGCGCTGATGGAAGAGAGAATCTCGATGATGATCACTCCGATGTGAAGACTCGGCCTCCTGGTGTGAAGGCATCAAAAGGCAGAGGTAAGAAGCCTAGCACTCCGACAAGTGAAAAGCTTTCGGAGTTTCAGACCATGTGGTCCATCAAGGAGAAGGATTTGACCATGAAAGAAAAACTCTCCAAGATGTCTATACTTGACAGTTTAATTGGCAAACAAGAACATCTTTCAGAGATTGAAGAAGCTCTAAAGAAGAAGCTGATTACGGATATGTTGGATATTTAGCTTAATCTCATCTCCTTTGTTTGCATTTTCGAAGTTGTGTTTTAGTTTTACTTTGTGTTAAACTTGTGTTTCAGTATGGTGTTGGACCAATATTCCACTCCAAACCTCTTATATATTATTACCGTAAGCAATCTCGTTCTTACCAAAATCGTTCTTATGCTTTAAGCTTTTTCTCTCGGTACTGTAACCTGGAATCATCAATCAAAAACAGTGCCTAAATGCATATGAACAACTGTGATTTTGCATGATTGTATCCGTAAATGCCACGTCTTTCTTCAAGAATTGGTCTTTGGTGGCTTATTTTGTATCCAATCTGCAGGAAATGATGAGCCTGGACTTATGGTTGAAAGACAAACTTTCACAATTGGTTAGGCACAATTGGTTGGTCTTTTCTATATTATTCCATGAATTTCATTTGTTTATGTTTACTATGTAATTAAAAAAAACCGATAGATGTGTTCTGTTGCAGAACCGATTTTGACGATTGGAACCACAAAATGTGTAACATGGCCATACAATTGGGCTACTCTGACAGCAGATGGTGGAGTAGCTGCACAGTTTGAGCATACCATTCTGATTACTAGAACTGGTTCAGAGATTCTTACCAAATGCTGAAACTATTCACATTCTTATCGTTTACATTTTCCTTTCAATAGTTAAAAACATTCAAAAGGTGACTTTAGTGTAGACTGATGGATGTGAAACTCTGTTTTTTCTGGAATCTACTCAAATTGAATGATCCCATCACACTTTGTGAGTGCAAATATGTTTGGTTCTTGTCGGCAAAAGGAAGCCACATGTTTTCTTACCACAAAATCAAACTCTTCGTATCTTTATATAGTTTACATTATTGCTTCTCTTTTTTTATCAAATCTTCTTATTATTTCTTTCCTTTCTCACTCTCCTTCTCTTATTCTTATCAAATCCACTTCTTTCATCATAATATAAATCAATTATGGCATCTTCTTCCCATAATACCTTTGACGGATCATTTGATGAAAATTTCGATCAACATTTTGATCAAATATTCGATGAAACATTTGATAATCTATTCATTGATCATGAGGAGGCAAGCAAGTCAAGAAACAAAGAGTTTTTACCAAAAGACATCGCGAAGAAGGCCACATACGTTTATGGAATGACTACTTCAGTGACACTCCAATATATCTTGCCAATTTATTCCGCCGACGTTTTAGAATGAACAAATCATTGTTCTTGCATATTGTTGATCGACTCTCCAATGAAGTTCGATACTTTCGACAGAAAAAAGATGCTCTCGGAAGGCCTGGTCTCTCTGCCTTTCAAAAGTGTACCGCATCAATTCGTATCTTGGCATATGGGACCTCGGCTAATGCGGTGGATGAATATCTCTGGCTTGGTAATACTACTGCTCGTGCTTGTTTGGTAAATTTCGTCGAAAGTATAATAAACTTGTTCGGCGATGAGTACTTAAGAAGACCTACACCGGAGGATCTTCAACGCCTACTTGATGTTGGAGAACAACGTGGATTTCTCGGGATGATAGGAAGCATCGATTGTATGCATTGGGAGTAGAAGAATTGCCCCACCGCTTGGAAAGGGTAATATTCACGGGGTTCTGGAAAACCCACAATCGTTTTGGAGGCCGTAGCTTCATATGATCTTTGGATATGACACACATTTTTTGGACCTCCAAGTATCTTAAACGATATGAATGTTCTTGATCGCTCACCCGTTTTTGATGATATATAAAAGGTCAAGCTCCGCAAGTGAATTTCTCCGTCAACGGAAGAGAATATCATTTGGCTTACTATCTCACATATGGGATTTATCCAAAATGGGCAATTTTTATCCAATCTATTCCACTTCCACAAGGCCCAAAAGCATCTTTATTTGCTCAATATCAAGAAGCTACCCAAAAAGATGTCGAACGTGCTTTTGGAGTCTTGCAAGCTCGATTTTCCATTGTTAAAAACCCAGCTCTTTTTTGGGAGAAATAACAAATAGGAAAAATTATGAGAGCATGCATCATACTCCATAATATGATAGTAGAAGACGAACGAGATGGACACACTTAATATGATGTTTCAGAATTTCAACACGGAGAAGGAAACAGAAGTGCACATGTGGATCTTACTTTTTCTACAGAAATGCCTACAAAACTCCAAAATATGTTGGGTGTTAGAACAAGAATTCGTGATAGACAAACGCATCAACAATTGAAAGCTGATTTGGTTGAGCATATCTGGCAAAAATTTGGACGTGATCAAGATAATAATTGAATGTTGTTTTGCTTTTTTAAAAAAAATATATGTTTAAAATATAATATTTTTATGTAGCTATGTTTAATTAATAAAATAAATTCTATTTTTTAAAAAATTATTTAAATTTAATTTTTTTTTTAAAAAACTCCATTAGGAATTCTATCAATAAAGCAGCAAAAAAGTAAGTTTTTTAACACAATTTCTTAACTTCAAATTTATATTAAAATAGTACTTAAAAAACCCATTTAGGTTTCTACCAATAATAATAATCTTAAAATAATTTGACGGAGTTAACTATTACATCATCTTTAGTGTCGGTACAGAGAGTAATACCATAATTAAAGTTTAAAATAGCAAAAGTTTCGCATTGAAAATTTAAAGTATAAACAAAACATCTTAAATTTTTTAAATAGAAGCATTTACCACCTTAGAAGTTTTGTAGGAGGTATTCCCCTTAAAATTGTAATTGAAATATCATTTCTATATTTACCACATTTCTTATCATTATTTCTTACCCCTATTTTATCCTGCTAATTAAGTGGGTCTTTTGTTACCATTTATACACGTCTCTTGAGTCTGCCAGCATTCATTCTCAGTCCTCAGACTCCTTAGGCCATCCTCATTGGTGTCTTGAGTGTCTGTGGGAAGTCTACCCCTTTTTGCCATTTGTCGCGACGTGATTCGTCGCGACAATAAAATATTAATAAATATAATATTTTTTAATTAAAAAAAAAAAAAAAAAGTGGGAGGACACCCACATTAATATGACCAATAAGGATGCCCTTACGGTCCAGTATAACTTCTTTAAATATTATTTTTCTCAATAAATAGTGTTATTTCTCTGATAACATCTAGCAGAGCAGAAAACATCACTAACTCTCATGATTCTTTTTCTATATTTTTTACTTTATTTTCTATATTCTTGAATCTTGATAGTTCTTTAAAGGTTTTGTTTTTCGTTAAAGAGAGTTCTTTAAAAGATTTTTATCTGCATCAACAATGGAGGACAAAAAACTGATTTTAGATGCTCCATTCCTATCCGTGAGGCGAGTTCCAACTAAACTAGACGATTCAAACGAATCAAAGAACACCAAGAAGAAGAAGAAGACGACGACGACGACTCAAAGGAGAAGCGTCAAAGACTCGTGTAAAGAAACAGACCACGAAACTCTGATTCGGTTATTACAAGACCAGAGTTTCGATCATGTAATGAAACCATCTTCAGTTTCTTTTAAATGGGAACAAACACCAAAGGGTCATCAACATACAACAATCGAAGAATCAGACCTAATCAAAGCTTTGAAAAGTGTTTCTTCAGCCGCAAGTTTCTCTGCTAATTGCAGTACAAATGGGGTAAGCGAGTTCGAGAATAACGAAGATGGAGCCAGATCAAGTAATGTATCAAGAAATGACGTCATTCTTGAATATCGTGATCTCATCATGTCGAGGTTTTTACCAGCGGCGGAAGCAATCGCCATGAAACAGAAGAAAGAAGCTTCTCGAGTTGAAGAGGAGAAGAAGAAGAAACAGAGCATTGCTCTACAGAGAGTCTCCATGGCAATTTATCAAGATTTGAACAACGATGATGATGATGATGATGATGAAGATGATCATAATCATGTTGATGGTATTGATCAGAGAGTTTGCTCAAATGAGTCCAAGAAAGCTCGGTTAGGGTACTTGCCAAGGTTCTGTTCCAAAAACTCATTGGATGTTCTTAACCCGGTTCTATCTCAGGTCAAAACATGTCAGGAACTTGGAGTAAAATCGGGGAAAATCGTAAACCCTAAAACTGAAGATTCTGTTTATAAAACCAAATCAGCACCACCGAGAATCTTGAGATCAAACAAGGTTATGAGTAAGTCTCAAGAACCAAGATTTTTGACAGTTTCTTTATCGAAATCCGGCGAAATAATCCGAATCCCGAGAAATTCTTCGAGGTTGCAACGAACAACTTCGACCGATCAGATTCAGAGACAAGAAACTAGGTTTCTTGTGGAAGAAGTAGAGAGAAGAAGCAACAGAAACAAAATTAGGTCAAAGAATCTCTCTGTTTCTCAACCTCCATTGCCTAAAACCCCTTCAGAGTCTTGGCTTTGCCGGGCACTTCTGCGAAGCTCTGCCGCTGCTGCCGCCTCCTCCATCGTCCCCGCTCAAGCCACTGGTTTCAAGAAGATAGAGCAAAAGACTAATCCTCAGTCTATAAAATGGGAAACAATTGTGAAAACATCATATAAACACAATGATCATGTTCGCTACTCAGAGGAATGTATTAATCAGTACTAATTATAAGAAATTTCTGAAGAATCTTTGTTTTTTGTTGGTATTTTTCTTTGTTTGGTTTTGATTAATTTGATGCTTTTTTTTTTTTGGATTATGTGCAATTTTGAAGGAGCTTATGGAGTTCATCCCTCTCGTCAACACAAATCCTAAAACCGGAATCTTCTTTTCTCCATACCGATATTTTTTTCCGGTACAGTAAAATTTAATAGTAATATATATGGTGGTTATATAGTACTACTATTTAATTCTACCTTCTGTTATTATTACGATTGTGGTGTTGTGTCATTGTGTGTTTAGAATTTGTACATGAGATAATGATGTCGGTATAATCCCAGTTCCGTGTCGGACCGGATCGGGCCAGGTTGGTTGTATAGCCACATTATTTTCACCAATATCAACATCAGTTATCAATATCGGTATTTAAGGAATTGTATTGATTCAGACATTTGGAATAAAGAATTGTAATGTTAAAAAAGAGAGGATTAAAGTTGTATCCATCCAAACATTTGGTATACATCAATATATGAGGAATTGTACCGTTCAACTTTTAGAATAAATTTTCTTTGAATAATTTAATGTTTTCAATTATTTTTAAACATTTTTTAATCTAATGTTGTTGATTATAATATTTGAAAATGTCTTTAAATTCTTACGTTTGTTCAATTAGTTATTTACAAACACACCTCAACTCTTTTGTTATTGAAAATTTTAGGTCTTAATTTTTTTTCTGATTTTTGTCCATGGTGTATTAAAATGATTTTCTTGTTGAAAATAAAAATTAAGATTCAAATTCATGTTTTAAACTAGAAGTATTCAATCCGTATTAAAAAAAAAAAAACCATAAAAAACCGATCTAGTCTGAACTAAACCAAAAAATCATAACCGTCAACTGAATTGGGTTTATATCCAAACCAAACGAACAAGAAAATAAATCCAAACCAAAAACTTTATCAAAAGCGAAAAATGAAAACAAGAATAGGATACAATTAAAAATAGTGAGGTCCACATTACCAAGGCCCATAAAGCCCAACAATTTAGCAACGAACCCCTACATAAACCCCAAAAAAAATTAACCTCTAACGTGTTTCTCTTCCTTTAAGAGCGACACTGCCGCCGGTACCCAAATGACGTCAATGACCTCCCCGGAAAGGAAAAGGAAGATGAAGAAAACGAATACGAATAACTTCAAACCCTTCCCTTCCCGATGATTTGGTATTGAGCATAATCGCACGCGTCTCAAGATTGTACTATCCCACTCTCTCACTCGTCTCCAAGAGCTTTAGATCTATGCTGGCTTCACCGGAACTTTACAAGGTCCGGTCACTCTTGGGCCACACCGAGAGTTGTCTCTATTTATGCGTAAAGATGAATCATTCTTGTAGATGGTTCACCCTCTGCCGTAAACCTGATAAAACCCTAACCAGTGACACCAGTCAGAAGAAGTCAAACAGTTATGTTTTGGCTAAAGTCCCAATTCCATATTCTCCTGATGCTAACTTTTCGAGTCTCGTAGCAGTTGGTTCTAATATCTATAACATTGGCGGGCCCAAATCCATGTTCAAAACGTCATCCTCGACAGTCTCGGTTCTTGATTGCACGTCTCACACGTGGCTTGAGGCTCCAAGCTTACGTGTGGAGCCATTTAAACTTTCTGCTAGCGTTCTTGATCGAAAGATATATGTAGCAGGATGTTACATAGACGCCAATGATTTCCACTTTTTAAAAACTCGTTCGAGGTGTTTGACACAAGAACACAAGTTTGGGATCCTGAGCCCATCCCTTACAGCGTGGTAGAAGATAGATCTTTCTCCAACAGCGCTTGTATGGACGGAAATATCCACGTGGTGGCTGGGTCAACGTTGGTTGCTTACAATCCCAAGGAAGGTAGATGGGACAATATGGTTCCACAACTAGTGATGATGAGTGCTTAGATTGTTTTCAGATTCTCGTTGTGAGATAGAGAATGTTTTGTATAGTTTTTCTAGTGGAACGATCAAATGGTATGATACTGAGGTAAGAAGACGGAGAAATTTGAAGGGTTTGGTAGGACCAGGGGCGGACCCATGTATAGTAGAGTGGGATCAGCTGACCCCACAGAAAAAAAAAAAAAAAATTTGTGTATATAATTTTTTTTTTGGTTGAAAATCAACTTTGAACCCATAAAACTTTAGGTTTTTTTAGCCTATTTACCTTTTGAACCCATTAACTTACTTTTAAAAAAATTCCAACAATTGCAATACCCAAACCCCATTTTGTTATTGACCCCGGTAAAAAAAATTTTTGGGTCCACCACTGGGTAGGACTACCCAAGTTCAGTCCTGGTGGTTGGTGGTTGGGTTGGATTAGCTGATTATGGTGGAAAGATGGCGGTTTTGTGGGAGGAGATTTCTATTTATGGTTATAGTTTCTTAAATAAGAAGTTGATTTGGGAGGAGATTTCTATTCGCTTGAAAGGCGCAAAAGTTGTTGTGAAATTTGGGGGAAGGTTGAGTGGTTTGATCATGTGCTTAGAGTCTCTATGTCAACTTGTTTGGGGAAGGTTCTTGTTGCTACTGTTTGATGAAACAGGAAGATGATATGTATTAATATGCTTTGATTAGTTTATTTAAGCTCTCTAAAACTTTGTTTTTCCTCCTGCATTTAACTAACTTAGCTTGTTATAAAGAAGAGTAGTTGAATACATTTAAGTGGCCTATTTGTTAAACCTAAAAATTTTGTTTCTTGTTTCTCAATGCAGCGGGATTACCACAAGCTTGTATTGATGTCTCTTAGGAGAGATTTCAGTGAACATTCAGCATGCAAGGACCAAAATGGTTGAATTAGGAATATGATAAAATAACGTTTTCCATATGGTGAAATTATTTCTTGTCGTGGAAATCATTTATTATAATTCTTGATGCAGAGAAAACTCCAATATTGCTTATGTCAATGTTGAAAGCATACACACGAATATTTTAACATCATGGCTCGTTGTTATCTCTCAGCTTTAATTATGCTTTCCATTTTTATGCAAGTAGACATTATATTTTCGGTTATTCAAGTTGATTCAAATTCATCATGATGGGTGTTCAACTTAAACATTAGACTATGTTACATCGTCTTCCTCTAGATTTCCAATATCTTTTCATTGTCGATTGTTTGGTTTATTTCATCGGTTGTGATATTGGATCGTTAGTTTTTTGTGTGCTTGGACCTCTAATCATCATGCTTAGTGTTTGATTTGTCTTTCCTCTAGATTATGGTCAGATTCAAGAACGAACTATGGTTATAGAGAAATTCAGGCAAGCAACAATCAACTTAACTCCTCAATATCCGCAACCGATAAGGATCTGCGGAGGAAAATAAAGAAAACGGTGAGAAGATCGAACTTTTACAAGATGACAGAGATCTTTTTTTGTTTTCTTTTCATAGATGACCTTAACTTGGTGCATGAACAAACATGTCGAAGCTTTGAAAACGGCTCTTGAAGCGCTCGCCTCTGAAAACTCGCGATGAACCCTGCAAGGTCTGTATTTCCTCTGCCTCACTGATTTCTTCGGCTAACTGGATAGTTGTGCACAGAGCTATAATGGCCATAAAGGATATTGAGGATTGCTGAATGCTCTTGATGCCGAGTATTACGAACATTCTCATTAAGTAAAAGTGGTCTTTTCTTTTCTCTATCTTTTGTTTATGTGCAAGTGAATAATCTTGTGAATGATGTGGAACAGGTACTTAATTGTACAGAGAGCGACCCACATGCGACCAGTGCTTGAAGATTCTGGAGAAACTCACTGAGAGAGCTGATCTTGGTTGTATTCTCCGTTCTCTTACTGATACTCTAAACACCGCTTGATCCCATGAATCTTTACTACATTATGTTTTTCCTTTTCAACAAACATTGACCATTTATTTATGACTTGTTGTTTAGACTTTCTCTTTATAACTTTATTATAATTCTTTGATGCATAGAAAACACCAAAATTGAAATGTCAATAGCTATGCATAACCTCTTGCATCATTAGTAACCTCTTCGTCAAATTCAAAACTTTTAACCTCAACAAAATGCATATTAATTAGCTGGAAGAAACAAAAAGAGTTCATCCAAATTGGAGTTTGAACAGAGACATAGACTAGTCACAGCTTAAAAATCATTTGGCGATTCCAACTAATAAACCCAATATTTAATTTTCAGTTAAAAAATGGAGAAAATAATTAAGGTTGACTGGAAAAATATACAATTAAAATTGATCAAAAAATATTAATTAGTGGGTAACATGTACTATGTCACAACATGAGTCGAAAATTAATCTCATGTTAACTGCACTTATTATATATACACCACACTGAACACTGGACCGTTGATAATTACATACTATAATTTTTTTATATTCTTTTTTGTCAAACTATTACATACTATAAATTATAAACAATATCCAACTGTCTAAAATTATTAGCTTACTAATAAATTTATCAGCTTATTAATAAACATACTTACGACTGGCTGGCACGTAGTTGCAAGTCAACTCATCCATTGATAAATTAAAATTGAGGTCCATACATTAAGTCTTTATTAATTTCTTACTAATCTTTCGCGCCATATATATATGTCTGGTTCGTTATTGATCAACGGGAGGAATAAAGACCGAAAATGAATTAATAATTTCTCATTGAAATAAATTGATGACTCTTTTTTGTGTGTATACAACATTTCTATAATTATGGAAAATCTAAAGGAAGTTAATAAGGCCTTATTCACTGATTAGGGATTTCAAAAATAAAAATAAAAATAAAAAACAGAGACAGTTTTGTGGGGGAAAATTGTTAAAAAAGAATAAAAAATAGAAAAAAAAAGATTCGGCTAGAAAGAGAAGAGAGAGAGAGGAGAAAAGAAGAAGAAGAAAAAGGAAAGAGAGAGGAAGGAGAGAGAACTCACCACCCTTTGGCCCTGGAGAGACCAAAGATGGTCGAAGAGAGAAAACTCTGAGATCATCATCATCATCATCATCTTCATCATCATCATCATCATCTGCAAAAACAAGGGCAAGTTCAAGAAGAAATCAGAAAATATATAAGTTCTATATTCTTTTAAAGAAAATAGTGCCTATTTTTTAGCTTCTTACAAAAATTATTTCGATTTCTGGGGATATTTTTTTAGTTTTTGTTTCTCAAACCCTACCCAATTCTTGGTAAAGAAGTTTCTTCTTTAAGGTAATTTTTGTTTTCTGGCTATTTGTTTCATTTTAGTTGCAAAAAAATTGTGGGTTCCATGTTTTCTTCACATTGCTTCTTCAAGAGGTTATTCTTATTCTTTTTATATTATATAATATGATTGTTTGTATTTTGTTGTTAAAGTTTTGATATATGTTTGTTTGTTTATTGTTGGCTATATTTCCAGGTATTAAAGGATATTAACAAGAAGAAGAGAATTAAACGAGTTGTTGACTCTTATAGGACATGAACATTTTGTGATGATTAGGGTTTTATGCAAATTCAATTTTGCAAAATTTGAAACAATGAGAGACCCTGATTATTCAATCATTAACCTCGTTCTTCTCCTACCAAGGATTCTGTAAAGTTTGGATTATTTTTTTTCTTTTTTATTTTTAGGAAAAAATCTGGCGATTTTGTATAGCAATATTGGTGTATACCTAAAATGGGTTGTCGATGGAATCCAATTGGATTCCAATTCTCTTGCTTCATGTTCTTGATTATTACTCTTCAATCTCGTTCCTCATTGTCCCTCAATTCTGAAGGTAAATATTAATTAACAATTTTCTCATCTTTTGAATGTTTTTTTTTTAGTTTATTATATATGTAATGATTGAATGTTTGTAGGATTTGTATTGTTGAAATTCCGGGCAAGAGTTGATTCTGATCCTCATGGAACTCTTGCAAGTTGGAATGTTTCTGATCATGATCATTTGTGTTCTTGGTTTGGTGTTACGTGTGTCGACAATAAAGTGCAAATGCTGTAAGTTTTTGTTTTTGTTTTTTTTTTTTTAATTTCTTTGTGAGTTTTGTTTAATGAATGTTTTTGGTTTTGTTTTTGTTTTTGTAGGAATCTTAGTGGTTGTTCTTTGGGAGGAACTTTAGCTCCTGAGCTTAGTCAATTGAGTGAATTAAAATCTCTGTAAGTATTTTTTGATTAATCTTTTTCTTGCTCTGTTTCTTGAAAGAACTAAAACAGATTCTTGATTTTTTTTGTTTTTGTTTTTGTAGAATATTATCCAAGAACAATCTCTCTGGTGATATTCCAAAGGAATTTGGGACTTTTGCAAAATTAGAGTTCTTGGATTTGCGAGATAATAAGTTAAGCGGAGAAGTTCCACCTGAGCTAAACAAAGTATTGACACAAGAAAACTTGTGAGTTAAAAAGTCTTGTGATGCTTTTTATTTATTTAAACCAAATCTATGTGTTGACAAACAAAATATTTCCCTTTTTTTTGGTGGATTCAGGTTGCTTTCTGGTAACAAATTTGCGGGTTTTATGACCATAAAGTTGTTGAGACTTCAATCGCTATATAAAGTCCAGTTGAACAAGAATCGAGAGCTGTCTTCTGCTTCTGCTGATGTCCTCGACTGTGTAAATAGAAAACTTGGATACTGGTAATCAAAATTTTAATCTTTTTTTTTTATGTATAAAGATGCATATAAATCTTTGCTTTAAATGGGTTTGTGTAATTTTTGAATCCATTTGGCAGTGTTTCAAGGAGAAGCTTAGTAAGACTAAAGAAGGCAGAAGCTATCATATTGAGGATTAAAGCAACTTCAAGACATTACATGTAAGCATTTACTCTTTATATTAAAGTCTCTCAATCCTTTTGGTTTGATTTGTATGTTTCAATCTTCAGTGTTACTGATTTTCTATGTTTAATGTTTCTTCAGGGTGCAAAAAGACTCTCATGGGAAGAATAATGTCGCGAATTATCATCCAAGTAAAGCTAATAGATGACTGAAAATTCTACATTTGGAAACACTAAGAAACTAATAACTCAAAGTTTCATTTTTTTGTCATTCAGAGAATGAAACTAGTATCTTCAAAAGGCGCGAGTTACTCGAGGGAACGAGTAATTTAGCAGCAATGCCTGCGCCTGATGCTCCTAGTCCTTCACCAGAGCTTGTAACCAAAGTGTTTCCTCGAAGCAGCGGGTCTTTTCCCGCAGTAGCTTCTGCAAAGAAGAGAATACCTCCATTGATCCCTCCTCCTTCTTCTCCTCCTCCTACCAACACCACAAACTCTACTGATCCACCAAAAAAAGTTGAAGAGAAATCGAAAGGGTTTAAGGACGTTTGGTTGTATATTGTTATCGGCGTTGCTGCTTTTGTGGCGATGCTGATAATAGTAGCGGTTATATTCTTTTTCCGGAAAAAAGCTGTGAAGAGTATAGGTCCATGGAAGACTGGTTTGAGTGGACAGTTGCAGAAAGCGTTTGTTACCGGTAAAGAAAATGTTAAAACAAACTCATTTTTGCTCTGTTTTCGGGTAAACCTAATGTATGAAATGTTTTCAGGTGTACCTAAGCTAAACCGGTCTGAACTAGAAACAGCTTGTGAAGATTTCAGTAATATCATTGAAGCATTTGATGGTTACACTGTCTACAAAGGAACTTTGTCAAGTGGTGTTGAGATTGCGGTTGCTTCAACCGCGATTTTGGAAACTAAAGAATGGACAAGAGCTATGGAAATGACTTACCGCAGAAGGGTGACTATGTTTTTTCTTTAAACTTCTAAAACCGTTTCTTGCGCCTTTTCTTTAGAATCTTGATTAATATTTGAAGCACTTAAATTTGCAGATTGATACAATGTCAAGAGTCAACCATAAGAACTTTGTGAATCTAATTGGATACTGCGAAGAAGATGAACCGTTTAATAGGATGATGGTTTTCGAATATGCTCCAAATGGAACTCTTTTCGAACATTTGCACGGTAATAAACATCTAAAATCTATCTCCATATTAAGATCTCGTTTCCTTCTTATTAATATTATTATTATCACCAACCAATCTTCATCTTCTTCTTCAGATAAAGAAATGGAGCATCTTGATTGGGGCGCAAGGATGAGGATTATAATGGGAACTGCTTATTGTCTGCAATATATGCACGAGCTTAATCCGCCAATCGCGCACTCTAAACTTGTCTCATCAGGAATCTACTTAACCGATGACTACGCAGCAAAGGTTCTTAATTGATTTCTTGCTAACAAGAAAACTGTTTCTATGGCCTTTGGTTTCTTGCTTATCAAGAAAACTGTTTCAATGGGGTTATTGATTCCTAATCAAACATTGTACTAAAACGATTTACATTTTGCAGCTCGGAATAGTTCCTTTCTGCGGACAAACCGGGATTAAACCGAGAAAACCGATGAGTGGTGATTTAGACCAATCTTCATTGCCATTACCACCTGAACCAGAGACTAATGTCTATAGCTTTGGAGTATTAATGCTTGAGATTATCTCTGGAAAGCTCTCAGATTCAGATGAAGAAGGATCAATTATAAAATGGGTAAAACTCAAACATCAAAGTCAAATCTCAGTTTTCTGAAAATTTACATAACTAATGTAACACTTTTATGTATTTCTCATAGGCATCAAAGTATCTGGAGAATGATCAATTGGGAGATATGATTGATCCTACACTAACAACGTTTAAAGAAGAAGAACTTGAAGTGATATGTGACGTGGCACGGCATTGTCTAAGAATTGATCAAAGTCAAAGACCAACAATGAAAGATGTGGTTGAACAATTGAAAGAAGTAATCAAGATTTCTCAAGAACAAGCAACACCTAGACTCTCTCCTCTTTGGTGGGCAGAGCTTGAGATCTTATCTTCTGAAGCTACATAACCAGAAGAACGTTTCTCTCTTCCTCCTCTTCTCTCTTTTTCTCTCTTCGAGTCGTCACACGTGTCAAAGGTTCACAGGCTCTTTCTCTCTCTCTCTCTGTTTACAAGTAAACGTTATTATAAAATGTTAAAAAAGTTTATTTTTTTGTTTCATTCTTCTTATTATATTTGTTTTCTTGGTTGATTTTGATAGTGTATTCGGATCCAGATAACATAACAATGTGTTTGTATAATTGTATACTATCATACATATACCTATGACGTATGTTTGTACGTATTTTGTGGTGAAAATTTGTTTGTAATTAACTTCGTCTTCTTTTTTACAACAAATGAATTTCTCCTTTATCAAAAAACAAATGAATTTCTTTTGTTAGTAATAATGTAAGACTAATAATTAACCCTTTAACAAAAAAAAAATGTAAGACTAATTTATTCAATAACAATATGGAAAAACTCAAATTGGATACTAAATAACATCTGCAAGACTCTTCAAGAACTTATTTTAAATTGAATACTATGACCCATTTGTTTGTTCATTTAGCGTTTTCATTCAATTGATTCATCCGAATATTCTATATAGATCATATTTTCATTTTGTATTGTTTATGTAGATAATCTATTGAAATGAACCATTTTTGTTTGGTTTGTTTTTGTAAACCTACATTTCCATAAATACTTTTAATAAAAAAATGACTAAAATGTCTATGTTTTAATATAATCATATTTTTAATATTTAGCTTACCTATATTAATTTTAATTCTTGATCTAAAATATATTTACAACTAAATAATTTTAAAATTTTTATTTTGACTTCACTTAAATTCTTTTTTTTTGTTAAAAATTCACTTAAATGTACGGCGGAGCAGCTAGCGAAGATCAATGTGTTGCATGTGAAAGTCATAGAAGAAGAAGAGAAGATGACCAAGAAAGTCTCCAGTCTACAAGAAGACGCTGCGGATATTCCCATCGCTACCGTGGCTTTCTCGGAGGAACATGTCGGAGAGCCTAACATGGCGGTGAATGAAGCTCTCGACAAGCAAGAAGAAGCTATGGCTGGTTTACTGGCGGAGGCAGATAATCTACGGGTCGATACTTTAACGAAGGTCCTCGAGATTCTATCTCCGGTACAACTTGTACCGTACAAGCGGCTGATTTCTTTCTTGCCGGAAAAAAACTTCATCTTTCGATGCATGAGTGGGGAGCAATGAGAGATCGTCGCCGTCGTGAATGTATAGTTGATGTCGGAGAGGATGATGCCGGTGAAGAGGAACAGAAGTAGCTATTTAAAATATATTAATAGATACGTACGTGTCATATATGGAAATTACATAATACCAAGATAATATAATATTTTGGTATTATAAAGGTAATTACATATGCCGACAAAAAAAAAAGGTAATGATCTAGTTTAGGGTATTATAACCCATATATATGTGTGTGTTTTTTAAGGTTGATGCTACCCTTCTATGTATTAATTTTATTTTCCAAAGACTTATATATCGTACCAGGGTGCAATGCGTTACTGGGATTATATAATGATATAATTAAAATTTTGTTTCATATATGATATATATAGATAGATGTTTTGCTTTTTATGCAGAATTATATGACATTTCTAAATATAAACCCTACTATTTTAGTTTGTTTTTCCTTCAAAATTTAGTTCTCTTTTTTTTTGTCGTACAATTGTAGTTTTGCAATGATAATAAATTAATTTTTACGATACATTTTGATGTTTTAAATACTAGATAACGACAAAAATAAAATACTAGATAAATTGAAAGATATTTTGCGTTTTTTTTTTTTTTTAAGTTTTTTTTTTGCGTATTTTCTTTTAGAGTTTATCCACGTGTCAATTTACTTATCAAATATACAGTAATATTCGATGCATGTACAACTGTGGATAATGGCGCACAGCGACGACAAATAGATAAAGGCAAATTTTCCCAATTATATTCCTTCCAAGTTAGTTTATTTTTTTCACATTATTTCATAATTTCATTTTTTTATTTCACATCCAACTCTACAATAGAAAGTCAAATTATTTTTTCTTTTCTCTAACTCATTTTCTCTTTCTTCCACATCATTCTATCATAAAAATTCATTTTCTAAATAAACAAATAAATATTTCTAAATAAATAAACAACACTCCTTATTATTAATAAAAACAAATCAAACATACATAATTCATTCAAATCTTACAACAAAACAAACACCAAACATTAATAAACTTAGAAATAAATTTTGATATTTCTAACTGAGGGTTGCTCCAAAATTTTGCCAAATATGCCATATATGATGTCACTCGTTAATGGGTTGACTGTTAGGGTAGTTCATATTAGGTGAAACATTGGTGTTTCTCGGAACTGGTGGGTAGCCATATGACATATATGGATGATTGTAAAGGTATTGCATGCCAAAATTCGGTGGCATCATATATGACATTTGAAAATTTGGATGCATTTCCAAATTTATAAGATTTTCTGGGAGTTATGTATTTGGATTTGGTAGTTGTATGTTTGGATTTTGAGGGTTTGGAAAACCATAATTTGGTAAGAAATTTTGATTGCGAGATAGATCTATAAAGAATGTTGAAAATTGAAAAAAAAACACCAAAAATAGTGACAATATAGAAGAAGAAATGAAAAAGAGTGTTAAAACTTCATAAAATTTACCATTTTTGATTGACTTGGCATTTTGTCTTTTAGATTTATCTTCCTATTAAATGAAAATAAAACATGTGGTCTAAGAGAAATTGACATTGGTGTTCACGTGGCAGTAACATGCTCTCATCTCGACAAGTCAGCTAGGAGCTTTTTGATCCAAGATTCCATTGGATTTGATCTTCTACGTCGATTTCTCTTTTGACTTTTATTTCTGTCTAAGGGAATAGCCAAAAGGAATTGTTGAGTAATGTTTATATAAATAGATAATTAATTAATAAAAGACGTTCGAGCCCCCACGATGTGATCCTTCATGTCACTTTTAACATTTGGATAGTGAAATACCCTTTCATATTTGTTTCGTAATCTTGAAAATATTCGAATTTTCAATGAAATATATCCCCTTCCGTTATTAGAAATTGACTTTTCGTTGCATATATGCGTCCTCTTTATAGCGAACACCAAACTTACATGACGGTTTATAGAATTTGGAGATTTGATGAAAATAAGAGTTTTAGTTTTGAAAATTCATCATGTTTTTATTAAAAAAAAAAAAACATCTTAAGTAATCGGTAACATCATGATTCCTTAAAAAAAAAAAAAAAAAAAAGATTCAACATGATTTCAAGTTTTCAATCAATTCATAGTTACGCCGAACCAACGAGTCGCATGACTCATGGAGAAGACATACAAATAAATAATTTTACCATCTTGCAAAATGGTGCTCCGGTGTCCAAATCCGATTATATAAGGTACAAATATAAAATAAGAATTCTACATTTTTATAATAGGAAAATCTCATAAATATTGTTAAGGTGATAAACATTTTTACTTTAAATTTTCAAAATTTTGCACTCTTACTTTAAATCTACAAAATAATATATTTGCTATTTAAAAATTTTTTAAAATGATATTCCAATTTGCACCGATATTTCTGATCACAGAAGAGTTAACTCGGTTGACATAAAAAATGATCTCTGTCTCCAAAAATAAGTCGTGCTTGGACTGCTAAAAGTCATGAGAGAAGGTTATATATATACATGTCGAAGACATCAAGATGGAAACGAATATGAGTTACAAATTTTTTTTATTGAATCTTTTAATTTGGGGGGTTAGTGTTTGTCGTTGTCGGTGTAGCAGAAGCTTGTTGTACTTCTCCCTCCTATCTAGCTCGATGACGGCTTTCTAGGGGGTTAGGCTTCACTGATTTTGCTTCCCCGTGGCCTTTGGTCTTGGGTCTCTGGTTGCTGCTCCATTCGATTCTGGTGGAAAGTTAGGTGTCGGCGGTGGGTTCGGTTTAGCCAAGGTGCTCTCAATTCTGTTTCTCCCTTAGGCATGGTTTAGATATGTCCAGTCTGAGGTGGTTTGCGGTACCGGAGTTCTGTAGCTTCAGGTTGTTCTTCCGGCGGACTTCCTTTGCTTGTGATCTGGTGAGGTTGAGTGCTTTTGCTAGGTGTTGACAGTATTTTGTCTCCTTGCTGAAGTTTTCTCCTCTTTGCCTTCACTTGTCTCTAGCGAGAAGGTTTGTGTTGGCTGGTTTTTGGGCAAGCCCGATTCTTCTTAAGCTATGGTGGTGGCATAGTAAAAGACGGTTTCCGGTGAGACTCATCAGCAGCCTCCATTGCGTTTGTTCTCAGACTTCAGCATCGCCCAAGGTCTTAGCGTGAGGTTTCTTCAGGGTGGTTGATGATCCTAGAGGGAGGTCTGAGGTCTCGGAAAACCTCATTTCCGTAAAAAGCATGATCCGTTTTTTCCTTTGCAGGTTTTTAGGCAGTTTTCTTCACCGAAGTTGTAGGTACCGGTGGTCCTATGGCTATTGAGGGCTGGCTAAGGAACACGGCTGTGAGATGCAATTCATCTTTGGGCCAATTGTTTTTTTTTGTTAAGGGGCCAGTGCACGTCTGGGGCCCAAGTGAAGAAAACGTAAGCGAAACATGAAGTCCACTTCATGTCTTCATGCCTTTTGCCCTGTGTCTGATTATTATTCAACAAGGACAGACAAGGAAGTATGGGCAAATCAAGAGAGTGGTTAAAAAGGAAAATCAAGCGTGTGATTTTAGGATTGAAAGGACAACACAATTCAGAGTGAAGAGAAGAGAGAGAACATAGACTAAGAAAAAGGGTTCTTCTTTGATAATTTTTTCAGTTTCTTGTTCTGGAGATCTTCTTCTTCCTTTGCTGAGCGAAATTCTGGGTTTGGATGAGTGTTGTAAAAGCTTGTAAGATCTCTTTGAATCACTTGTGAACTGGTTGAAGTTCACCGAGACGTACCATTGCCGGTTAAGGCGTGGGAACTCGTTAATTCCGCTGTGTCGTCTCATCATTTATTACCTACATAATCACACACAAACATAACAACTTACCATCAAACAAGCAAATTCAAATGTTCTAGCAAAAGGGTTAAAGTTGTTACAGTGGTATCAGAGCTTTAGGTTGAAGCTGATGAAGGTTCTTTTATTTCTCAGTTTATAAAACAGGAATATAGTCTCATCAAGTATAGGATCCTACTTGTTTGGAGATAGTGTTTTATATTGAAAGATCTGAACTTTCTGGGAAGTGTTTGAGGTTTATTGCTTGCTGTTGAAAGCTGTGTGTGTTAGTCTTGTCTTGTTGGTCTCTTGTTCCTGTTTTATGATTGTGATCAGATCTGAAACATAAAACATGGAACCAACTCAAGGAAGATGAGAAGTGGACAAGTTTGATGGTGATGGAGACTTCTCTATATGGAAGCATAGAGTGCTGGCTCAGATTGAGATCCTAGGTCTAGATCGTGTCTTGAAGGCGATGGTGAGTCATCGACCGAAGGTTCTTCTGACCGACAAGTCGGACCCTAAGTGGGTTGAGAAGGATAGAAGAGTCGGGAACCTGTTGAGCATGAGTATAACTGATTTGGTCTTTGAGGAAAGTCATGAAGCATAAGACAGCTCAAAGCATGTGGAATGCGCTTGAGTCACAAGATGCAGGATAAATCTTTGCCTAACAGATTTTATCTAAAGCAAAGGTTCTACAGTTTCAGAATGGAAGAAGGTAAAAATCTAGACAAAAATCTGGATATCTTCAACAAGTTAGTCTCAGATTTGGCTAGTCTAGAGGTGGAGTTGAGTGATGAAGATCAAGCTGTGATTTTACTCAACAGTCTACCTTCCCATTTTGCTCAGCTTGTTCACACGTTGAAATATAGAGGAGGAATAAGCACTATAACTCTGAAAGAGATTACTACATCCGCATATTCTCTTGAAACAGAGTTAAAGCAAAAGGGAAATTACTTGGGGACTACAAGTAATGAAGGTCTGTATGTTCAAGCTCGTGGCAGACCAGAGAAGAAGACTGTGTCGAAAGGAAAAGGTAAGCAAAGGAGCAAGTCAAAACCTAAGGCTAAGAGAGTCTGCTGGATCTGTGGGGATGAAGGACATTTTAAACGAGACTGTCCTAAGAAACCCAGTGGAGGCGGCTGTTGTGAAAGCTCAGAGCCTATTATGTTGACGCTTCCCAAAAGCACCTGAAGACGGATGGGTTCTAGATTCTGGATGTTCTTATCACTTGACATTCAATAAGAATCTATTGTTTGATGTGGAAAATGTCAATGGAGGCAAAATCTTGATGGGAAATGACACATACTGTGAGATCACAGCGGTTGGAAAACTCAAGATTGTTAACTACAACAAGACATGTGTTGTGTTAACTAATGTCAGATACTCTCCTACAGCAAGAAGGAATCTGATCTCTTTGGCTCAGTTGGAACAGAATGGGTGTTGGTTTCAATCTAGAGTCTACAGACTGCAAGTGTTCCAAGGTGACAGAGAAGTGCTGGCTGGTGATTACTTAGACACACTATACATGTTGGATGGTAAACCTGGGTTGGAACAGGTGAATGCAGCGGTGAAATCAGATGACAAGACAGCCTTATGGCACAGCAGGCTGGGACATATGAGTGCAAAAGGTTTACATATTTTGGTCAAAAAGGAGATGATTAAGTCAAGGGAAATTTTAGACTTACATCGATGTGAACATTGCATTTTAGGCAAGTCTCACAAACTGCCATTCAAGACTGGAAAGCATACTTCTAAAGGACCATTGGAGTATGTTCATTCTGATTTGTGGGGATCTCCTAATGTCACTCCAAGCTTGTCGAAATGTCAATACTACATTTCATTTGTGGATGATTTTTCAAGAAAGGTGTAGGTTTATTTTCTGAGAACAAAGGATGAAGCCTTCAAGAAATTTGTTGAGTGGAAAGCTTTTGTGGAGAATCAGAGTGGGAAGAAGCTTAAGGCGTTGAGGACAGACAATGGGCTGGAATATTGCAACAAAATATTTGATGATCATTGCAAACTTCATGGTATAATGAGGCACAAGACCTGTCCTTACACCCCACAGCAAAATGGAGTTGCTGAAAGACTCAACCGGACAATTCTTGAAAAAGTGAGGAGTCTACTAAGTGAGACAGGTTTGGGAGAATCATTTTGGGCTGAAGCTACATCTACTGTGGTGTACATTATCAATAGAACACCGTCTACACCATAGAATTTTGAGATACCGGAGGAAGTTTGATCTGGTAGAAAACCAGATTATTCGCACATGAAGAGGTTTGGCTGCCTAGTTTACTATCATGTTGAGCAAGGGAAATTGAAGCCAAGGGCCAAGAAGGGTATTTTCATGGGCTATCCTCAAGGTGTTAAAGGTTACAGAATTTGGAATGGTGAAGAGAAGAGGATTGTTATAAGCAGAGATGTCACTTTCTGTGAAGACGTGGTCTACAAGGATTTTGGAAAAATTGCTGAAGAAAAAAAACGAAATTCTAAGTCTGATGGTAAGAAGAAGGTTACATTCTCTTTGCCCACAGACCAAGTTGTTAATCAGCAGCCAATTTCCCAAGGAGAAAGTTCAGCTCAAGGTGGAGCCATTTCAGAATCTCAAGAAGTAGGATCAGATTCTGAAGATGACTTCGAAACTGAAAATTCACCACATGATTTTCAGGATTATCTTTTGACCAGAGATAGGGAAAAGAGAAAAATTAAGCCTCCAAGCAGGTTTGATGATGCTAATGTGGCTGCTTATGCCTTGATTATGGCAGATCTTATTGAAGAAGAAGAGCCAAGGAATTATCAAGAAGCAATCAGTGGCAGCAACAAACTCAAATGGACTGGTGCTACCAAAGAAGAAATGGATTCTCTTATCAAGAATCACACTTGGGATTTAATTCAAAGACCGGAAGGACAGAGAACCATTGGTTGCAAATGGTTGTTCAAGTTGAAATCAGGAATTCCAAGGGTTGAGGAAGCAAGATACAATGCACGGCTAGTTGCTAAGGGGTTTTCTCAGATTGAAGGCATTGATTACAATGAGGTTTTCTCACCAGTTGTCAAGCACACTACAATCAGGTTGATGTTATCTATTGTTGTGAACCTAGACCTGGAATTGGAACAACTTGATGTCAAGATAACATTTCTACATGGAAGCCTAGATGAAAGGATACTCATGGAGCAGCCTGAGGGGTTTGCTAAAGATGATAGGGTTTGTTTGCTGAAAAGGTCTTTGTATGGGTTAAAACAAGCATCAAGACAGTGGAATTTGAGGTTTGATCAATTCATGAAGGTGCAGGAATTTACAAGGAGCCAGTTTGATCTTTGTGTATATTTCAAGTTATATGCTGAAGATAGCTATGTTTATCTACTTCTCTATGTGGATGACATGCTAGTTGCTGCAAAGGATTTAAAGAAGATACAGAGACTCAAGGTTAAGCTTAGTAAGGACTTTGAAATGAAAGACCTAGGACCAGCCAAGAGGATCCTAGGAATGGACATTATCAGGGATAGGAGTAAAAGGGTTTTAATGCTGTCACAAGAAGCGTATGTTGAGAAAATTCTAAGGAGTTTTGGTATGACAGAATCAAAGCCGGTTTCTACACCTATGGGATGTCATTTCAGGTTATCCAGCACTAAGCAAGAAGATAAAAATAAGGCAGAGGCAGAGATGAGGAACGTGCCTTACTCTAGTCTTTGGGAGTCTCATGTATGCCATGGTTTGTTCTCGTCTCGATATAGCTCACGCTGTGGGATTAGTGAGTCGCTTTATGAGTGCTCCTAGCATGGAACATTGGGATGCGGTTAGATGGATACTCGGATATATCGAGGTGCGTCGAATCTGATGTTGACATTTACAAAAGTCGATAATCTAAAAGTTGCAGATTCTTTGCGATAGTGACTATGCAGCTGACCTTGACCGAAGAAGATCCATTACCGGATATGCGTTCCAAGTAGGAGGAAACACTGTCAGTTGGCGATCAGGACTGCAACAAACAGTATCTTTGTCAACAACGGAAGCAGAATATATGGCATTAACAGAAGGTGGAAAAGAAGCTATATGGCTAAGTGGGATTACCAGTGAATTGGGGTTTCCGCAGAAAAGTGTTGAGATATTCTGTGATTCGCAGAGCGCAATCTGTTTGGCAAAAAACAGCACCTATCACGAAAGGACAAAACACATGGCCATTAGAATGAGTTTCATTCGAGAAATAGTTGAGGAAGGATCAATCTTGGTGTCAAAAATTGATACGAAACTGAACCCAGCAGACATTCTCACAAAATCTGTACCTGTCAAGAAACTAGAAGAAGGAAGAAGCCATCTGAGAATTCTTAGAGGCTGATCGCTAGCTCGGTCAAGAGCTGGAGCCTCGGCGGTGTGTAGTCGGGGCGCAGAAGAGAAGCGGTGGAGTTTCTCTGGATAATCTCTTTGTGTGGTCTCGGAGGGAGACTTTGAACCGGAGATAATAGACGGTAAGATTCGCGGTGTGAGAAGGAGAAAGTTTTCGGTAAGATCACGGGCTGAGATGTCAAATCGTGAACAAGAGAAGTGAGATCTCTTTGACGACATATCGGGTAAATGTCGAGTCGTGAATCAAAGTTACTAGTTCTTGCGGTTAAGCATCACAAGTCGAGGAGATGAGTGATGAGTTGGCGGTGTGAAACCGTTTAAGCGAAGAAGAAGGCTCCTCGAGCTTAAATCTGTCGAAATCTGTGAGGAGATAAGACAGCGTGGTTCTCGTGGAGATGCCGAAACCAGGTGATGAGAGTTTCACGGGGAGATTTGGCGGGACTGTCGAATCGGAGAAGCCGCGATGTCTCGAGATTGTGGCTACCCTAAGCGTGAATTGAGGTGGAGATTGTGAGATGCAATTCATCTTTGGGCCAATTGTTTTTTGTTTGGGGCCAGTGCCGTCTGGGGCCCAAGTGAAAAAAGCGGGTTAAAACATGAAGTCCACTTCATGTCTTCATGCTTTTGCCAATCGATTATTATTCAACAAGGGCAAGTATGGGCAAGTCAAGAGAGTGGTTAAAGAGGAAAATCAAGCGTGTGATTTTAGGATTGAAAGGACAACACAATTCAGAGTGAGGAGAAGAGAGAGAACAGAGACTAAGAAAAAGGGTTCTTCTTTGATAATTTTTTAGTTCCTTGTTCTGGAGATCTTCTTCTTCCTTTGCTGAGCGAAATTCTGGGTTTGGGTGAGTGTTGTAAAAGCTTGTAAGATCTCTTTGAATCACTTGTGAACTGGTTGAAGTTCACCGAGACTTACCATTGCCGGTTAAGGCGTGGGAACTCGTTAATTCTGTTGTGTCGTCTCATCATTTATTACCTACATAATCACACACAAACATAACAACTTACCATCAACCAAGCAAATTCAAATGTTCCAGCAAAAGGGTTAAAGTTGTTACAACGGCCAATGGAGGCTTCTGCGTTGTGAGCTTATTTCGAGCTTCGCATCAAGAGTGTGTGAGCTTAGTTCTTTTTCAAGGTCTTCCCCTCCAAGTTGTCCTTTTGCTATCTTTCTTGTTCGATTTGGTGTTTTTTTTTTTCTTAGTTTTTGTTCTTTTGCCAGTTTTGTTCTCCTTGTACTTTCTGTCAAAAACTGAAAATGATATAAAGATCTACATGTTAACTTAAAAAAAAAAGATTTTTTATTGGTTTGATATTGAGAAATCATATGGAAGTTAATTTCTCCATTAATAGAGTTAATTGTTCTGTGATTTAAAGTTCCAAAAATATCAGATCTACTACACTATTAAAAGAAGAGATACACTTTTAAAAGAAGAGATATTATATTCAATGTTTTCAAACAGCACTATTAGAAACAATTAAAACAGAAGTAATATTATAACTGTCAGCAATATTAATGAAATATTAAAATTAAAAATTAAAAATTAAATTTACAATAATTCATAATTCCTAATTCTTTCCACACCTAATCCTTTCTTTGCTCCTCTTCATTTCTTTTGATTTCTCTTCACGACTCCTCTTCATCGATTTGCAAAAGCTAATTCATCGATTTGCAGAAGCTATTATCTCTAATCATTTCTTCACGACTCCTCTTCATCGATTTTTAGAAGCTATTATCTCTAATCCTTTCTTCACGACTTCTTTCTTCACGGCTATGGAGATTGATGATGAAGATATATCTTATCTCACTAATCGTGCTGCTGTTCATCTGGAAATGGGAAAGCTATATCTTTCACATATAGTTGAATACTCTCTTTTTAAGATTTCTGATTTGTTTAACACGAATTTGTTGATATCAAGTTGAGCTGTGTAGTGATTAGTCGTTGAATGAGATTGTGTTTTGTTTAGTATGATGAGTACATCAAGGTTTATTTTGTTTGAATCTCATTTCACTATATAATATTGAAGTTCCATACTTATGTTAAACTCATCTTTATTGTTTCAGAGTAGTGGCACATTTGATTTTTGGTATGCGATGATTGAGAAGTTGTGGAAAGAAGTTGATGATGGTACTTCACCAACGATCATCAAGAAATCTTGATCTTTAGGTAGAACTTTTACCTCTATAATTTGGTGATTCTTCACTGTTGAATTGATTTTAAGGTCTCACATAGTTAAATCGATGAATTGGTGTATTTTGAATGTTCAGAAATTTGTGTTCAAGCAACAACCATCCAGCTCAAACATTGGCTTCGATTCTTGATCATGAAGAAAAGGTAATGCCTTATCCAATCAAAATTTGTCAAAAAGTTTGGTCCAATGCTTGGTATGATTAAATTAAGTTAAACCAATTGCTTACGATTTTTTTTTAAAAACCAATTTTTCTTAAGTTAAACTTTTGTTTTTTTTTTCCAAAATTCTCCCCCCCCCCAAAACAATTCGAAAACACTAAATAATTTTGAATTCCATATCAATGAACAATTACTATGTCCTAAGTTACTGAAATCATATAGTCACAAAAACACATTTAGTTCAAAATGAAATCAATTTTTTCCTTAATTCAAGAACATGTTCCTCGGTAACATTTAATTGTTTTCAAAGTCAATATGTGAAATACTTAATAATCTCAACGATTTAGGTGAAATTTCAATACATTCTAAAATAGATAAAAAAAACACATTTAGTTGCGAATTAAGGAAACAATTAATAATTCCAATGATTTAGGTAAGATTTCCTAACTCACTGAAATCATATAATCACAAAAAAAAAACACACACACACATTTAGTTCCGATTGGAATCAATTTTTCCTTGATTCAAGAGCATATTCTTCGGTAACACTTAATTGATTTCATAATCAATACTCCCTCCGTTTCAAATTAGTTGTCGTTTAAGGTTGTTTCACACATATTAAAAAAATATTTAATTTTTTAGTTTTACCCTTAATTAATGTTTATTTGATATTATTTCATTGGTCAAGACACATTAAAACAAGAGGGACAAAATTGGAAATCTTATCAAACATATGCATTGAAAACATAAAACGACAACAAATATGAAACGATTTTTAAAGTCTAGAACGACAACTAATATGAAACGGATGGAGTATGTGAAATAATTAATAATAATCCCAACGATTTAGGTAAGATTTCAATACATTCTAAAAAAACACATTTAGTTGCGATTGGAATCAATTTTTCTCTTAAATCGATCGAATATACCTTAATAAATTCTACAATCCTTACTTAAAATTCTACCATTTAAAATGCGTCACATACAGTTTCTGGTATCTCTCGTCTTTCATATGACTATTAACAAGAGTGAAGGACAATCGCTGGCAGAAGTATGACTCTATATGTCAAACCCTGTGTTTTCTTATGGTCAATTTTATGTGGCTTTAACAAAGATAACATCAAATTAAGAGTTGAAAGTGATTAATTTAGGCAAAGAAGGCAAACCTTAGAGACAAACAATGAATGTGATTTTCAAAGAGGTGTTTTAGAATTTGAAAAAAAAAAGATTAGAGGTAAGAGAGCCTACAATTTTTTTGACTTGCATTCTTTACTTCTTATACAAATCCAAAGACTATTTATGTTCTCACTTTGTTTTATGCAGTAAGTGATAGTGAAAATCGAACCAAAACAAGCTTCTTT
This sequence comes from Cardamine occulta, assembly GCA_028015245.1. NCBI lineage: Eukaryota > Viridiplantae > Streptophyta > Magnoliopsida > Brassicales > Brassicaceae > Cardamine > Cardamine occulta. The sequence goes on from CM051384.1 coordinate 1,499,270, forward strand.
TATTTCTTCAATTTGAACTTTTTTAATTTCTTTTATTTGATTATTGAGATATTTAATTATGGTATTTCTTTTCTTATTTTAGATTTCTTTTGTTAGTTTTTTTTTATTTAATTTTCGATTTAATTTATTTGATTTTTGCTTTGCTTTAAAATTAAATCATAGTCCTCCATGTTGAAATTTAATTTCAAAATTTTGGAATAAAATTATCTAATTTAAGAGATTAAAATCTTTGCAATTCGATCTTAAAACCACGTTAAATGTATTATAGACGGTAAAGAAACAAATATATATATATATATATAAGTAACCAAAATTTTTAAAAAAAACTATAAACAGTCAAGAAACACAATAATAAAAACTTAAAATTATACGAAAAAATAAAAATAGTTATAAACAGTAAATAAACAAAAAAATTATAAATTTATATTAAAATAATTGACCTGCGGTGTACTGCGAGTTTGAATCTAGTTAGAATTTTAAAATAAAAGTGCAAAATTTTGAATGTTTAAAGTGAAATTGCTTGTCACATTGAAAATTTTATAATGAGATTTTCCCCTTTTATAATAAAGAGGATAAAATATAATCTCATTTGAAAGAGATGAATACTCTAAACACTACCAACGCTTACTAAAAAGCTACACGTATATCATTGTATGACTTTTTCATGGTTTTGAAGTTTTAAGAATTGAATTATTTTAGAAAGTTTTGAAGGGTAGATTTTATTAAATTAGTTCTAATGCATGTGAATTATTTCTTATAACGTCACAAAAAAAATATTCTGATGAAGTAATCACTAATCATGTTCTAAATTTAGTCATTCTCCGTGAGAGATTGTGCATCAGCAGTTTTTTATATTGTCATGTAAATCGAATGGTAATTATGGTGGATCAACATTGGCATTTCGAGAATCTTCTGGATGGGGAAGTCAAATGTAAGAGGTCGATTTGAAGGGAGAAGTTGCATAAACCTTTGAAATGAGAGGCTTGGGAAACATAAAATGATGATCATGAGAACATAAAATCAATGAATTACAACAAAATGCAGTTGAAATAATATCCCGGGGCAGACTTAGACTTGGTAGGCGGCCCCATAAGCATAACCGCATGGGCCGATTGTGGCGGCGGCCCACCAAGATTTGGACAGGCCGGGGCCGGACCAAGTAAAATGGCCGGTGTTAAACAATCCTATTTGTATTGCAACTCCAAGATTTCTCCACCACTTATTGCCAAATCATAACATTTTTATTTATGAGACAACTCTTAATATAAACCATCTCAAGATTTATGGACAACCATTCATGTTCATCTAATATTAATTAGAAAAAGTTAATATTCTGGAGAAAAAAATATATATCTGGAGTTAATATATATTGACAAAATTCCCTAATCTATATTGACAAGTACCGTCCACTATATTTAGGAGAGCCCATTAGAAGCATCAGCACGACCACACAAATCTTTTCTCTTGTATTTAGATTTACTATTTTTATATATTCAGAAAATTGAGACCCAAGAAAGAAAAATACAATTAAAATTTAGTCTTTTTTTTTCCTCCCATGAACATTTCCAGAATTTGAGCTCTCTCTCTCTCTTCTAAGCCATGGAAGAAACATTTCAATACGAAGTTATTCAATAAGTTCATCATTCTCTGTTTTTTCATCAAGTTCCTTGTTCCCTAAAGCATCAAACAAATGGATAAAAACGGCATTGTTCTGATGCAAAAGTACGAATTAGGTCGTCTTCTAGGCCAAGGAACATTCGCAAAAGTGTACTACGCACGCAACCTAAAAACAGGAGAAAGCGTAGCGATCAAGGTAATCGACAAACAGAAAGTCGCAAAAGTCGGATTAATCGATCAAATCAAACGAGAAATCTCAGTGATGCGTCTTGTTCGGCACCCAAACGTTGTCTTCCTCCACGAAGTAATGGCGAGCAAAACAGAGATCTATTTCGCTATGGAATACGTTAAAGGCGGTGAGCTTTTCGATAGAGTCTCTAAAGGAAAGCTTAAAGAAGACATTGCTCGAAAATATTTCCAGCAATTGATTGGAGCAATCGATTATTGCCATAGCCGAGGAGTTTACCACCGTGATCTCAAACCAGAGAATCTTCTTCTAGACGAAAATGGCGATTTGAAAATATCCGATTTCGGGCTTAGCGCGTTGAAAGAGTCGAGGAAACAAGATGGCTTGCTTCACACGACATGTGGAACACCTGCTTACGTGGCACCTGAAGTGATCTGCAAGAAAGGTTATGATGGAGCTAAAGCTGATGTTTGGTCTTGTGGAGTTATACTGTATGTGTTGTTAGCTGGATTTCTTCCTTTTCACGAGCATAATCTTGTTGACATGTATCGGAAAATCACGAAAGGAGAATTCAAGTGTCCGAATTGGTTTCCTCCAGAGGTCAAGAAGTTGTTGTCTCGGATTCTTGATCCTAACCCTAATTCAAGAATCAAGATTAACAAAATCATGGAGAATTCTTGGTTTCAAAAGGGTTTCAAGAAGATTGAAACGCCTAAATCGCCCAATAGTCATCAAATCGAATCCTTAATAAGCGATGTCCACGCAGCATTCGACATACAACCAATGTATTATAACGCTTTCGATCTAATATCTACGCTTTCTCAAGGGTTCGATCTCTCGGGTTTGTTTGAGAAAGAAGAGAGATCAGGATCGATGTTTACAACGAAGAAAGAAGCGAAAGAGATAGTGTCGAAATTCGAGGAGATAGCAATGAGTAGTGATAGATTCAATTTGAGGAAGAGCAATGTAGGAGTGAAGATGGAAGATAGAAGAGAAGGAAGAAAAGGACAGCTTGTGATTAATGTTGAGATATTTGAAGTGACAAAGAGTTTTCATATGGTTGAGTTTAAGAAAAGTGAAGGTGATACAATGGAGTATAAGCAATTTTGTGATCGTGAGCTTAAGCCTTCTTTGAAAGATATTGTTTGGAAATGGCAAGGTGATTGTATGAAGTGATAAAATGTGTTTTCATCTTCATTTTTGTCCTTAATTTGGTTGTTTTGCTTTTAATCTCTATGTAATGTAAGATTTATGATAATGGCTGCAATCATCATCACATATCTTAGTTTATTGTTTTTTAGAGGGTCAATATTTACCCAAAGATTAAAAGTAAAGAGACAGAAACAAAACTTTTGATTAAAAGGTTATCTTTTATTTCGAGCAACTAATCTACTCAACATTTTTTTCATAACTAAGATTAATCTAATTAACATTATTTTTATTTTTAATTACATCCTAACATAATGTAACGATGCTGACAGATACATTGGTTTGGACTTTGGACATAACACAACTATAATCTTTTGCAAAGAGCAATGTAAATGACAAAAACGAAATTACACAATGTTTTGTGATAAGTTTCTGTCATATTTCGATGTAAATTTTACCTCAACATCAAAATATAGTAGAGACTAGGAACAAACTAAGATTAGTAAGAAAAAACAAATTATTAAAGATCAAACTTGAAGAGACTAAGAACAAACTAAGTTGATAAGAAAACCCAAAATATTAAAGATCAAACTTGAAAAAGAAAAAAAACTTGTTTATTCATGAATCTGTGTTTTCCCTTTCTAATACATCAAGATTCGTATCTCACCACTCTTTTTATCTCTAAATTCTAATGCCTCTCACACACCATTCAAATAACAAGAACATTACAATTCGTTAAACTGACACATGATTCAAAAATCTAAAAATAAACCTCCCATAGAAGACAATAACAAAAAAATTTCATTTTCATCTTGCTACTCAGTATCAGAAAGTAAATAAGATGGCAAAGAACGCGAATTAGAACCCGATTCGCCGTTTTCCGTAGACAAATTCTGCAATTTCGGTTTCAATTTCTTATCACAAAACTCATCATACTCCATTTTATCACCTCCCTTCTTCTTCACTTCAACAACAACCAAAGCTGGAGTCAACTCAAATATCTCAGCATTAATTGTCAATGGACCTTTCACACTTCCTTCTCTTGAACCTTCAAGACTCACTTTACAATCCTTCTTTCGCACGGTAAAGCTAACAACTCTCGCAATCTCCTCCAATTTCGATATGATGGTACTAGCAACAGGAGCTCCAGAAACAAACCTAGAGCCTTCATCATCCTCAAACAAACCCAAAAGATCAAAACCGGGCGAAAACGAAATAAGATCGAAAGCATTTAAACTCGCGGGTCTAGGCATCGAAACCGCTCTTCTCCTAACATCAGACGTCTCAAAATCCGATTCAGAAACCGTAGAAGACCTCCCGGAAACCGATTCAATCGATTCGATATCATCATCATCAACATTACAAAGCTTATTATCATCTTCAACATAAAACTTAATATGCTTAAAACCTTTCTTGAACCAACTAGTATCCATAATCTCCGGCATTGTAAACCGTCTTTCCGGTTTAGTCTCCAACATTCGAATCAATAACCGGTTAATCTCAACCGGAAACCATTTCGGACACCTAAAATCTCCTCTGTAAATCTTCTTATACATCGCCATAACATTCCGATCATGAAAAGGTAAAAACCCCGCCATCAACACAAACAAGATCACTCCACAAGACCATATATCAACTTTAGCTCCATCATAACCTTTCCGAGCAAGAACCTCCGGTGCCACAAAAAGTATGAAAAAGCCCATCTTGTCGGATCTGATCAGAAACAGCACTAAGACCAAAATCAGAGACTTTTTGGTTTCCATGTTCATCTAAAAGAAGATTCTCAGGTTTCAAATCTCGATGATAAACACCACGAAAGTGACAAAACGATACAGCTGAGATCAATTGTTGAAAATATTTACGAGCGATGTCTTCTTTTAACCTTCCTTTAGCTACCTTGTTGAACAATTCACCTCCTTCGACATATTCCATAACGAAATAGATCTTTGATTTCGTAGCCATGACTTCGTAAAGCTGTACGATGTTTGGATGACGAACACGACGCAAGATTGAGATCTCGCGTTTGATATGTGCGATTAAACCGCTTTTGAAAACTTTCTCTTTATCTATTACCTTGATCGCTACGCTTTCTCCAGATGTCACGTTTCTTGCGAGATAAACTTTAGCGAAGGTTCCATGTCCAAGAAGCCTTCCCATTTCGTATTTGCCTAGGATTACACCTTGTGCATTGCTCTTATCGTGCCTCTTTTTTATTGATTTCACTTTTCTCAATAGATCCGCCATTGAAACTAGTGAAAATGGTGAAAAGAAACTCAGATTTTTTAGTTCACGATCGTCTCGATTTGGAGTTTGAATTTTGTAAAATTTTCAACCATTTTTTTTTTGGTTTATTATTGAGAGGTTGTAGAAGAAGATTATCTTTGTCTCTCCTCTTCTTCCTGATCTCTGTTTTTAGGGGGTTTTTTTCTAGAAATAGGAATATTCTTTTTTTTCTATCTATTGTTCGCATAAATAGATTACAAAATCAGATTACTTATTGATTTACAGCATAATTAATATTATTGTAGAATAATGGTTCAGAAGTTTTATTAGCTTATAATCCTTCCTTGTCAAATTGGTTGATATTTTAAAGTTTTTTTTATTTCAAAATTTTAGATATTTTCTGTTTTCAATATATATTATATTTTTTATTTACCCCAACTATTTTCTACTTAAAATAGAAACTTTAATCATAATTAATACAAATGAGGGTAATTGTTTTTATTTGTAACTAATTTTGCAATGTTTGTGAAAAAAAATATCAAGACCTGTAATAATTTTAAAATGAAAGGAGTAAATGATATTTTTAAAACGAAAATGATCATCACAAAAAAAACAGGATTTGGCATTATAGGATATTCGGATATTCAATTTTAAAAACAATATTTTGATAGAAAATTAGATATCGTAAATATCATTATCATTGCAATTGTCTCTAGTTCTTGTCTTGTACGTGAATGCCTGCACATTTAATCAAAACGAATCAACAGCTGTGAATAAATTTGTATGGTGTAGATCGTTGTCAAAAAAAAAGAAAATATGGTGCAGCTCCGAACGACAATTTTCTAATAAAAACTTATTAAGTTAGTTAATAAGTAAATCAAAATTTCAATTAATTAAAAAAAATCATTACTTTTATAAAATTTTCACCACACAAAAATAAAATGACTAACGATTTTAGTCATGAGTAGAAAGGTATTTAGTTTTAAGGGAACCCAAGAAAATTAGACAGGTGCTTAGTCCTACTCCTACACATTACTAATTCAAAAATTTTAAGCACACATACTTTTTTTTTAAGGCTAGTCAGAAAACTCAAGATTTGTTTATGTTATTTGTTTTAAATTGAAAAAAAAATATTAAGTCAAAGGTATGAATGAGATTATATGGAAACTCGGTTGGGTCAACCTAACATAATGGTCGGTCGATATTTAAAGATAAGTAAATGACAAAAATGAAAAGTTTCCACCTGTCGTGAAATTGAACTAAAATTTTGCTGTTTTTGATAGATTACCCAACCCAACTAACAAAACCTTGTTTGAATTATTAAGTGCTAAGAAATATTTAAATCAAATGTTTTTTGCACCGTATAATAACGTGCACGTATCAGGCCACACTTGTAAGTTGGTGGATTAACCTTTTTGACAGATGTAATTCGTGAAGTAGAGCAATTACTTAAAAAAAATATTTGTTATAAAAAATTATTCGTAAATTTTTCTCTATTGAGAATTTTTTAAATTTGTCAAAAATAAAACAAAAAATTATGTACTGTAACCTTTCTCTTATGAGATTTGGGCTTTGCAATAAAAAGAAAAGAGACAGATTTAAGTCAATACATAATAACGGACCAGAAAATTGGGCTGGTATTTATTTTCTTTCTTATAGGCCCTATAAGTCCAAAATGAATGTATTCGACCTAAACATTGTATTCATCAGAAGCAATTTTATTATCACAAAATTATGATTTTTAGTTTCTATAGAAGTGTGAATATATATATATATATATATATTCTTCTTTTTTCCTTTAGAGATATTTTATTTGAATTGGAAACAGAAATTACACAAAACCGTTCCGATGGTTTGGTTATAAAAACTATTCTTTTGTCAATCTAAACCCCGAAAAAAGTAAAATAAGAAAAATGTACTTTGATATTAGAGATGTCTAAATAATTTTAATCAAACGCTGTTTGCAATTTCTTTACCTCATTGTTAATTTGATAATCTAGGTAGCATGTAAATTGCATAAATTTAACTTATTTTCAGTTGAAAACTCCGGTCAAAGCGTCATTCAGTTACAATGTAATATGACATAAAAAATAACCAATAACATTGAAATAGAACAAGATCGTAAGCACATGGACCAACCATGTTGGGGTGAGTGGTTAAAATGATAAAATAAAGAATATGGGTTAACTTTTAGGTTTGGTTGCTCAAGGAGAATGTGAATGTGTTAGAAACTTTGTGGAATATTAGTTGGAATTCTATGGATCTTTTTGTCTTGGAATTTAGTGGATTTGTTTGGAATTTCCCAATGCCATTCTTCCTTTATTTAATTTAATTAGTTGTTATTCCAAGGTTATTTTAATATACCATATGCAGGACATTAAATTAAAAAAAATCACAAGAGAGTTACATGTTGTTAGACGTATATATATATACACATTGTGATGCCCTAATTAGAAATAATAGCGACAGTGAGCTGAAATAAAACCGTTTATTAATTACTATATGCTTCCACATAATCCGATACGATCCCCTTGTTACATGCACCATGTTATTAACTTTATGTCCATTAGAACACTAAAGGGAAACACTAAACAAATAGTCTTTTTATCCGGCGGACATTTCTTTTAACGACATATTTGCCATTTCTTAATTTTAAAATTTTAATATTAATTTTAAATTTTAATATTAATGTCGTTACTATTTATAAATTGGCAAACATTCGAAAATTTTATAAATAGTAACGACATTAATATTAAATTCATATAATTGAACGCAACTTTGAGTTTGTATGATTTCGATCGATATACGACACAATTATCAATATAATCAAATGCAAATTTTGAAACTTCAATAACCGAGCCCCGAAAAGTTAGATCAAACAGTACACTAGAATAAAATAAAATCTTGTTATTCAAAAGACGCCGTCATTTTATTTTATTTTTGTCGTCAACTACATCATTAGTATTTACTTTCAATCAAACCCATCAACAAATAACCGATAGTAATAAATATAAGCATTTATTATAAAGGCGAACAGAAACACTAGTAAATTCTTAAAACACGTTTTTAATACTAATAACTTAAAGATTTATACTACTAGGATACAATTACAACATCGAATAAAATTAGGTATTTAATGAATTTTGTTAAAGATAGGGTCCACATTTCCATTTCTCAGCATCTGTATCAACTACCACACAAAGTCATCGCACCAACCATACCCCTTTGCTTACTTCACTTAAGTTTCAAACCCATAAATAACAACAATAGAATACGAAATTTTTATTGTGGTTTTACAAATTGTCAAATACGCAACTTTTTTTTGTATAAATAATAAAACGTTTACTATTTATGTGTATTATGGTTATTGAATTTTTGTTTCCCATGCAATTAGAGTAAGGATAGTTACTAAAGTACAAGTATTATTTGTTGATATAATTTGATGTGTGGTAAACTATATGATGTAATTCAGTAAATAATTGATTTTCTCTAAGGTAAAAACAGTAAATAGACTAGTTAATTTCTCTTATATTATTTCCAACGTGACAGAAGTATTTAACACTTTTCTGTATATAATGAATTATTGACAAAGCTACGAGATTAGAGTGTCTCAAATCAAATTCCATTGTAAAATTCTAATACAAGGTCAAAGTGCACCGATTTTCATTTTCAAACGAATAGAAAATTAGTAGAATAATTTATGTCCTTCGTGTATTAGATTAAAATAAGCTTATATCCGCAAATACACACTAAAGTATTGTATTCATAATTTTGTTTTTATTATTATTTAAATCATTTTATTAATCTTTTAAAAATGTTTTAGTGCTAATTAAATATTTGGTTATAAAAAGAATACATAAAAATTGAACCGTATATAATATTTTACTTATGTTTTATTTTTATTTTATTTATTTTTAGTCAATTTTTATATTAATAAACATTTAATTCTCATCAATTAGTTGAATTTTTTCATTCATATATAATTTTTTTTTGATAAATCAAACAAACTCGTAAATTGAAAACAAATCAGTGAAATTGGATCAGAATATATAAGTTTTTCTTAGCTTTTTATTGTATACTTTTTACGTTTTAAAATTAAATATTTTTTATTAATTTATGTTTATTTCTTTATATTTTATAAGTTAATTAAGTTTAAGATAATGAAGTGAAGCTCCAAAAAAATGGAAAGACTCATTTCATCTATATATTTATAATTCAATTTATCACCTATCAGAAATTGTCCTTTTTAAAGACTGAAAAAAGAAATGAATCCAATGATTTCACTTTTCATTTATAGGATTTATATGATACCAATCACGTACTTATCATAGTTATCTTTGCTAGGTACTTTCCCCCCTCTCTTTTCTTGTGAACAGAAAAAGTGAAAGGAAAAATCTAAAGACAATTATCAATTATCTGAATAAAAAAATGAGCTGATTCTAAGTTTAATCTATATAATTTGAAGATATATATTGTTGATAAAAATAGTTTCAATTTACAACAAAGTTATTTCAATGATTCAAATAATTAAATTTGTTTATTTCCAATAAACTTTAGTTTTAACTTTTGCTTTTTACAAAAGAAAAAGTAAAAAGTACCTTATAAAGACAATGATGATAATAAACACATGATTACCAGAATCTATAATCCAAAAGACATATGATTCAATTCAATCTTTTCTTCTAGTAATAATAATGTTCATACATAATTTTAAGACAATCCTTCTGCAATTGGTTTTTAGAATTATGGAATTTTGACTGCTATAGAATATATATCTATAAAAACAACCATCAAAATCCTGATCTTTATTCATAATAGCTAAAACTGATCTTTAATACATAACTATATTTTGATATAATTAAAAAAAAAATTTTGTATAAAAGATATAATTAAAAACTTTTTCACTAATTCAAATGATTTGTCTCAGTTGCATGATATTAAGCTCTTAGGTATATTATTTTGCTAGTTTTATAAACTTTTATTTACATTTACTATTTACGTCATAATCCACATCATCGTTAGAATATTATCAACCGTATGTATCTATCTCCCTCTCTCTTCTACTAAACCTCACCAGCTCCTTTCAAACTATAGCTTCTACTAAACCTCTCTTTCTCTTCACCACTTCTCTATCTTCCATGGAAGAACAATCATCAACACCAAAAAACAAAATCTAAAGTAAAAACATGTTTCTAAAGTTGCTTCTTCTCTTATCTTTAGTCTCCTTCTCACACTCAGACTCCTCCACCGTTTCTTGTTCTAACGGCACAGACTTCCGTCAATTAACCAGAGTTTTCCGTTACGTCTCCGGCTTCAACTCTTCTTGGTTCTCCTCTAATTGCTCCGCCGTCATCACTGACATCGTTCTTCCGTCAAGAAACCTAAACGGTACCGTTTCTTGGAACCGTTTACGTAATCTCACGCGCCTACGTGTTCTCGATCTCTCCAATAACTCTCTTGATGGTTCTGTTCCCACTTGGCTCTGGTCTAAACCGGGTCTTGACTCCGTTAATCTCTCCCGGAACCGGTTTGGTGGTTCTATACGGGTGATTTCGTTTAATGGTTCGGTGTCTTCGGTTAAGGAGCTTAATCTCTCGTTTAATCGGTTTACTAACGCGGTTAACCTCACCGGATTTACGAACCTCACAGCTCTTGATCTCTCTCGTAACAATCTCGGTGTTTTGCCTCTTGGTTTGGGTTCTCTCTCCGG